>WBMV01004548.1:0-319186 GCA_013396655.1 Campylorhamphus procurvoides
AAACAAACAAAAAACCCAAGCCATACATATACTTCATCTGACATATCTTGTTTAAAGACACCATGACAAATATTCTCCTAGCACAATTAATTCTTAAGATGCTCATTAACTACACTGATATTTCTGAACTATAGTTGCCTTACAGAATGTACATCTCCAAAATAACATCCTGAATTTCTAGTTTCAAAACTAACTTTGGAAGGTGTTTTAAAACTACAGCCTGTTGCAAGTTGTATCAAATACGGCAGCAGTGACTGAAGCCATGAATTCTCTACCATTCAGAAAAAAATTATACTCCATAAAACTTTATGATCTACAAGTTCAGTCTAAACTGTACAACAGAAGCAGGCAAGACTTNACTGTACAACAGCAGCAGGCAAGACTTGGTGGCAGCTTCATTTGTGGTTTAACAATCTTTGAGAAGACATATATTGATGGAATTAAAAGCTGCCTTGAATTCCATGTATTCAAACCAGAAAATAAGGAAGCCAAAGTTGAGTAAGAACGAATATCTGAGTTTACTGCAACAAAAGAGGTCCAATTAGACTCCACTCCCATGTCAGAATTCCAAAGTAACCTTTGCATAGGAGATTGAAATTCATACAGTGGTCACCAAGGGAGACTACCACACATTTTTATGAACAAAACCAAACAGTAGTTCCTCTTAAAATAATAATAACAATGAAAAAAAAATTACAATCTCCTTTTCTTCTCAAAAAGGTACCTGAGGGAAGTATTGGAGACAGACACGATTCACAGATATTCTCCTCTGGAAAAACAAAAAAAGAGAAAACTTAGAGTAGCTTTGTTAACAAACTCCATGCTTCTTCATAAAGCAGGCATGAACATACTGCTATTACAGATAGGGAGCTTGATCTTAAAGCATTTACTTAAGATGCCTAACTAAATCTATTAAAAATTGAAGAGCAACACTGAAGTAGGAGTTCTAGTAACAGCATGACAAATATTCAGATCTTCTGATTCTGATGATGGTAGAACTGCAGCAGTGAGGCTGTTTAGGATCAGCACTGCAGAAGCAAAAGGCCAACTGAGAAAGAGGAGCACTGGGTGGCTGCTGTTAACTCTACAGCATTTCTGATCTTCTGTCCTGTCAGCTTCTGTCTCTTGCTACTGACATTCAGCTGGTGTGAATTACAGCACTGCTTACATGCATCTTGCAAAATGTTTTCAACTCTTTCTGACAACCATCTCATGGCTTTTGCTTTGGTTGCAGACTATTGTCACCTGGCTATCTGTGTTAGCACTAAACAGTATTTTCACCATTATAGACAAACTGCAGGACACAAAACAGTCCTGGCTATGCAGAAAGTGACCAAGGGAAAAAGTTGCATGCTGGGTGTTGTAGTTTTTGACATACAAGTAGTTGTTTTGCAAGGGGTAGTGAGTATCCATCCTACTGCACTCAACAGATGAGGTACAACACTCAGGCTTGTGGGCAGCTCCCAAAGCAGTCAGGGCGTCTCTATACCAAGCAAAAGCCTTCATAATCTAGACTGTCATCATGTTTCCTCAGTACTCACCATCTACTAGAACACCCTTCATCTGAGTTCGATGCATTTTCTTCAACAGAGAAAGAGAATCAGCAACAAGGATCTTTTTGCAGCCTTCCCGCAGCAAGATCTGTTGGTGCAGAGAACACAAAACACAGCGGGGGTGAAGGGATGGGCACATCAACTCCCTTGGCAAGGCTGCCAAGGGCTTGGGTACAGGGAATGGATAGGTCTTTTCAAGCTATTATAAAGGAGTGAGAGGAGGAACCTCTTGTTACCATCAAATCTACCTAAATGAAAAACCCACAATATAAAAAAAATGCCCCCAAAACAATGAAATCCTTTACAAATACACTATTATAATAAATTATAGTCTTCTTCCTGTGAGACGGTATTAACGAATTACAATGGAGAGGAATTTTTACAGTGGCCCTCAGAATTCGTTTTCAAACTGTTTCAAAACTCCCTCTACCCATATCTTTCCTGTCTTTTTCAGAAAAGCCATTTGATTATCATAAACCCTTTGTAAACGCAGAAATTCAGAATGTGTTTTGTTCAAACATATTTGCTGCTGAGGTGTAACAGTATGAAATGTCCATACAACTAACCAAAGGTCCAGAGTTCGTTCCTCTTTAGCGAAAGGCACAGCTCCCTTTCAGCTTATTTGGTATTTTTCCTCAGACTGACATGTCATTGCCTGACAGTGTTGTGACACACAGGGGAATCAAGGGCATACAAATCATACAGAGCCTTATTTCACAATACTTAATGAAGCATGTATGAAAACATGACAAACTCAAATTTGTGGAATTTTTTCTCCTTCCTCCCAAACTGATGTTTGGCAATTTGTTTTCCGAGACAACAATTCCTCTGAAAAATGCTTTCCAAAGAGATTCAGTCAATTCTAAGGTAAACAGTGCTACCAAAAGAAGTGGTCTAAAGAGGCCTGATAATTTGCATTACAGGAGACACTGAGCATTCTAACATAGTGCAAGATGCAGATACTGGAAATACCAAAGAAGAAATATAATAACAGATTTTACAGCCACTCTCCAAAATACTATCTTTCCATATACTCATTGTGAAGTAAGAAGGACACACTGCCAAGAATGATATGCACATAAGACTGCAAATCTGAAGTACATTAAAAAAATTGAAATTGAGTAACACTTTGAGCATTTCAAATTGGGCATATCAGGGGGTGAATGACACTTTCCAGTATTAGAGACATTGAGCTATAAAACATTCCAGCGCATCAGCAACTGAATCCAGCTCTACAAAACAAACACTTAGGAAATTAATCATTTTTATCTGCTGATAATCTTAGGAACTATCTGACTATGTCTTTCCCCTTTCAACTTTATCCAAGGGCAACACAGAATGGTAAATTTGGTTTTAAATACAGAAAAACGTCCCTGAGTTTGAAAAAATACTAGAAACTTTTGGCAAAGACAGTTGAATGAGGCTATCTTTCAGAAAAAGTGCTTTCTTGATTGAAAGTATTCTCAATCAACAAATTACATGCCAAAGATAGGTAAATAACTTGGAGGGGATCTTGGTTATGTATCAGTCTCTGCTAGGTGCATTCAGCATAGGCACATGAAAAAACCTCATGTTTAAGTAAAAGGAGCAAAGCAAGCATAGAATCCTAGAATATGCTGAGTTGGAAGGGACCCACAAGAACCACCAAAGTCCAACTCATGGCCCTGCACAGGACAGCCCCAAGAATCACACCAAGTGCCTGAGAGTGTTGCCCAAACACTTCTGGAACTCTGTCAGCCTTGGTGCTGTGACCATAGCGAATGAAAGGAGCAGAACAAAGACACAACAGGAAGATGGGAGTGTGACTTGGCATTTTCTGATTAGAATACAGTGTGTCAATAGAAAAAATTCATTAAAAAGAAAGAATAATAAAAAGGGAAACAATAGACATCATTAGGTCACTGGAAAACCTCAATACTGGTTGATGCCTTAAAACCCAGAAATAACAGAACTACTTGATAAAACATATCTTATAAGACACATGCACTATCTTTATCCCATTATTTAAACACTAGTAAGATTTTTCCATACCACATTCAATGACTGTCAGACCTTCTTTAGCCAGAAGCGGAATACAGGAGGCAGCTATCATTATATAAAAGTCACAATGAAGAATGTAAAATGTCAGTTCTCAAGGTAATAAATCTCAACACTTCTGCACGGACAAATTTGAAGACCTCAAATATGAGATGGATAATTTATGACTTACAGAAAGAGATGCAGGAGAGGGAAACTGATGGCAAGAGAGAGGAGCATCATTAAAAGGGGGCAGAAATATATAACTGTGCACCCTAAGATTATGTTGAACTAGTTAAAACTGACATGGGACAGAAATCTGTAATGAAACCACTGTCCAAGAAGAAACAGAACTCTGAGGATGAAACTGATCTTTGTGCACCTACAAAAAGAAGTTCTGTGCACAAATAATGCCTTTCACCAAATTAATGAAAACTGCTGAAACTAAAACATGTATTCCAAAAAGGAATCACAGTTTGTTGTCTGGCTATATTAGGGAAGATACTACCACATTATTAAAACCAGAAGGCATAAATACTTCTATTTAATTAAAACAGTCTTGATTTACAGATGCCTAACATTATCTTTAAAGCAAAACACTGTAGTATGCAGTTAATTTGAAAGGGTATACTCAAAGCTCTGGGAAGAAATTTGGGCTTGACTCAGTTTAGCAGCCAAGCAAGTCCAAGTTTTGCAGGGCCAGATAACCAAACTCTTCCAAATGGTATCGCTAGCACAATCAAAAGCACATTATTTTTAGTCTTTACAAGCAAAAGGCCGGTGTCCCTCTGTGCAAGCTGCCACCTGCCCTCTAGTGCCTCCAAGGAGTCTGAACAGCATTTTAGTCATGTTCAGGAGCACAACCTAACAATTCATCCAGGTGCTGTTTCAAGCAGCATTCATCAGATTATCACTGGGTTCTACTAGTTCATAAACTCCGTTATGCATGGACAGATGTGAACTCTGTGAACAGATGAATGTCTGTTACCCATCGGGTTCAATTGAAGTGCAAAGTAGTAAGTCAATGTTTGAGTAAAATGGCTAATCCACAAAATCTATAACAAATTGCCTCTAAACAAATTGCTTTTGTATTTTAAAACTAGGGGGAAAAGAGTCTCAGAATACCGACATCTCTTCAAATTTTGTTCTAACAAATGGCACACAAAGGGTGAGAAATTAAGCTCATGGCAGAACTGCTTTTTCTGAAGTTGGAAAATAAAACAGGGTATTCTGGAAGAATTATAAAGCAGTTTAATAGTCCCCTACTTGTAAAGCAGAGCTGCAGTGCCAGAGCAAAAGGCAAATTAGTAGTACTTAACTGAAGTTGTAAGTGAAGAAGAAAGTCTCACATAACTATATTTACCTTTACCCAAAATACTATCTAATTCTGCCTTAGTGCCAAGCTTAGATGGTTGGTAGTGATCAGATTTCACAGGTTACCACATCACTTTAGAGCTGAGATGAGCTTAGAGCAGCACACAGATCAACTGCAGGTCCATCTGGTAGATGGCAATTTGTTAGAGTAAAGCAATCAGTCTACAATCTGCCAAAATTAATAAAAAAATAATTCAAGGAAGAGTCCAGATTAAAAAAAAAACAATACAAATTTTGCTGCATTAGTAGACTTCCTAGTTGAATTCTCTGATGCACACTGTAAGTCACATAGGATGTGCTTTGGCAGTTGCTCAATTTGATTTACTTGCTTTTGCTGGGATGTAAGGGATTGTTTTCAAAAAGACAAAGTCTGTCAAAGGCACTGCTTTTAGCTCTTACCCATATTTCAAATCACATCTAATGTAAAGTTTCCTGGCATGGAAATTGAGGAGCATAATATGAAATTTGTATCTGCATAGTTACGTAAGTATGAAACAATCTTATCAGGGCTTGCAAAAGGAGCCCACCAATAAATAATATAATGGCACAGCTGTAACACATTTTGGGAAGCCAACATTATGAAAAGAACAGCAGAGTTTCCATGTTGGGCAGTGACTTGCAAGTCAAGCAGCAGGTACTCCCTTCACCTGCACTCCTCCTCTGTGAACTGTGCCACAAGATTCCTTTTGCCTTTGAAAATCAGAACAATAAAACTTAAGTCCATACAGAGCTTGAGGTCCAGAGAGCTGAAGTTACAGAAATTCCTAGCCAATGAAATTTTAATTTCTGTATGAGTTCAAATGTATGGTATGTTATGTGCTGCACATCAGGAAGTTTTTACCACAAGTGATAGATTTGTGCCAGGTCAGAATAAAGGTCATGGACTTCTCACGATGAACCTACATGACCCGATGCAGAGGTGTGACTAGGCATCCATCCCACAAACACACCAAAGACTAGCTTTAAGCCAGATAAATGGGCAGCAGTAATGATGGAGTGAGGGCAGAACTGTCCTGAGCAATGAGAGGCTCTGCAGACACTTACCTGACATCCCAGCCATGCCCTGAGCTTTGGTGAGTGTGCAAGAGCTGTGGCAACATTTCTAAACTGCAATGTAGATACACCATCTGTTCTTAAACCATGCACTTTACATTGCCAGTAATGCTTAAGGAACAGTTTTATTTTAAGCTATAACTTACATTTATCTAAAATATAGCCCTTTTTTTTTTGGCTACATGGTTTCCTATTTAACAGGTAAGCCAAGCACAAGTTACATTAAACTTCCCTAATTCTATTATTTCACTGGAATCTAAACTTTAGTCCTAGAGCTACCCATCTCTACTTCAAAATGAATTAATTTGAAATCCATGAATCATTTCAATGCCAACAGCAAATAATTTTAGATATTATTCTGAAGGTTAAATACATCATTTTAATCCACAAGTAATTTTTTAAAAGGTATTTGAAGACAAAATTATTCTCTCCCCAAAGTATGACCAAATGATGTCATCAGTTCTGTCTGAAGCCACACAGTGCACTGTGTATATGTGTAAAGCTGCAGCTATGCCTACAGCACCTCCTCAGTCTGCCTGCAGACACAAGAAGAATCACATTTGGATTTCATGAGAACGCAAGAACAGCAGGATCAGTGGTGGTACTGACAGCAGCAGGATTAGCATGCAGCTCTTGAAAGGCAGCATGGTATTTAGCACCATTTTGGAAGGATATTAATATCTCATGAAGTCAATTAAAAACCCGCAGTAATGTTACAGCATGCATTATATGCAAACATGTGTCCATTTATCTCTGGAGGTTCCTCGCACATAAAAAGTGTCAGGAGAAGAAGCAATTCAAAATGCTACTTTGAAATAGCTATGGTCATAATCTAAAGTCCATATAAAAATAAAATTATGGAAAGGCCTTGGAAGAGCTTAAACCCTGCCCTGAAGGGAGTTATACGCTTTACTTGGCCTGGCAGGATACCAACTGTGACCTTACAGTAACCATCAAACCCATTTATTTGCTTGAGATGTTGAAAGACTAATAGCAGATGGAGAACAAATGTTTGAGGCTCTGAAAATTGGAGTTTCAGCTGCCTACAGGGCTATGTTTTTTTGGACTCTGCATAGTCACACTGCAGATATTCAAACTGCTCTCTACCTTTCTGTCTCTCAGCAGTGAGATGCAGAGCAGCATCGCAGAGAACTCGAGTTTGGGACTCCTTTTGTAGCAGGGAGATTTAAAGTATGCAATGCAGCACACTCTATTGCTGCTTTCAGGGAACATTGAAGGATACATTTCTTGGAATTTCTTACAAACATGCCTCAGAACCTATTATGTAGGGAATTACACATATGCTGGGATAAGAAATCCCATAATCCAATGGACAGTCCTTTTCTTAAATGCATAGACAGCAACACATTCTGCACAACAGATATGAATTTGATTTTAAAAGTTCATCTTCCTTCAGTTGATATGACAAAACACATACAGGCTCTAATACCTGGTGAATGCTTCAGAGAGGGCACCTTGTATTCTGCCCCCTTATATGTGAAACAGAGTCAAAAGTACTTGTCATGAGACCTTCCAGTATTGGACAGTTGGGCAGTGAATTCCTGCCCAATCACCTGAATCACCCAAGACGATGCAAGTTCTACTTAGCAGGCTTATGGCAGCATGAGAGACATTTAGAAGAGCCAGAAGCCATCAAGAGATCTTGACAAATTTCTCCTGTTTCTGTCATAGTTTTGTACCAACCCACAGTGTTCATGAGAAATGACTGAACAAATCATGATAGTAATTTCTCGTGATGTTCAGTGACAAAGAGGTTTTACTGTCTCCCTGGAAATGGGTACCACGTGAAGAATAAAATATTTACCTGCAAGTTGTAGTCCTGAAGAATTTTCACCAGTGAGTCTCTCAAATTAGGAATCTCCATGCCTTCCTTAATGCGGTGGATCAAAAGAATAGGATCAACATGGGTTCCAATATTGTTCAACAAACCAGTAATGAAAGCTGTGAAAACCAAGAGGCAGAGAAATTAAGAAAACCAATCCAGCCAAACACCTGATTAAAGGATGCTTTGGTAACAAGGTGCAGGCTTTGGCGGATCCCATGACAGTTCTCTACCAAGCAATAACACCAAGGCTGTTTCACAGTCTTGCTGCATTTCTTGCAGCTGTATTTACTGGAACACAAGCTTTTGGGGAAGAGAGGAAGATAAGGATTGCCAATTCACAGAACTTCCAGCGTATTTAGAACAGGGGTAACTGAGTCTTCAGCAATAACAAGGGCACTCGAGCAAACAGAGTGAGAAAATTATCTACATTATGTGCCTATTCCACTCCCAGTTCCAGGGTTTAAAAACAAATTTTCAAGCACCTAGCTTAATTTCAACATGTTTCTAAACATTGGTGAGAGTGACACAGGAGAAATCTTTTGCTTTTTGAAGAGCATCTGGCTAAACAAAACACTTACAAGGATGAACTTCAAGGCTGTGTTTTTAGTTCAACCTCCCAAACTGAGGAATATGGCTGGAGTTGCTCTGCATATAGGAAGATGGAACTGCAAGAATTCTATATGCTTTGAATCCCTTTTGCTTTAAAAATGTCACCGATTGTAGCATCACTCTTAGTGATGGACCGCACTTAAATATGGGTAATTTGAGAATGCCATTCTTCTAACGGAGTAACAGATTCTGGTCACTTCTTCCTGTCAGAAACAGCAGCCAAGGGATGAAAAGGTACGTATTCTGACACTAATTCTACAAGACTTTCAATCCCCCAGAAAACAGAACCCAAGAGAGACTTTAAAGTCTTGATTTAGAGCCCCAGAAGAAGTTTTAAAAACGAATGGAGTAGATAGTTAAAAAATTTATTTCCCAGTCTTTTGAACTTCTCTGAATCTGCCTCCTGAGCAACACTGATGCTGCTTATGTTTTGATTCCATATAAACTTTTAACTTGGAGTAGCTATTCATACAATGGATGAAAGGCAAAATGCATTCACTATTACAGATCTTATCTTTGTAACACAGAAACATAATAAATTAGTTATTTTACTGAGGGGTAGAAAGGTTTAGGTTCCTCATTTTCAGAATTTGAAAGGGAAGCAGTTGCAATAAACACAAAATTCTCATCAAGCCTGCAGACTGTGTTTTGAGGCTGTCTAAAAATAAAGCCTCTTTCTGCTGAATTAAAAGCACTACTTTCCCCTTGACTATCATTAAGGATGTAACTATGCAGAGCTCAGTCAAGAGCTGAACCTCCAAGTGCACATCCTGCAGCACACCCTTACTGGGAGTCATTACACAGTAAACAGCTGTGTTGTGCTTCCCAAACAGAACAGCTCCCTGGTCATACATAAACACCTTCTCTAACATACACATGAATAATTCAGTCCTTTAACTGCAACAGAATCCCACAAAAAATACACATATAAGGCTTCTCAGAAGCCACCCCACTTACGTGGTTTGTCAATGGAATATAAGATGAGGTCTTCCCACAGTTCTCCGTCGTCTTGCTCCTTGGCAAATTCAATGGCTTTATCTACATCTTGCAGTTCTTCCATTATCATCTTCAAGGCACTGCGGCTATTACCCATCCTGCCTGGAAGGAAAAACAAGTGAAGAGATTATAAACACTAAGTGCTTATCAAAGCTCAGTGCCTTAAGAAGCTCTTTCAATTACGAATTTTGTAAGTGTGAAGTTGACTCAAATGAACTCAACTGTGGCCAAGTCTAATGTAATCAGGTGTAGGAATGCAAACCCCAGAGCAATCAGTACCATCTGAAGAAGGAAGTGCTGGGAGCACTTTGCTGGACTGGCACCTGGAGGCTTTCTCAAGAATGTGTTGGGTCATATTAAGGGTTCTGAGCTGCAGCAACGTGTAACATGAGGGGCAGTGTGTATATGTGCGTGCATGTAAACTATGATATGAAATTATGGGCCCTTTCAAGAGCCCACATGATCACCCTTAATTTGCAGTAAGTATAGCACAGCTTACACCCATGAAAAATAAGAGGAGAAAACAGGAAGAATTAGTAGAAATGATGAACTATTCTTTAAATAAACTCATGAGTAAATCCTACTCTTCTCCCAAATGGTCCACAGAACATCCTTACTATACCAACGTTTCTATTCTGTTCATGACTAATACATAAACATACATAAAAAATTTAGTCTTACAATGCCTCTCATTCAGACATTGAATTGTTGGCCAGCTGGAGGAGTTAATTTACAATTAATTTTATGAAAAAAAAGAAAAGATAGAAGGCATGGATAGATGAGCATATCTTTAATCTCAGCAAATGATAATACTAAGCTTCTGAGTTGTATTCAGGATAAAACCTTTGTTTTATTTCTCCTCTCCCTTCGAAACTGACAGTATTACTCTTCTCCTGGAGATTTTATCAAAAATACCTCCCCTCCCAACCTGTTTCCCATAGCCTCCCCAACGCTTCCAAAACCCCAGAAAAACACCAAGTCAGAAACACAGTAACACAATACATGGAGTTCAGACATCACATTAATTATCCAGTGCTTTGTTTTATTTTCTAAATAATGTTATTTGGATGTACAGAGTGCACACCAACTGTCTCTGGGAGAGCATGTTAAACAGTATTAGGCATTTTCACACCATAAACTTTATTACAAGATTAAAGTGTGTTGCAATTTATCACACTGAGCACTACTTACTCAGAAGATAGACTGTCTCTTCTACAAAGTTCCTTTGCTGGCAGATCTCAAGAGCCTTGAATTTAAGGGAAGAGAGGAGGGAAGAGAACACAGGAAACCATGTAACATGAAATTTTATTGGTCTCAAATGCTGCAAGAGGCTTAAAAGATATTTTTCCCCCAAGTTACATTAGTCATTTTGACAGAAACACAGCTCCCTTAATAAGCACTGTCATGCATTAATTAAGAAGAGAAACTGCATGACACTTTATAAAATTCTTCTCTGAGACTGAATAAATCTGGGGACAGGACAGGTAATGATCAGCACAATTATAAGAACTACCAAACTAATTACCAATGAGTTTTTAGTCACACAGTATCTGCGGGGCTGATATGACAGTAATGATGCCATGTCTGTTTCCAAACTGGAAACAGAACTGGAAACAGAAAGCACAAGATTCAAAGTATTCCTGTAAAGACAACTGTTTACCAATAAAGATTTTCACGCTTGGAGGTCAAAAGCATAAATGCATAAAATACAGCTACAACTAAAAATATAGGCAGGAATTAACTTTTCCTTCAATTCTCATTATTTCAGATGGGTTACTATGAAGATTAGAGATCTGGACAATGAATTTTGGGGTAAGGGTAACTGAACTACCAACTGAACTACCTGATACTTCAGGTGAATGAAGGTACGAATAATACTAGTAAGTTATAAAAACAGCTGACAGGGGGTTTTTCCCTCTCCATGTAGAAGTTGAAACTACAAAGCACCAGGTATTCAGTAGTTTTAGATGCTGCACGTTTCCTGATTGTCATGCTCCCTCTGGAGGAAAACAGGGAACATTCCTATTTCCCTTTGAGTGCATTTCATAAAGCATTTGCTAAACTGCACTTGAATAAAAGCGGCTTACTTCTAAAGAACAAGAAGTACTTCTTCCTGCTGGGTTTATAATTTCATGAGAGCTTGACTTTTTTCAAACATAAATTGCTTTTTTGCAATTTGTACACTGCACTGGAACCTGCTTAATAGGAACTGAAAATACTGGGACCTGGGAAATTCTTAGTCCCGTTTTTATTCCCTTAGAATAAAGATTTATATGTGGGAAAAAGTGTTACTATATGATGTGTGGCAAGAAGCATAAGGACAGAATTAGTAGTGATAATAAATTCAACTAAGTTTTATGTAGTGTTGGTATTTTTCTTCTCTTCCTTAGGTTCTTACTGAAACATATTATGATTAGAATGGTACTTTCTTCCTAACATCCTTTTCTCGCACTTTGGTGATTATTGCACCACACCTTCCACAAATTCATGGGTCTCTGACCTATTCCTGTTTAGCAAAGTAGTGCCAGCAACAAGCTTGCATCAGTTTCACACAGCACCTTTCTACACCACCCATCACTGAAGAGAGGAGGCTGAATCTGCAAGAACTGAAACTAATTTGCAGCAAAAATCCCCAAAACGCAGATAAGGTTTTACATATGAAACTGTGATCACATGAAAAATACATAAGGCAAAAACTAAGAGAATCATAAAGTTAAAAATAAGTAAGTCAATAGTGTAGACAAAAGACTCTGGCAGGAAACCTTGCGGGATCACTTCCCTGAAAAGATCATTAAGCCAAACTAGTTTCAGGTAATGGTTTCAACAAGGACCAAGCCCACAATCCCAAGAAAGTATTTTCCATTGTTTCTTGCTGTTGCACAGTAAAGTTGACAAAAGCATTCAAAACAGGAGAGGTGCCAGGAACAGCACAGTTCTCTTTGGAATGTTAGCCATATAAAATGCAGTATTAAAGACTACACTTAAAAACTACTCCCCTGGTGTCATCTGCCTACAGATAGGCATCCTTTCAGAAGGTCAGGTCTGCACAGCCATTAACAGCAACAAACACAAATAATACAATACTGACCCTTCCAAAGAGGGAAACTTAGAATTTCCATGCATTTCACTTTAATTCAAAAAGGGTAAAAAACCTTGAGACAGGCATTACCTCTATGTATTTTTTAATTTGTCAAGAAAGAGCAAAGTAGAAAAATATAAAAAAATAAGAAAGTGGAAACCTGGAACTCTGTAAACCCCCAAGTCTATTGGCTGAAGTAGACAAAATACTTTTAGCTGTTAGTTCAGTGACTCTTATACTGTGTATATTATTAAAAAGAAACTTATGACCTTAGAACATAAAGGTAGAAAAACTGTAGTTACAGCTACTGATTTCTCAAGATCTAACACTGACAGCTCCTAGATTTGGCAAAACGATTGTCCACTTCTTGCAACCACGACCTGCTGTTCAGTCAGGCCAGGCACTGATGAATAGATATGCTGTAGGTATATATCAAGTGTGAATTCAGAACTTGTGCAATAAAAATACCCACTAATTCCTGCCCTGAGAGCTGAGAGAAGACAGTCTCAGCTGCCAGCAGCTATGCAAATCAAACTGCTGCAGGGGATTGTCACAAACTCAAAGGATCCCTCACTTTGGCAGTAGAGGGCAGTACCAGACACAGAAATTCACAACACTGCAAGCTACAGACCAGACATAAAAATCTGTGTTTACATTCTGGGGGCTTACCTTCTCCAGTGGACAGTGTGTGCTGTCTCTGAGAAATGGCAGTAAGTTTGGTCGATCGTATTCAGCATAAAGGCTGATCTGTTTCTCGTGATATCGTTGGCCTTTATGGTGGTCTCTTTTGAAAAGCTTGTGCAAATACTAGGAATCAAAAAAGAATCAGAACTTGAACCCACTTATACAGTATTATTAACAGAATCATAGAATTTCCTGAATTGAAAGAAGGTCATCAAAGTCCACCTGCTGGCCCTGCACAGACAGCCCCAGGAGTGACACCATGTGCCTGAGAGCATTGTTCTAATGCTTCCTGGACTCTTTCAGCCTTGGTGCTGTGCCCACTGCCCTGGGGAACCTGTTCAGTGCCAAACCACTCTGTGGGTGAAGCAGTTTTCACCACTTGTAATGTTTTAACCAAGGATCTTGAAGTCTAGATACTGGGCAAAGTTCCTTCCTATATGAGCACAGAAAAGCCTTGAAAACAATTATGAGGGCCACTTTTATTCCAGTGGAAGTAGGCTTCACAGTGTGAAACAGATGCATCCCTTCCCTAAAGTGACAGTCAGTGGGTCACCTTTGCAAAGCTCCTGTAGGGTGGCTGCACATTTCATAGATCTGCTCCCCCTAGTCAGACCTCTACCACAGCAATCAGCTCTTCAGCAGACCAATACCCTGCAGCCTATCTGTACATAGCCACAAGTTAAACTTCCCCACACAGCCCAAGCCCTTGGTCACACATTATGTATTCCACTGACAGTGTGTTCAAACCAAGGAGGTGCTTTTGGAATAGCAGTGTGGAGCCATAGCCTCACAGTGACACTGCAATTCTGTGCAAACAAGAACACTCCTGCAGCACATGGAAGTTACAGTTCTAAACAGACAAGCAGTTCACTGTCTCTGTAGATCAGCCAAACATATTTCAGAGCTGCACCCACTAACCAATCCCATTTTTATGTAGGGAAAAAGGAGGGATACAAGCAAGATGTAACTGACCACAGAATACAAGTGCCTGCAATACTATAAGAAGACTTCATGGTATATTAATAAGCAAGCAGTATGTTATCAAGTTCTTACAGGTACACGCTTTAAAATCATTTTATTATTTTAGAGATGCTATGGCCATGTTAGAGTCAATTTGCAGAAGTAGCCACTTTGGCTCTGATGATTTATGACATTTCAGTGTCAGGTGCACTGTGACAAGATAAATACACCTGTAAAAGCTATATCCAGCAGAGTTTATTCAGCTCAAGTTGAAATAGAAATACTCACCACATGCTGCAACTCAGGCCTGTTTTCTAATTCTTCCACAACCCTGTCAATCTGAAAGAAAACAAACCTGTGATAAACAGCACATTTACAGGGCTGAAAGGACAGGCAATGCAAGGCAGCACTGGAGTGCCATGCCATGGACTTGTTATACTCACAGAAATTTTATCTTCATTATCCAATAGCATGTCTACTGCTTTCTATAATAAAGAAAAGAGAAGTCAGGTAAGAAACAGTACACACATTTCCTCACATTCTATAAAGAATTATGCTTATTCACTGATCACAGCATCATAGAATATGGCCAGTTAGAATGGACCCACAAGGATCATTGAGTCCAACTCCTGACCCTGCACAGCACCATCCCCAAGAGTCACCCCCTGTGCCCCAGAGCATCACCCAAACCCTCCTGGAGCTCTGGCAGCCTTGGGGCTGTGCCCACTGCCCTGGGCAGCCTGGTCAGTGCCCACCACCCTCTGGGGGAAGGACCTTTTTCTAATATCCAACCTAACCCTGCCCTGACACAGCTCCAGCCATTCCCTGGTGCTGTCCTGGTCCCCACAAAGCAGAGATCAGTGCCTGCCCCTCCTCTGCCAGGGAGTTGTCCCTACAATGAGGTCTCCCCTCAGTCTCCTCTTCTCCAGCTGGACACCCCAAGTGCCCTCAGTGTCCTCACACATTTCCCCTCCAAGCCCTTCCCCATCTTCATTGTCCACCTTTGGACACTCTCCAGTAGCTCAATCTCTCCCTACCATTGTGTCCCCCCAACCTGCCCCACTATTGCAGGTGAGGCCACCCCAGTGCAGAGCAGAGCAGGACAATCCCCTCCCTGCCCTGACGCCCCCCAGGACAGGGATGTGCCCCCTGGCTCCAGGCACTGCTGACTCGTGGCCAACTGGCCATGGACCAGGACCTCAGCTGTCCTGGCAGCCTGTGACCTGCAGAGCTGCATCTGTCACCAGTAGGTCTGTCTCTCTGGAGGCCTCTGACATGGCTGGTACAGCGACTCCACCAGCTACAAGGGATGGAGCTTTACAGCATATCAACACCATGACTGAGGAGACTTAAACAAATACACCACCACTAAGCCTGGGGCTGGAAGGATCTCTTTGCTCTTCCTTACCAGCTACTGTGTCTTTTTTGCCTCTCTTGGCTGCCCCAGGTTGGTCAGAGAGGAGTCCTTCCTGCTTGCCCTGCCATACCATGCCCCTGTTTGCCTGCTTGTGTTCCCCGGAGCCCTTTAAGGGTGCCCCAAGTGCTCTTGGCACTGCTCCCTGCACACCAAGCTGGCTGTCCAGGGCTTCCAGCTCCTCTTAACTCATTTAATCTGCTAAAATATCTCCAGTGGTAAGCAAATGTAAAACCATTATGATCACCATACTCTGAATCCAAATCCATGAGTGTCAGATGGATATTGCAGACCCACTCTTTTCAGCAACAGTTTGCATCACATCAGCATTCCCTCACACCACAGCATTACAGGAGGACACCTCACGGATTCCTCCAGAATACTTCTCCTACGTTTCCTCACTAATAGCAATCGATGTGCACTTACATAGCACAGAAGAAGGCTACAGAAGAAACACACAACTCAAGCTGCCTTACAACTGGATTCCCCCAAACTACCTGCACTCCAAGACTGTAACACAAGCAAATAAGACCACGCAAGCGAAGCCTGGAGTTCTGACTCTTCTTCCTCTACAAGAGCAAACTTTTGCTTCACATTCAAAAAAATACAAACCCGCAGATTCCTGACATGATTTATTCCATTTAATTGAAAAGAGTTATGTTTTTTTTCCCCTCATGTAGTTTAGAATGGGCATACTGAAGATTACGACCTGTGGTACAGATGGCTCTGTATTTTAACTACAGTGCTTAAACAACTACTGTACTGAAAAAAGAGCAGATCTACTTGGTTATCTTCACCAAGGACCATACCAAAACTCACTGGCTCAGGTTTTATAGCCAGCTGGAAAGAAAGAAGACAGAATTCAGCAGAAAATAAACACTTCCTGATTTTTGGAATTTAATAACCTTTAATAACCTTGCAAACTTTCAAAAGCAGATTAATTGAGTGCAGTAAAAGAAACGTGGGAAGTACATTTAACAGATACCTAAATAAATTTGCTGTCTTCTTTCTCTGGCTTATTAATAGCATTATTTGATTAGAAATACAGAAAGAATATCATGGTGAAATGATAATGTGCGAAATGATATTCAGTGTTGTGACTTGAGAATCACAACAATGACCTTGGATTTGGCACTCTTCTCACTGTGAGTGACAAATGGAAATGGAAAGGAAACACAAATGGAAATACAAAGGAAAAAAAATAATCCTTGGCCAATTATTCTGCAGTCTGGGCAAACATAATCTTCCTTACCCCAGAATGTATCCAGACACAGCAAAAACACTCTCCGCCTCAACACTACCTTCAGCTCATTTATTTTTAATCTGTTAAAATATCTCTAGTGGAAAGTGAATATAAAATCATTAAGATCACCATACCTCTGAATCAAAATCCATGAGCAGCACAATTTTGTCTCGGATAGAACTGAAGAGATTGTGCTTGTGGATCAGCTGGAAGACGTCTTTGTGCCTCAGAGTCAGGTAGATTTCTAGGGCTCTGCCATAGCGCTGGTCGTAAGTATACCTGATAAAAACAGGGGTTTAATACACGTGATCTCACATACCTAAGTGTGGGAAAATCACCCAGGAGGGAAAATATAAACAAACATACTCTAGTATGTAAAGCTTATTAGGATACACTCCCTATGATTAATTTTTGTCAGAGGGAAATAAACACCAGGCAACATTAATTTCACCTCTGTTTATATTGGCTACTGCATTTGTGTTCTGACCTGTGGTTTTCTGCATTTTCATTTTTTGGGCTGAAAACATTGTTCTCTAAAAATTTTGATAACATAGTACCAGAGAGTAGTTTTGCTTTCTTCCAAAAAGCAGTACAAAAAGAACTTAATACAGTGAACAGGCTGAGCAAATCAAAGAGCTTCACCCTGTACAAAGTGTCCTGGAACCAGATCAGTTTTGGCCCATTTTCCAGTTACATGTTTCTAGCCATGCAGTAACTTCTCCTTAAATAGTGGTCAATAACCCCAACATTTTATTTGCCTGCAGGTAATTCCAAAAGGCACACTTCACAAAAGAGGTTTCCTCTGACAGCATAAAGAGGAATGCCAGCTATTTACTTTGGAAAGAGGAATAGGAAATCCAATCTCATGCTTAACAATTTGCTTTTGTATACGATGCGAACTTTATAAGGAAGGGTAAAGAATGGCTAAGCTGTGCAGTCAGCAGAGTGGAGAGAAAGCCAATACTCTGCAGACTGAAACAAAGAATATTTCTGTTAAAAGTTTTAAGGAAATATTGATAAACTACAGTACACTCTTTCAAGTGTACTTTTGGTAAGAGGAATTTAAAACTGTACTCACAATTCAGCAAGTGTTCGTAGCAAAGTCCTGTTCTGTGGATCTTTCTTCAGGTGATCCACTACAGCTTGAACTATGATGGTGTTGTTGTACAGATCTCCAGGCCACTCTTTTATAAGGGTTGCAAACCCCTAAAAGTATAAGAGATTGTAACAGAAACAGAAAGAATGGCCTACGGAACATTTGAAACATCAAAGCCTCAGCTAAGCCTCTGAGATGATACCTGCTGTGCTTCACCTTTAAGCAACTTTTACGTGCACAGTGCAGAACACAGACTTTTCCTTCTTAGAGGAATGTTATTAAGATTCATGAAGCTGAGTCTCTTACAGGTGCTGTAGGCTTTGTGCATCACCTCAGCCACTTACGCTACATTCAACAAACTAAAAATAACAGTATCTATAATAAATAATTAATCTCACAGTATTTGCATGCTCTGAAGAACATTCTATTTCTTCTCTTAAAATCTAAATCCAATTTCTAAATGTTTTCATTATTGTGGAACTGTCCACTGATAATCTGTTTGAATATAACTGAGAATTTGTTGTCAGAATTCTATATTGCTGAGGGTGCTTGGCTGGCAGTGACTGTTCCATGTAGACACATCAGGCTGCAGTACCTCGTAGTCGCTCTCCAAAAACTCATGCAGGACCATTTCATAGATCAGAGGTTTCAAAACTGGATCCCGCCTTGGCAAGTAAGGACTAATTGCCTATAGGAACAAAGAGAAGAAAGTGACAGAAGGGGAGTGACATGCAACATTCTGGTACACTCATGAGAGAAGAAAAGAACTGTTGTGAAACAAAACAAAACTATGCACAGAATGTGGTCTTTGGTAATCACTGAAAGCCTATATACTGATACGTGTAAGCAGTACCCTGAAGTTATTTACTTTGGAATGACACACATTGGAATTGCCTTACTTATTTAAAAGAATTTTCATTTGAAAGACAGGTGGCAAGGTATTAGTTACAGTGGGAGAATCAGCCACTGCCCTTAGAGAAGTCTGAACATTTACTGCTAGTCAGAAAATAAAAGCCATAAAAGACCCCTCAGAAGAAGAACGTTTTCAAAATCCATTTTGTCAAGTCTTGGCCTTGTAAAAGGTATAAGGATTCCTTAGCTGTACTTCTGATTTATGACCTACTGTGGGGTCACTACATTTTATGAAGAGTTATGTTTTGCCAGCTATTTTTACATATACAAATGAACATTAATTTGAGAATATATCCCTTCGTGGAAAGGGTAAAGGCATGTGATCTGTTGCTATATAGGAAGTGATAAGGAATTGCATCTTTGCAGGCAGGAGATGAGAACCTGCCAGAGTAAATCAGCTCATACCATGGAATTTCAGCACATCATCTTATTAGCACTATTATTCCATGCAACTAGAGGCCAAGATGATTACCACATGCCAAAATAAATCCTACTGCTACCAGCTGCATGGGGACTTTGGGGCTTGTAGCTGGGGGATCAAGACTGATGAAATTCCTCCAAACATTCAGAAATGTTGCCTGTTGCCCAGTATTGGCACATGGTACAGTAACATTTTGTTAATGAAGTTGCTTGAACAAAGCCAGAAAATAGCAACTCACTACATTTTTTTCCTGTTTTGCAGACAGCAATGGATATTCACAACAAATTCTCCTAGTATTTAAATCAAAACAATTGCCTAAGTTACATATTGCACTAAAGCATCTGTAGGTGAGAGAGGAAGTACAAATACAAGATCAATAAAGAAAGCACTGGTAATGACTGCAGAAATTAACAGTTCACTGCTCACAGGAGACCTCTTCTCTCCCTGTGCTGTTGGAGCTTGGCCAGCCCTTGAAACACAGTGCTGCCAACACCAGCTCCCACCATCTGTCACAGGCTTTACCAGTTAACTCAGGGCACAGCCTCATCAGCTGCCCTGGGGAATCATATCCTCAGAAAAAGTCCCTTCTGACCATAAAGCAACCTGGAGAGCAGCTGGAGACTCAACGGCAGAGGACAATCTCCCAACTGCTGTTGCCATTCCCACCTTCCACCTTCCTGTCACCTCCCAAATGGACACCCAACAACCCCAAGAGATTGCTGCCATGCTTGGCTGTGGTTGGGACACACAGGGAGCTGTGGAGAGGTGCAGCTGCCTCGTGGTGTGGGGGGCCAGGGTGGGTCAGGAAGGAAATCTCTCCTGCCCCAAGTCCCAGTGCCTCGAAGGAAAAGCACAGCCATCTCCTGCCATCTCGCCACCAGGCTCAGCAAAGACTAAGAAACATATAAGGTATCTCTAAGCCTTGGCACAAAGGTGAACCAAGACCCATGCTGGAGGTTACAAACTCTCCCTATTTTATTTTTAAGCTGCAGTTTATGGACTGAGGTCAGACAAAAAAGCTGTGGAATCAGAATGCCTTTGTATCAATTCTTGAACCACATGGTGAGAGTCACTTTATATAATAAAGGGATACTAGACACAGAAATATTTTCTTCTTTTGTTTCTTCTTCAGAGATGCTTACAGACTTTTCATCAATAAGGATGAGATATACACAAGGAAGGCCATACAAAAGTTGACAGGAGATAGCCTAAACCAGCTCACCCATAAGCCCAAACCACAATTATTGATTGCTCAAAGGATATCTATGAGATGAAAAAGGCTGTCTGGATAGTGCTGCTCTCTGCCATGCCCACTAGAGTCAGGTGAAGTCTTTCAAATGTCCTCTGGCCAATGTTTTGGTCATTAATGCACTGGTGCTGCTAGCTGATCATCCTGCAGCCCTGCTGAAAGTCACTGCTGTCACAGCAGAGCCAAGAGAATGAAGCATGTCCCTCACGCCACAGCAGCCAGCATGCCCAGAGCTTGGCACCTTCCCTTGAATCCATCCAGTCTCCTCAGCTGTTTGAACCCAGACATGGGATTTTATACTGAAGTGACTTGAGCACAAGCGGGTAACTCCCTCAGGCCACCACTGCTGGAGGAGGGGAGGAAAAGATCATTGCAAGGCTCTAAAATCTTGAAACTGCCACAAGGTTTGCTAGAGGATATTCACTGAAGACATGAGATGTCAAGATACCAAAATGCAACTTTAGTAGCCAAACAGGACACTCAAAAATGCCCTTAAGCCACACGCAAACAAACAAGACACTCCCCTCACAGGCTCTGGCATTGGGGTACCACTAATGCCTCTGCAGGAAGGAAAGTTCAAAGCTTTAGTTTTAGTGCCACCTAGGTTATTGGCAAATGACCCTAGACTGGAAATGTCATATTTCAGGCAGTGCAAATTCTTTTAAGAAAATTCCATTTTGAAAGAAACTCTTTCTCCAAATCTCAAATAGTCTCCTCATCAGGGCTTAAAGCCATTATAGCCCTGTTACAATATGGTGTGCCAAATCTGCTGGTTAGATAATGAGGTAAAAATTCCAAATAACACACAAGTGATCCCAAGCATTATAAGAACTCCATTTAGATCTGGCTTAACTTAGTTCATCCTTTATGATACTCAGATATTTGTGTAAGGTTATATGGGATTGAAATGGTAAAATAAGGGAGGCATTTTCTAAAACTGCAGCTTGAAGCTGAATAACGTAATGGGCTGCATCTTTTGTTTTTCTGAGAATTCTTGGGCCTACGCCCTCAGAAGAAAAAGAAGAAATTCTAAAGGCTGAAACCAACCATTTAGAAAGGCAGTAACTGAGCAGAGCTGTTTTGCAGCAAACATGCAGATATTTTTATATTTTACAGTCTGTTGGGTGACATAAGCGGAGACAAGACACACATCCCTTCTCAGACACTTACATCTAAAAAAATCCCCAAAAGGACGAAGAAACAATGTATCAAAATTTCACCTGTACCTGAACTCAGGGCCTTTATTGGACTGAAGAAAAGAAACAGAAACAGAAACATGGGGTTTCTTATTTCAAGGTGGCAAAGAATGCACCAAACCACTAAGAAGTCACACAAAAGGCAAGGCTGTCTTGCACTGGAGAGGCTCTAAAACAGAAGTCAGACATTTCTGAAATTCATACTGCTGAAGCACTTTTGGTCTTTGAACAGAATTAAACAGCTCAAAGCCAGCAAGGGACTGCGTGCTGTGAGATCTTAATAATATGCGTTTTTTGGCTCATTGGGTTTGAATAGGAAGACATAAAATTCAGAAGTAAATGTACACGTGTTACCAAAGGGAGTGTGCATAATGTTTTCTACTGGTTTAGCAGTAACAGTACTACTGCCTTATGTCCTGGGCAATTTATTAACTGAGAATCTCACATTAAATGTGTACTGCTACAGTAGCTGGCTTGTGACAAAGGAAAACACAAGACAGGGCAGACTGCTCCTCTTTCTTGCCACCATTTCTAGCACACAGCATAGGCCTTTGACATTTAAAGTTGTGTATCGGTTGCAAGGGACTTGATTTTCTCAAATGACTGGTGCCCAAAGAGACTATTTTCCTTATGACTGGAAGAGGATTTTCAGGACATACTGGAAATGAAAGAAAAGTAAATGAGAAAGATGTATTTAATTGTGAGCATCTTTGTAAGTAAAGGCCTTGGTGGTGGGTCTTTTACTTGGAGACTGTCAACAAGTGAAAATACACAGCTGAGTAGCTGGATATGCTATGCCTGTTTTAAGGCATGTTAACACATACACATCAGTCTGAAAGACAACTGTCTAGAAACAATGAGAGATCTGGGACAATACCACAATAGGGCATACAGCATGCAAATTACTGGAGTGCAGACACAGAAATTAACTTACCTTAAGCTGACCTATTTCTTTAAACTTGTAAACTTCAAATTCCCAGAGTTCTGTGTTTTTGCCAAGAATTTTCTGGCACTTTCTGGAAGGAAGATGAAAACAGAGAACAAAAACAGGTAGAGAGAATAATACAAATGTGACAGCATTACTGCAAGAATTGCTTCCTTCTTCTCCCTATCATGACATTTACACAAGTGACTTATTTTGGCAGCCATTGCTTTCAGCAGAGTATTCTCCTCCTTTCAGATCTTAAAATTTTTCTTGCATCCAAGACAACTAACTGCTTATTATGCTTTCACCCTTAGTGATTAGGGTCATAATAGATTTCAGAGCATCATAGAATAGTTTGGGTTGGAAAGGAGCTCAAACATCACCTAGTTCCAACCCCCACGCCATGGGCAGTGATGCCACCCTCTCCATCAGCTTTATGAGTGAATTTTTCAATCTCAGTTGAGAAAACTGAGCATTTAACAAGATATGCCTATGCTTATACATACATGAAAACACAAATCTTGTGTAATTTCTCATCCTTACTTTAGATACCCAAATTTGATGGTTTTGTTTATACCATGTAAAACCAAATTACTTTCTGATGATCTTACATATAATAACACACTAATAAACTAAGTTTATCAAAATCCAAAGAAAACCTCAGTTTTGAAAATTTAGTGTGACTTTGGAAAATCAAGGCTGACTTTCAAAAATGTGTATGGTCTCAACTCCAGTTAAAGTTTACAAGAACTTTTAGGTCACTACAGGCAAGGAAATAAAGGGCACAATAAATACATCTTCATGCTTTGAAACTTCAGAAACTCCAGAACACACAGAAAATCAACATACAAATACTTCAGGATCAATAATTTGGTTTTGCTTTTTCCCCATACACAGACACACTTCAGCCAGCAAAGAAGGTGTTGAATATTAGGTTACCGAGCAGCCAGGTCATACTCTCCTTTCTCCACCAGGTGATTTACATAGGCTAAGCCAATGTCCTAAAGTGAACAAAAATAAAGAATTAGTTATAGAAGTTTGAAAGGGAACTACTTGACTGCCACAATAACTACCATAACAGCAGTGCATAATGCTGGAAAGTCAAACACCAGACTCTAAACGGATCCTCTGATTCTCCTTTATAAGTAGGGCCCACAGAACAGTCAACATAAAATACTTGTGTAGACACTCACAGGCTCAAACTAAGGTGATCTTTTAAAGAATTCTTATAACCTCATTCATGCTGAGAAGACTGTGCCACCTCTCCTTACTGAAGATTGTTCAAAACACAGACCTTCAGTGCTTGCAGTAGTTAGTTCAAAAAGAAAACCACCAGTCATTGTATAAGGCATGCTCTTTGTCAACACAAAGTTGGCAGAGAGGGTCAAAAAGTTGGTTTAGAATATAAATTCTGGTGTTGCTCAATAAAATGCAGCAATTACTGAGAATTTAGCTAGATTATTAGGTATTATTACATCCTAAATTTCTCAAGAGTTCATCACACAGGTCAGTTGTAAAATTTTTCTGGTAGGCACCTAATATATATTAAAATTTTGGCATGGATCTTCTGCTGTATTCTCAACACCTGTGTTCATGGTGACACAATCCAGCATACTCAATGAATAACTTAAGAATCATACCAGTAAAAGCACACTGTTTCTAGGGAAAAAAAAAAAGAGAAAAGAATGAAAAAAGAAAACCCAAAGCTGAACAATGAAGAAGAAGTCCTAGTTTCTTACAAAAATAAACATTTGGGTCTTCTGAGGCACAATACTTTTTTGATCAAGGACAGTACTGACCAGAGCAGAATATGAACAGGGAGATGCAACAATTTCAACAGGTCAGTCTACTAAAAAGTCAGAAAAATATGCACATACACAACATTTTAGGATTTCATTCCACTATAGGAACCACCTTTGTATTTTTAACTTCACAATTCTCAAGAATGAAGACTTCTGCCAGCCTCTTTCTCCTATGGATCAGCTCGCCAGTGAGCAGAGAGACATATAAGTAAAGGAGCTGTAGATCTGGTTCTTCAGGACCTTTGCATTCTGCTCAAGAGGTGCAGAGGGGCAGGGATAATTATTGCAACCTAAAAAATCCCCAGGGCCACCAGACCTGTCAGGTGGTTCAGGTGCTGTGAGTGCAATGTAACTTGGCAATGAGAGTATGAGTTATTTTAAACCAGTATATCACTAATCCTTCACTTAGGGCTTAATGTCAACATTTTATCCCCTCCACATTCTGTTGGCCTTTGTATTAGAGACCAAGCTCTCAAACCTGCTTGTATTTCACTGAATTTCATTGTATTTTGCAGAGCAAATTTCTGCAAACCAAAAGGAAAGCTATGGGGTGTTTTGGTTTGGTTATTGTTTGTTTGGGTTTGGTTGTTTTCCACTCCTAATGTACTGCCAGGACCTCCTTTAACCATTCTTTATATCTTTTGCAAGAGTCACAGAGCAGCTGTGGTAAGTGCAAACTCTGTGATAGGTGATGACATGCCATTACACGTTGATTCAACTTCTGGACTATACAAAAATAAAAGGTTTTTTAAGACATACTGATGTACAGCGTGCATATTATATGAGTAATCTGGCCAAAACCTAAACACATCTTCTAACACTTTCTACAGACTTCAATTTAAAACAGCAGCAGCACTGATGAAATACCAATGTGTTCACACTAAGGGTCAATTTAAACAAAAACAAACAAAAGCTAAAATTAGCAATGCTTTTGTGACTATTACACTATCCCCTCTTTTGTCTTAAACATCCATACCCTTTGTTGCTCTGTGAAAGGGACCATAAACACAGGAAATAACTATACACCAGAAAAGAAGCTTAACTATAAAATCCAGATCTTTCCAGGTTTCATAGACTAACATTCCTGTTCTGCAGCTGAAACCAAGAAATCGAATGCTAGTTGGGGGATGCCTAAGATGCCTAACAGTCACTGCCTGATGTCATACAGAACATGGAATTTGCTGCATCTCACAGCATCCTAAAAGTAAGCAGATACTCTGTTTTGAACAGAAGTTTTGAGACTTACCAAAATCTTGTGCTTTTTTATGGTTTTCTGACTGATCTCAGCTGCCATCAAAGCTTCCTATATTCAAAAGGGAGTAAACAGAGGTATTAGCCAAATGCATAAACTTTCACTACAGAAAGTTCTAGAACTGTCTAAATCAACTGTTTTTCAGAGCAGGGTGTTTGAAGCACTAGAATTTTTAATGCCATGGTTGGATGAAGAGCTTTGAATTCATACTCAAAACAAAAGCAGTCAACCAAAGAGAAAACCACTTTTGTTTCCATCTGGGTTCACTCCACATTACTATATTAGGATCCAATTGCAAGACTACAAGCCAACAGATAATGCAATCACATTGGATCATTTTCAGATGAGACCCCTTCACCACCAGAACCTGTGAAAAAATCAACAGGAGAGGGGGTGGGCAAAGGCTGCCTTCCAGTTCCCCAGCCCAAACTTCCCTAGGCAGAAAGATTTATGACTTATATAGTGTCATTTGTTGCTCTTCGACTTCTTTGGAATGGACAGAAACCAAGCTGGCACTTTTACAGCTCAAAATGAAACCTTTAAGATACATCATAACACACAACTATCCACTGCCCTGAATGGCCTTCATAAAGGCACATGCACAGCTGTCTCTTGAAATTACCGGAGTCTTCAGGGATCAAATGCTGTGATTTACATAAATTGCAAAACTGCACTCATCATACAAGTTTGCTATTCAGATGCAAAAGCATCCACAGGGATTTAAACAAATCTGCATGAGAAATATGAGTGTATTAACAAAAGGAATATGTGCTGAATGGCTTGCCCACATTTGTTTTTTTTATAATGGGTACCCAACAAATAACATATAAATAAAAATTTGCAAGTCATGCATCGTAACAAGTGTTCTAAGTCAGTAACTGGAGGACATTAGAATTCAGAACACTAGGTCTGTGTTGATATGGTGTGTAAGACTTTGTTATTATTGTTTTAGGTGATTAGATATGCACACTTAAACACACCAATACTTATGCAACCAAATACTGAGCTGTTTTTTGCCAAGGGAGCTGTATACCCTTGTCTTTTAATATTTGCTCTCCTTTTCTGGGAGCAACTTTCAGTATGAATAGCTACAGTTAGTTCGAGCCCACAGTATTTTAGTTTTAAAAGCTTGTACACTCCAAGTAAGTAACATGGGGCAATGCCCAATACCCTAACACAACCACTTTGTTCTACAGTGGAAGTATTATGGAAGAGGGAAAATTTCATCTTGCCCACAAGGACCATTTCTCTTCCCTCTTTAACTGGGATAGACCTAGAAAAATATTCACGTAGCTCGTAACTGTTCTGCTGCTTCAAACCCAAAAACCAGCTGTAATAATTTTCAGTGACAGCTAACACCTTTCATTTCTGATGATAAGAGTAGTATGCACAGCACCGAATTCAGCTATCTCACGTGGCTGCAATTCTGATTAGTTGTTTCAGGAGAAGACTAACTTCAGAGAGAGAGGGAGGGATGTATAGTTAGCTCCCATCCTTTACAAGTATGTGGTCAATGACTGTAGGAACCGAAACTATCCAACCTAAACAACCTAGCAAAGTCCATCACCCCCTCCAATTTCCAAACCAGGAAAGAAGAAAGGAAGGAAAGAATGTTGTTAAAATTACTTCATATTTCTTCTTCTCAAGAAGCCAGTCAATGTGGTCATCCTGGTCCCGCTCTTTAGCCACAACCACATCTCTTGGGCTGATGATATAAAAAAGTGATTCACCTTCGGAATACTCTGTAAATGCATACACAGTTTTATCATTATATTTTCCTTAAGTAAAGCTCTGCTTTTTATTACACCCTTGAGGGGAATTTAAAAAGTGGAGATTCAAGGAAGACAGCAAGGGTCTGCAGAACATGCTTATTTTGGAAGCTGTATTCCACAATAAATTAAAACCAGTTTAAATGGCAAAATATCTTTCAAAAAAAATCACTACAGCTTATTGCAAATTCTGATTCATCCACTATGTGTAAACTTTATGATGGTTTAGAACCCATTATTATACTTTTAGAGGACTATTACACTACACAGCCTCCAATAAACTTATCCTTCCCATCAAGGTCAAGGCCATCAAAAGCATAAATGATAGATGCCATAACCCCTGGGGACACAGCACATCATTACAGCAATGCATTTGCAATGCTATAAGTTAAGGTTATATGTATAATGCATTTTCTTATACCATAAGCCTTTATTTTGGAGTAAGCTCAAAAGAAGAGGTACTAAAAAGGTAAAATCAAACACAGAAGATAACTGAATAGTTATTATTTCCACAGAATCCCTGAAGAAACAACAATATTTTGTAGGCACAGGAAAGAAAACCACCCCCCTTCATCTGTATCTCTACAAACACAGAAATACACTCCTGAAGTGATCAGTAACACACAAAATAATGCTTGTCTTAAAGCCATCCAAAATATTCGGACTTGTCAGATGAACTAGAATATTCATAAAGCATAAAAGTACAACTGTGGACATCAATGTTCTGCTTTGAGACAGGTATAAAGAAATCCCAATTCTATTGATAGCAGCACAGATGTTTTTGAGGTCAGGAGGAGAAATACTATATTTCTAGTGGCTTAGGGGCATAGATGTACACAAAGCGGTCTGCCAAGTCTATGTTTTGAAGCATGCTGCCAGAAAATTCAGATTCATGGATTTTAAAAGCCAGAAGGAATGTTTCTGTGTAACATAGGCTATATAATCCTTACCAAAGAATTGTGCATCAGCTTTGCCATGCATTTTTCTGAGCTGCAACACACAGATCAGAAAACTATCCCATCTTTAAAAGACGACATACGTTGTGCCAGGGCTTAATCTCCGTACCTGTTACATAATTAAACCCATCTTCTAAGTGGAAGTTGCCAAAATCCAGTTCCTACTCAGTTTTCCCATTCTGGGGTCTGTTACATAGTGACAGCTTTGTCAGGACTGGGAAGCTAAACATCAGCGTGCCCCTTTTAAGCTAATCCAGGTACATCTTACTACTGGAATGACATTTATTCAATCTTTCTCTCTAAAGCAGCTTTTCCACACACTGTGCCACTCATTTCATTATTCTTGAAGTCCTTTGCGTAAAAAGAACTCCTATGTAACACATGTTGAACAAAACTCCATCAAAGATAGTGCCTTCCATGATGCTGGACATGACATGAGATATATATTTCTGCCTTTCCCTGTACGTCTGACTTGATAGATGACATTAAAAATCATGATGTTTAAATACACACATTTGTTTTCTTTCATGTGGCCAGTTCTTGTGGATTTCCACTACATTTCAGTGTCATAAGCAGTTACAGTTATCCAAAGGAGATAACACAAAAATGACATAAACCCGAAAAAGGAGGCTAAGTCCTCTCAAATCAAGCATTTTTTAAACATGGTATGAAAATAAACCAAAACAATATTGAGAACACCTACCTAAATGATAATCTCGACATTCATTTTCCTGAAATCCTCGTACTGTTAGTGCATCAGAAGAGATCTCCTCACAGGACTCAGGTAGGGGTTGTACAATATCCAGCCTAGGCCTTGCACAGCACTCCACTTCCTAGAAAAAATACAACATCTTAGTTGGATCTCACACGATTTACCTTAGCCATGCCAGCTGGGGGTCACCTACAAACAGGGCTGACATTCAACACCTGCAAACATGCATGAAGATCCAGGACTTTTCACTGTGCACTCAGCTGCGAATCATACAAGTTGCACAGCTTAATTAAGCCAAGGTCCAAGACAACCCTGTATTTTCTACTTCAGCCTGCGAATTATACCAGAATACAGATTGAAAGCAAGGACACAGAGAAAAAACACATAGAAAGTGGATTTACACAGCTCTAACCTACCCATTTGGCAGCAGCACCACTTCAGTCTTTCCTGAATTTAACTGTTCCATGAAAAAAAACCCCAAAACAAACAAAACAAAAAAAAATAATTTCAAAGCAAGCCATGAGTTCAATTCTGACCCAATTTGTAAAGAGTAGAAAGCTGTAATGTGAAAGCTGTGCAATCAAGTGTAGGAAGCCCAGTGTTGTGGCAACCCAAGAGAATTCGTAGTAAGCTCCAAGCCCAGGCAGCTCAGGCTCCACAGAGCCACAGCATTGACAAAGGAGTCCCCACCACAACAGGGCACAGACACGGTCTCGGGACAACTGCTCCTTCCACAGTTACCCAGAGAACTGAGAAGTTAGCAAAGCCCAGCTACTGGAGTTTGTTTAAAAGGCTAATTAAAAGCAAATACATGAAAAAAAAATCTTTCCTGTGTTCTATGATCACTATATCACCTGAAATTCCATTTTCATTGTTCTTTCCTGAAGCAATTAAAATGACTTTAACCTTTATCAGTCACTACCTCTTTTATACTAGCTCCTCTTCTGGGCTACTTTTTCATTAACAGTGGCTTCCCAATTTCCTTGCTCCCTAGCATTTCAACCCACCTTTCCCTCCCCCTTCCTTATCCCATTTGTTTGCTTTCTTTTCTTTCACCGACTCTCTCTCACTGGAAGACTCCTGTGCCGACTCTCTTGGGACACGCTGCTGTGACATTATTTTTCTCCTTAATATAAATAAAGAAATAATAATCTGACATCCTGAAGCAGAGCTGGAAGCTAACCCTATTGATTTCAGCAGGCTCCAGCAGCATCTGTTTGAACCTACAGCATTTCATTGCCTAGCAACTTGGGTGCCCAGTTGCTTAGGGTTACTATGGTGATGGCTGTCTAATGCAGACATACTTATCAAAGAGATGATCAAGAGCATCTGCCGTTCTCACACAGCAACTTCAAGGATTTCCTGCACTGTCTCGCCTTTTATTTGGCAATCTGAAATAAATGTCGCAGCCAGATGCGGCACTTGCCCGCGCACAGGAAAAGTGACTGACAGGAATTCTAATTTCTTCCTATCCACGCACAGATCTGGGTGTGCACAACTAAAGAGCTCTGAGGGAAGGGAGACAATGATGCCACTCGCTCACAATCATGCATTCCACCCTGCAGTGACTTATTGCTGGAGTTGATCAACTTCACTGCACTCATTTCTTCTCAGATGCAGTGTCAGCAAGCTCCTAAACAAGATTCTTCATTTCTTCTGGTGCAGAAACAGCAAGAAGAAAGAGAGAAAGCAAAGAAAAAGGGGGGGAGGGGAGAAGGAAGGAAAAAGGAGCAAGAAAGACTAGCTAGAGACCTTCTCTGCCTTCTGCAAGAAATAAGGGAACCCAAACATGATTTCTGAAAGGTAAGTACATTAGTCTTCAACTTCACCTCCACCGACTTTGTTTTATAGGTCAGAGAAGTTTCAAGCACTGTTCACTACCAGCAGACTACAAATTTTTTCTCAGATAATCACATCTGTGTGGCTAGTTTAAGGCCCAACTCACAGGTCAAATTAATTAAAAAAGTTTTTAAAAAAAAAGAGATAAAGAGAGATTACCGTTTTTTCTGAGATCTCCTTTACATATGAAAGTATAACGAGTTGGTCGCAGAGAGGTGCAAGTCCACTGATGTAGAATTCGGTGTCGAATTGGAAAACTGAAATACAGGACACAGACTTAAAAAGAGACTTAAAAAAATGAATATATATGAACTAGTGCCTAAGAAAAACACACAACTGATTCTCAGTGACAATCACTGCTGCATGAAGCAGCACTTCAGAGAAATGAAGACTCAATACATACAACAAACCCAGAGATTTCCCAGATGGATCAGATGAAAAATTACATTTAACAGATAATTACATTAAAGCTTGCAAGAAGAAACGTTTGTGCTCCAGGATATGCTAGAGATGAAACATTTGAAATGAACGTTCAGCCTGATTTTCAGTAATCGCATAGAAAAAGGAAGAAAAACCAAAACTAAACTCAATAAAATAGGCAATAAGTAGACCAATTTCATTTGTTTGCATATTCGTAGCAAGTTCATGTGGCCATAGGAGAATCACACCTGCTACATCTATTGGTATGATATATGACAACACAAAGGCCATTATTTATTTATCATCACTTTAAACATCACAGAAAGATTTAGATACCCTCATTACCAAGAAAACACACAGCTGATAGTATCTTTCCTTGTAAAAATGTAATTTCCTAAAATTGGTCTTGAAATCAAGACAGTTAAGTGATGACTATTTCAAGAAAGAGAAAGAAAAAGAGTGCTGAACTATATTTACAAAAAGGCTCACTAAATGAGACCTCTGCCACAGAAATAGCTATTTAGTTTGATTCTGCTGCATTTACAGTGCCCCCCTTTTTGCAGGCTCCTCTCTCATGGGGCCCAAAACAGCAATAAGTGCTTATATTAGAAAACCTTGTAACGATAAGCTTTTACAAAAATAGCAGATGCCTCATAATTGTCTCCCAAAACACAGCTTTAGGAGCAAAACCAGGGAAAAAAAGTTCCCTTCCTTACTGCTTAGCACACTACATTACTAGTATCTACTGTTTATTTAAAGCTACTAATTATTTTAGCAAGCCAAACAGAAAATGCACTATAATGACACTAAAAATAAAACTTATTTTCTTTAGCTAAGATAATAAGAAGGAACAGGAGAAATAATCATCCTCCTGCTAAAGGAGAAAAAAAATACAGTAAAGCAAAGTACATATTTGACCTAAGCAAACCCTGTTTTTCTTCTAATGATTGCTGACACTTTGGCATCACATGGGGGACCAAAGCACAGCACAAGGATAGAGCACTCAATCCATGCTAGGAGAGAACAGGTTCACATCTGTAACCATGGACGTAATTATTTTGTTCTAGCCTGCAAGACTGTTGAGATCACTTTGTGCCACATGTTGCTCTCAGTGATGATTTTAAACAAAGCACATTAGAAACAACTACCTATCTTATTCACAGTTTACAATGTAGTAGTTGGCATTTTAAAATAATATGGAAGGTAGGAGGAAAAACATGGAAAAGAAAAAACAAATTGAAATCCATAATACTATCTAAGAACCAGGTCAGAAACTTTAACTTCAGCTTTAAAGAAGGGCTAAGAGAAGGCTCTCAAAGGCATATAAAATATTGTGGCTTGTATTTGAAGAGGAAAACTCTAAACGTAGCATGGTGAATGCTTCATTTCTAAAGACTATGGAGATGGTTCTAAAAATTTATGTGTGTTTCTCTGTCTTTTACCAGAACTTTTGCTCCTTTGCCAGTGAAAATGCTTGTAATGCCCAATGCAATGGTTATTTAAGATCAGACAGTAGTACTGTTCTGTGAAACAACAAAATAAACAAATGAAAATCACCACTTCGGGTTCTGTTTTTAAATAGAGTTTAGTTTCCTTGGTTTCACTTTCAGCTTTCTCTCAGCTCATCCATCTCAAGAGGCCTTGTTGAAACACAATGCTCTAGTTCTGCTGCTTCAGCCTTGAACAAAGAATAACTGGCATAGACAGTGCTGCTTGACCTGATGAAAACCTTTGATGCAGCTAATCAAAAAAAATCTTACTGAAAAAAAATTACAGAAGTTATTGCTGCACAGATAGGTTAATGTGACTTACTCTCTGGACACTGTATTATGATCAACGGTGGGAAGGAAATCCAACACAAAGGCACTGCAGAAATGTTGGTAATTTGAAAAGGATCCAAAATAATTAACACCAAAGTAGTATTGAAGCAAATGGGAGTGACTGATACATGGCCAAGTGTCATCTATGTTTATGCCTGTCGTAAGAGAAGATGGGAGATATGCTGACAGGGGATCTACTCCACGCTCAGCATCTGTGTACAGCTGTCAAACTAATTACCAGGAAGCAAAAAGAAGAAACCTGCAAATCTTTTGCGTTGCTTATTAAATGAAATGTATGAAATAGACCAAACTACAGAAATAGAACAGAATGTGCTACATTATTTACCCAAACTCTATAAAGCCACTTCCTCTGGGAGTTAGACACCCGTACACATGTGGTGGACTGAAACTAAAAGGAGTCTGTTCTACTTAGTCAAACCTCAAAAAGCAGCCCCTACCTTTCCACAGCAGATTTAGAGAGTAAAATTCTGGTTACTGTTAGAGGGTTTTGCCTGTGATTTCAAAGGGCACAATGTTTCAACACTGCCTTTTGGAAAAGTAAGCAGGAAGCTGAACTATCATGCAGAGAATTAACATGAAAACATAAGGAGAACAAGGAGGATTTTTTTAAAGAATTCCATATAATATGCAAAAGAAATTGAAAAGCCAACATGCAAGCCGATTTTTAGGTAGGCCACTTGTGTGTGAACAGTAGTGGGACCACAAGGCCCCATGAACTGGCCCAGATTACCCAGAATTATGATGCATTGTTAATTGTTGGGGTGATGCCATTGTGCATTCCCAAATTACCTTTTAACCAGCTACTTCAGGTACATCTGCAAAATCTGCAGTCACTGCTGTAGGCCACAGTACAGCACACCCTAAAGTGTTCTCCAGATGGCATCTCCACCACCAGGGCTTTCACTGAGCTGGGTAATTTATGCAAAACAAAATTACAAAATGGGATGCTTTGATTAGCTATTATCTTGTGCATGGAGCCGCATTTGATATAAAATACAAAAGCTTTCCTTGTTTTTTTCCAGCAGTATGAGAATTCAGTCACAACTAGAAAACAAGGTCCCATAGAAGTATCACTTAAGCTTCAAAGCTGATTTTCTGAGTAACTCTTTTTTCCACTGAACTGGGAAAACTTTGTTAACCAACAAACTTGAAGAATTCTGGGGCTTAGAAATTCTTAGGTTTGACAAAAAAGAAGTGTGGAGGTTTGAAGAATTGAGGTCTTGAAGAATTTTGACTCATTTTATGAAAAAAATTATAAATGATAGGCTTGGCTTATGGCAAAACAGACAAACAACAGTATAAGTAGAATGAACTACGTAACTAGGTTTGGTTATTTTCTTAATTTTTCTTTTTTTTTTGGCTCCTCAGAGGATAGCAGACTTGCTTCAATGAAATGTTTGCTTAAATCACCATATGAAGCTAATTTCTTAATAATCACATTCTCCAATTAAGCTTTATGTTCTGTCTATAGAAACAGACATATGTTGGTACAGTAGACCCCAGTATCTCACTTTACAAACATGAAAACAACCATTCCCAGGGGATTTTTTCAGATTAAAATGTGCAATCTCCATGTGTGATGCTAACTTGTCATGCAGTTATGTAGCTATTTCCCCACAGAACATACAGATGTGCTGTTACAAGCATGGCCTTAAACCATGCAAATTTTAAACCAGAAATCTGCTTTGTGGGGAATTTGGTGGAATGCAAAGGGAGACAAGTGCTCAAGAGACTTTGCTGCCTGGTTGATGGAACTGAGCTGAGATTCCTCAGACAAAATTTGGGCAAAAATGAATTGAACAGGAAGTCTCCAATTGACTTGAAGTCTTTTACAGACTTCCAGTGTTAATTTCTATTTTCTGCTATCATTAACAATCTGAGGCAGAGATAAAGTACTTCTCCATATAAAAGTATATAAAATCCTGACAAGGCAAGGAAGACTAGATGATCCATTTCCCTTTGATGGCATTGTATTAACTGAAAAATACTATTTAGTAAGCAGTTGAGTGAGAGGACTCCAGCTGAGGAAGGGGTCCCTATTTGGACCAGAAGTTGTGCAGCATTACAGCTTTGGTACACACTGCAGGAGTGAGCACAGAAGTCAAGCATTCTTTAAGAAGGATCACAACAGCATTTAGTCCAGTTAAGCCTGTAATTCAATACCAATAGTTTCTAATCAATACACTACTTCCCAGCAGTAGCTGACAGAGCTAAACTGATAGGATCTGCTCAGCTAACATACATTTAAAATAGAAACATTCACTGGAGTTGATCTTTGACAGTGAATAAAGACACACAGAGGCAACCAACTGTAGCAGAGACAATGCAAAAGATCACTGAAGAAAAGCACGATTAATATACTGAAGGATGTAAATAAAATTAGCAATGTCACACAGATCTCAGTGCATGAGACCTGTATAATTCATCTGTTTTCTCTTATAGATCATCACAAAGGAGCCAGAACAGTTCAGTGGTGTTAACTTTCCCACATTATGAGCTGTCTGGTTTGGCATCACAGCAGCCACCATAATTATTTCCCTCCTTAGAACAAGTACAGCTATTTCTTAAGACAGAAATGGAAAATGAGAGAGTACTTTGTTCAACAGGATCCTACACACCTAACTTGCAATGCAGGAAGTACTCTCTCTTCTTATTCACTGGGCTGCAAATTACTGAAGAAACATTTATGATCTCCTAATGCCATCACAGTTACATTATGGACAATACCACTGTGGAATTTTGAGGCCCTCAGAATGCCCCTAAAACAGCATAAATCTGAAACTGTTGAGACAAGAGAAAACACTCCGATATCCTAGACTTCATATGTATTACCCTGATGAGCAGAGAGGCAACTATGAAATTTCCTGCTCCACTTCTGGTTTTTGTTCCAGGTGGAAAATTGTAAAAGCATGGAGGGAAAAAATGAAAAAAACCCCACACCACTAAACACAACAAAAGTTATACTGTGTTAAGTGTTTAATAAGTACGTTGGCAAGATCTTATGAGTCCAAATATCTGAAGGATACTCAGTTATCCTGCCACTGAAGGATATTCTTGCCTGCATAAGTTCTTTACAAAAGTTTATCAACTTATGCATCCACTTAAGATATTAGCGGTCCTACAAAAAATCTATCCAAGTTGCTGGTGTAGTATAATACTGGATCTTTGAAAAGTAAAGTTGAAATTAAATAGAAATAGATGTTATAGCATGACATACTGCTGTCAAGAAGCCCTTCTATATGCCTATATCAAAGGCTATTTTAATTTATACTAAGACTTGGAACAAATGATGTCTCTCTCTCTCTTTTCCCTCCCAATCTAATACCCGAGTTCCAATGAGTGCTGCTGACAGCATCTGGCAGAACCACTTCAGTGCGGTGACCTCAAAAAAAACCTCAAGCACATCGTTAGCAGGTTAAGTGATACAAAACACCAGCCCTCGAGAGCACAGAGAAGACTGCAGACTAAAAAATTTAAGATGAAAATCTCTTCCTTCATGTTTGCATCTAAAAAGCCTGATGACAGCTTTCTGTATTTTTTAAATGAAGTTGCAATAGACAGTGATGTAAGACTAGCACCCTGCATATAAACATATTAGAGCTGGAGTAGAAGTTGCTTCTGTTCACTTGTCACTGTGTCAACAATCGCATTTAGTTATTTTCTAAACCTTACTTACAGGTACAGAAAACACAACATACATGATCTGAGGCTCATGACTGAACTTTTCCTTGATAAAATTCTCTCAAATATCCTAAATTCTACTGCTAAATAATCTGTTTGGATTTATAATCCTAAACAACAAACAGCCTTCAGGACTCAGATAACTGTCAGGCATGCCACCCTCTCTCAGGATCCAGAGTCCCCAGAGTTTAACAAGTCTCCTGCTTGATTTAGAAGCTATTTTAAAGTGGTCCTTTCCTGAAATCAGAAACCAGAGTATACATAACACCCACGCCACGCACCATTCCAATCTTGTTTGAACACAACTATCTACAATCTCATGTTATTACAGTCAAGGGAGCACCAAAGTTTACAAACTGTTGCCCACTGTGATCTGCAGTCCCAGAGGGCCTGTTTATCTTCTCAGCACTATCTGTTCATAGATATTTCCTTTCCCCAGTAGAGCTTCTGGGGACAGTTGTGACTCTTTCTTTACATCTCCACTTCCCTTCCAAATTTTCTTTGAATTCCACTTTACTTAATAAGCATATTTTGACAAGGCCTTTTCCACTGATACGCAATAATGAAATTTATTCACATTAGCTAGACAGATAAGAAAGCAAAGAATATAAAATTCAGAAGCCAAAAAAGGAAAAAGAAATTCAAATCAATTTCCTAGAATTACACCAGAGACTTTAAGAAGAAAATAAAGAAAACAATTACAAGAAATGTAGTCAAACAACACATAATCAAATAAAGTAGTATCTATTTTCTCTTTACTACTACACTAACCATCACCAAGTTCTCTGAAGGAATCTGTATGAAGGGAAAGTTAAGGTATTCACTGTTCACACAAGTATCTCTGATTTTAGATGATCACAGGACTTAAGGCCCTCTATAAACCAAAAAAACCTCACAGCTATGCAAGAGGCCATATGACAACCTCATCAACTAAAAATGAGGTGACATTTATGTTACAACTACATGTTGCCTTCAGACTGTAACAGTTTCTTCAGGCTAGAATGTGGAAGCAGACCTTTAAAGCTTATCTCATTCTGAAAAAAAGTGCATTCTTACAGCCTTACCTATTTCCACATAGCGGTTTGGAAGGTCACGCATTTCGCTGGCATGCCGTTCTTTTACTGAGCAAATCTAGGAGACAGAGATTTGGACCATTATGATGAACAAACTGTAATTCCTAAAATGATACTAACTTTGCCTCAATAAGGAAGGGAATTTCTGGGAATTCTGGGACATGCATTTCTCTATTTTGATAAACACAAGTTGTGATCGGTGACGATGCATCACTGAAGAAGAAAAACACATGGGAAAGCTGTGGCTGTAGTTCACAGCCTTATAAATATTCTGGGAGAGGAGAAGGACGATGGACCACACAAGAAAAATCTGAAAATACTGCCCACTATGATGTTTTCACAGAATCATACATGTGAGTTTGGGTTTGGTGTCTTCTCATACTTTGCATCTCATTACCTTGCAATTGCAGTACAAGTTTGCTATTGCCATCCCCAGTAGCAGGAGGAGAGCATGTACATACACAGAAATGCAAATAACCAAAATGCTGTGAAGCACCACATACACAAGTGGGAAGACAGATGCCAAACTTAGGACAAACCTCCTCATTTGTAAACCTCTAAGTTTAATGCTCCAAAAGCTTTTTACACGTCACCTACCCCACTTTACCCTCCCTTTCCATCTCTTCCCACCAAGCACTTCTAATTTCCCACTGTGCAGTGATGCAGCAGTCTGTTATTAGAAAACAGCTAACAGGCTTGTGACAAACTCATGTCAGGTGCTGCTCTGAGCAAATCACAGTCAGTCTGCAGCACATAGGTTCGAAATGCCAGTTCCCTGCTGAAAGACAATACCCAAAACAGCCTGTTCCCCCATCCCAGCCCTTTTTTTCCCCATGGTTGACCAAAATCATGTGGCTGTTTTAGCGGACGCAACTCCTCAGCCCTCCAAAAATACCTCACGGTTAGTTGTTCTTCCTTAATGCTAATCAAAAGAAATGAACTCAACAGCACACTAAAAGCTTTCAAAAGAGGAAATCTCTCCAAGAAGGCACAGAGGAGTGAAATGTCCCTGAGGATTACATTCTCTGCATGCTCACACACAGGGATCTGTCTGACCGCTGGGTGTCTGTCACTCCTCCTCACAAGGGTCACTCCAATGACATTTCTAAGGCAGCAGGAGTCCTGAACACTGTAGTCAAACCAAATTCTATTTTTTTCGATTGTCTTTGCTTTTCAGACATAATCCTCTGTTTGTCTGCGATAACAGCAAGCATTTATTACAAAGACAGGTAATTGCACCTTTACTGAATTTCCCCAGCCAATAATCAGCGTTAAATTATCCTTCCAGCAAAGGCTGCAGGGATACATATCTGGGCGAAGGCTTATGTCGTCTCGAGGCACGTTGGTAATTCTTTGTTTGGAGATCATATCAAGTATCTTCACGCCCTGAAAGTTTAAATGCAAGAGAACTTTAGTCAGGATGACAAACTCCTACTCACCATGTTGTATGCTAAGGCACTCAGAGCGGTTTACAGCACAAATTTCAGGGCAGGGCCAAGTGTGCTGACAAAAAAACCTGTTGATACAAAGACCCATCTAACCCTGGAGGTGACAAAAGGAGCAAAGGGATCAGAGCAATTTAAGGATTTTAAATTTACATGCCAAGTGAAAAGACATAATTAATGAATGAGTGACAGATTAGCAACTCCAGTCATGAACCAGTTCAGTTTACTGGGCTGGTGCTACTCCTGGAGAAACAGAAGAAATCCCAGCTTTATCACAACAGCCCCTGTAGAGATGCAGAAATTTCCACCTTGGAAAAAGAAAAGATGTGAAGCAACAGCTAGTTAAGATAAATGAATCCAATCTGAACTTCTCAGGAAATGCATTTCTACTCTTACATTAAAATAGAAAAGCAAGCATATTTAAACACTGTTTGGTTTTGTATGCTGTGATTTTTCACTGCCTCCTCAGGGAATCTCCTAAACTAATAGGAAAAAAAAGAAAAAGGGTTTAAAAAAAAGGATTAAAGTCGTTTGACAGACAGAGAAGAAAAAGAGCCATTAATCAGATTTTTCCATGCCATTTTGAGAAGGTGAGCTATAACCTTTCCAACAGCAAAATGGAGATTAATTTCATGTTAAGTAATGACTTGTTCTTAGTAATTTACAACAAAAATCCACAAATTAAAGTATTTTAGTAGGTACTTCTTTTCTGCTCACTGAGCTTAAAGAACAACTCAGAATCGCAGAAAAGGGAGTGGAAAGGACCTTGAAAAGCCAGTGCCCAGGTTGCCATGCTATGTTAGGATTTTTCTAGCGACAAAAGTGATTTAAAAGATTCCCCTGCCTGTTTCTGTTCCCTGCACTGTGAGTTTCTATGTCCCCAGCTGGACAGATACAAGAGTCAACACGTGGTGGTCATGTCTAAGCCAGGTCTTGCCTTCCTTTTTTTTTTTTTAATCACAAGGAGCAGGGAGTGGTATGTGGGTGGAAGGGGGTTTTTACAGTGATCTTTGTCACTGATGAACTGTGAGCACAGAACACACTTCTTTTGACTTCTCTTCAGTTAGTAGTCATCAAGGGTTCCAAACCAAACAACAACAACTTGCACATCCCATCTGCGAAGTACAGAGCCCAGATCTTTGGGTAAACAGAAACAAAAGCCTTATGTTTTGTGTTTTCTATACTTATCTGATAAAATTTGCAATCTTACTTGAACTGCATTTTAATAAAGTTGCCTTTTATAAATCTCACCACTTTTTCTTTAAGGATGATTTTCAGGTAAAAGTGACCCATACTGTAACTTTTGTTTTTCTACAAGGAAGAAAATCTCATATGGGATAGACTATTTTATGTTTAAAGTGCCTCTGCAACCAACAGTGTATGATCCTCTATAGTTATAGATGTTGAGACACATTAGTTTACTTTAATAAGTTTTAAAAAAGGGGAAGTTGTTTAGTTACAATACTGTGTGATGTAGTTTGCTGTTTGCTTGCTTAGCATGAGTAGCTGGATTTTTTGGAAGTCTTAGGCTGCAAGCTGTGAACTTATACCTAGATATGCTTTCCGCTGGCAGTTAATTATTAATTAATTTTCTTATTAGCTGCTACAGTGTTGTGTTTTGGATTCATTAGGAGAAAAATGTGGTTAGCACAGCAGTGTTCTAGTTGTTGCTATGTAGTGCTTACTCTAAATGCAGGACTTTTCAATTTCCCATGCTCTGGCAGTGAGCAGGTGCACAAGAAGTGAGCAAAGGGTCCAAAAGGGGCACCCGCTGCCTCTCTGGAGCTGCCCACTGTGAAGGGACAACTTGGGGTTCAAGGCTGGGGTGGTGTGTGACTCCTTGAATGGTGTGAGAAGGCTTTGGCAGCAGCTGCTCCTTTCACAGTGACCGTGCCATTTGCATCATGAGCTGAAAGGACTTCCAAAGTCAACTTTCATGCATGAAGGAGCCTAAAAGCTGTTCAAAGGGGAGTCAGGCAGCCAAATACCTCAAAGACTTGCTCCTCAGATGTCTCAGTTTGTAAAACTTACACTCTTTGTTGTGGAGGAAGAGGGCACAGCAGCAAACAACATGGGTTACCTGTGGATCTCGCAAGCAGAATTGGCCTCTGCCTAAATGATCTCAGAATATCCAATATCTAAAAAACTCTCATACAGTGTGGTCTCCACCCCCCCAAAAAAAAAAGCGAAACAAAAAGGGCTTAAGAAAACAAAAAATAGGTAGCCAGACACAGATTGTAAGAAGCAAGGTTATAAAAGATTTTCTTTCATTTTGAAGGAAAAAGGTGTAACCCAGAACCTTGGCAGAGGATGGAGAAAACTTTAAAAAGGGAAAGGCAAATAACCAAATATATTAATCTTTTGGAGGGCAAGTGTCATTTCATTTTTCCTTGAAAGATAGGCCCTGACCATGGCTTTTTGTCTCTGACAGATGGCTCTCAACGTTTTATTAGTATTCTGTGTTCTGATGTGGCACATCATCTCTAGGGATAGCTCTCCTCAACTGTCCTATCCATCCCCAGCAGATTCACCTAGAATATATATTTTAATTGTATGGCTCTGAAAAGAACAAAACCTTCAAAAAAGCTAACATTATGTCAATCAAACCCTCAATGAAGCTTCCATTCTAACAGAGTTATTAAAGGGGAGCAAATAAACAAAAGTCCAGCTCTAACAATTTTATTCAAAGATCTAAAAAAATTTATATCAAAGATATAAAAAACAACAATGGCTTTAAAATATTTTAATAAATGCATCCCTTCAGGATGGAATAAGAATAGAAGGAAAAAAGCTAGTGTTTCAGAAGTAATTTCACCACATTTCAAAAAATACTTTGGAATTTAGACATGGTACACACTTAAAACATATCACCCACTGCTGAGCTTTAAAACATGAACCTTGACCCATCAATTAGATATATAGTGATAGGTGAAATACAACACTCAGAATGAATGCAATGGTTTACTTTAAAGTATAAATTACACTTAGAACAAAAAGGGCGTATTTTCTCCTAACTCTAGCTTTTTCTAGTGGCCTAACAAAATGAGAAATTATTACTACAATTTTTAATAATCCACCACATTGAAAGTGCACGTGACAATGTCACTTCAGTAGAAATTACAAAATCCAGGCAGGTTTGGTATTTTTCAGGGGATGGCAGGGGGTGATGTTCTATTATTCATCTAAATAACAGCGACATTGGCATCCCTTTCTCAATTTGCTTCAATAAGTTCCACTGGTCAAAACTCTAATGTGCAATAACATACAGTAATGACCATTCCCAACAATGGGATGGAGAGCTAGTTTTCCTGATTTCTTCAGAAGTGGCAATCATATTGGAGAACTCTGAGTGGCCAGCAGGAAATGCTGGAAGAAATTTCTAAAAGGACATGGCACCTAAACTACTGCCCTTCAATGCCTTTTGCACCTGACTCTTCAAATGCACCATTTTTCAACGGAATACTTTGGAAATAAATGCTGAAAAATTTTCAATAATCAGTGTAACACAAAGATATTTTCGTTCATTTAATGGAAGTGACAAATACTTACCATATTATTGGCCCAAGCAATTAAGTGTCCTCTCCATTTTACATTTCTTATATTTCCTTCCCCTTCGTGTAAAACCGAAGGCTTCCATCTGTTCATCCAGCCTCTCTCATATAACAGCAGCTATGAAGAAATGCAACAGTAAATATTTCTGTGACACTGTGCTGTATGCAAATGCAGGAGGTATTTTTTTCTCCATTACATCTTCCTTTTTTTGGATTTAAGGGCAACAAAAAAGACACACCTATCACAAAACAAACCCAAATACTATCAGGCATTTTCATATAGCACATACATATCAAGAAACTTGTATACTACAGAATACCAGTTAAACATTAATAATATTAATAAGAAGGCTTCCATGGAGTTTCTCTGGAGAACAGTAAGTACAATTATTTACCTTTTAAAGACAAAGAATTTAAGACATTTCAGAACCTATGCCTCCAGCATTAGTATCAGCCCTTCAGGAAGTTGGTAAGGAAACCATCCACCACAGGCTCCTCCTTCCCTCCAAAAACCAGGAAGTCAAAAGACATGATCAAAGATCCCTAAGCCTGTGACCTTTCCCTTGGCTCCATGTGGAGCTGCACTGCCTTCCACAGGGCTCTGCAGATGCTGTGCTTTAGCCCCACCTGTGCAAACTGCACCGTACCACAAGTGCTGCTGGTTGTACAGCTTGTGTGATTGTTAGTCCCAGGTTCTGCAAATAAGGAAGGCATTTTAGAATACCTAAATGCATAGGAGATGTTATGAGATGCTTTGCAGCATCAAAGAAAAACCCAGCTACAAACTACATGCAGACAGTCTGAAAATCCGTACTGGTTCCTGTATGTCTCAGAAAGTTATTTAATAGGATTACAGGGAATCACTCTGAGAGATGCAAAGTGCAGCACTTGGAGGGATATCAAAGTAAGAAGCTGAAGCACCTAAAAAGATCATACTTCAAGGTACCAGTCCTGCCCACTTTTTCATGAGTACACCCTCATATAAACATGCACAACCTGAACCCGAGCTCTCACCTCACATTGGAAGGTGTGAAACTGCTGCCTGCAAGGTAAAAACCTAAATAGAGTACTCATGTTGCTTATATTTCCTATCTCAATCCAGCTGTAGATGCTTTTTATATATAGTTTCCCGCCACCTGTATTTGGATAAGTATGTCAAATGCTAGGATGCTAGTTGTTTAAAATAAAGATCTTTCAGCAAATTTCAGGGCAATAGCACAGACTGCCTTTCTCTCCCAAAGCCACGAGATGGCACCAGAAGACAAGTATTCCTCCAGCAGTTTAAAGCTGTCCCCAGGCAGGATGGCGTGCTGAGCAACCCGGGTGTGAAGCGTGCTGCAGGCATCAAACTTCTCATTCCAGCAAAACGACTCCGTGTCCTTTACACAGCCCACACGAAGGCCCCTTTTAGACAGCACAGGTATGTTTTTCAGCGTATGAAAAGGCTACTCAGTTACTGCTACAGAATGTGGTATTTTACAGCAGCCAGGGCCAGCCCCTAAAAGCAAGGTAACATCAATGCCCATAAGGCAGTGCCTTGCAGAAGGATTTCCATCAGAAGGCTGGCAGGTAGATGTGAAGTACAAGAGCTCTCAGCCCAGACTAACTATCCCCATTTGGAAGCTAAGGATGTCATTAAAGACTAAGAGCTGTGCTGATCCACACTTGGAGATTACTTTTTTCCTACTTTTCCCTAAGAGGAAGCTCAACAGAAAAAGAACTTTTGCTTGGATGCTTCTTTCAACACCATCCAACAAAGATAGCAGCAAAATAATGGTATTTTTATTGAGACTTACTGGACAACACTGCAAAAACTGACTAGGATTGCTGTGAAAGGTTAAAACTAGCGGATGTCAATTATATTAATTGAACTTTGAATCTTTTCTGCTTTGAATCAGGATTTAAGTTTTTTTATTACACTCAAGAGGGAACTTGGTATGACCTTTTTTGTCACTGTTTGTGGTTTGTGAATATTATGCATTTTCATGACTGTGAGTAATAAACTGCAAAAAAAGTAAGTCTTCTGAGAAAGAACTGGGGAGAAGAAAAATTGAAAAACTCTGTTTCAGTCTATGCTCAACTCTAAGCACATGCTTAATTAAATGTTCCGAACGAGGCATTAGAAGACAACAGGCTGGGATTGCCTATGAAAAGGATGGAAAGTGAATCTGTATCACTGCACCACACTGAATTCCCAGTTTCATATCAGCAAGAGCAATAAGTCCAACACTGAGGCCAAAGGACACTGTGGCTTCAAAAAAAATGATATGTAATCTCAAAATATGCTTAAGTAATTTATCTTCAAGGCAATTATCTGCATGCTATTGATACACATAATGTGATTTTATTCATATTTTTTTAATGTGATAAATCCCATTATGTGAATTTAGAGCAATGACACCTGGAAACTGAATTTGTGAACCCAGAACTTCCTTCTGTGTTTTGGAACTGTTATCTACAGAATGCATCTCTCTCAAAATAAGCAATCCAATTTATTTTAGTCTTCCTTTCTGTCTCCACATTGAAATGTTTATCCTACCAGAAAACAATTTAAAACTTCAAAAGAAGCTAGAGACATAACAAAAAATCCAGTTTCTGGAGAGGTTTCTCCTACCACCTCCCTGTCTTTTTGGTAGGGGAAAAATATTTTGGGGCTTTATTTCCTATAAATCCCATATTATGGCAGTCAGCATTCACAGTACTTACATTTCAGCACCAGCCAAAATCCTACTTTCTTGCATTCTCTGCAACAGAGTTTATGTTTCCCCTTTTTTCAGTTGCTCTCATAAAACTTTCTAGTCCTTTGTTACACACAATACAGTAGTGCTTAGAACACACCTCCAGTGCATTTTGCATGCACTGCAATTTGATAATACAGCTAAAATAAAATAAACTTTGACTCCAAGGGTCCCCACTCACAGATTCAAATGCAATTTTCTGTTTGCTCACTCGTTATTTTGTGAATCTTCTTACCTGCTTATGTTTGTCCACTGGATCATTAAGAAAAATGACACACTTGAAATGTATGAGAGAAGAGGATGGAGCAGGACACTTTCTGGTTTTAAAAACAAGTGGATTAATGATTACATCTCTCTGTGTTTTTCCCTAATAGGAGATTAACCTACTCCAAAAAGCTCAAAACTCTGTTTTAGAGTGCGTCTGCTAAAGAGAATAGAGGAGTGTTGGATTTAGTGGAGCCTGTCATGCAATTAGCATTAACACTAATTACATGTAATCCCAGTCTTTAAACTATGTACAGAAATTCCCAATCCTCTGAACAAAGAGGCCAATGACTGCAGCTTTGGTAATATCAACACAGTGAAGTCATTCAATTCAATTTCATCCCACTACCAATTACTGCCTTCAAAATACTGAAATAAAAGGTATCTGTTCTCACAGAACTTTCAAAAGAAACACGTTTTTACTGAAGCACTATGCACAGAATCACTAGTTTGTTTTAACACAGCACCTTCTCTGTGAAGACCTGAAGGAGTTTTACAGAAGAAAAGGCTTGAGATTTCATTCTGTAACTGAAGAGCCACTTTCCCTTTCCTTATTGCAGAACTGTTTGATTAGTTTTTATTTCACAAAATAAAAATTAGGCAAAAAGTCCCTGTAATTTCCTTGTCTGTTCTGTGACTGCCTAAGTGGGAAAATGAGCCTACCTGTGGCATTTGTTCTGTGTTTTGGCACCTGTGTCACCAACTCACTTCAGCTAGGCAAGACCACAACAACCTAAAATAATACTCCCATGGTTACAAGTGATCACTACACCTATTTACTGCTTTCAGCATAAGAACAACACTTATGGGCATGGCCAAGATTAACAGATACCAGACAGCAAGATAGAACAGCATGAAGACTTACTGTTTCCTAGTGCATCCCTAGGAAAACATATAGCAACAATAAAAAAATTATCATTTCTGCTTGAAACAGCTGATGGACTGGATGAGCTCAAACCAGGCAAAGAATAATGTAAACCTCAAGATTTCAACTGAAGATGAGCTTTCAAAATTCAAAATGTTGTCCAAGGAGCTGGGGTGTGAACAGAGAGGAGGGCAGCAGGTGCAGTCAGGGGAAATCAAGCAGGGAGGCAGAGGCAGACAGCAGCAACGGGAGAGAGGTATGAAATGGCAACACTGAGATGAAACAGGAGCTACTGCTGCAGTTCATGGACAGAGAAGGCAGAAATTTTGAGATGTTTAATACAAGCAAATGCCATAGGACTTTTATTAGGCTGTACTTTTAATAACTCAACTGCCAGATTCCAGCTGTCGCCTATTCACAGAGAGCTACAGAATTAACACCTTGGAAAGCAAATCCTGCAGTCTTGCAGACAGAGACACACATTTCATATATTTAGATCCTCTTTGCTTGCCACCTCAGGCAATGAAAAAAGTGTTTTACATAGACATTTGCAAAACACACAACTATAGATTACATGCACATAGGACTATGATCCATCCACTTTACACAACCCAAATTTATTATAGCACAAGGAGAATGTTTTGTTTCAGCGATAAAGAAGAAATGCACAACCAAATAATCATAAACAAGAAATGTAAGCCACAAAAAAGAGTTTATTACGTGAACAGCACATACTCTATGTGCAAGGTCTCATCTGCTCAATAATACGGGATACATCTGGGCATTATACATTGAAGCAAGGAAATCACAGACCAATATTATTGTGGCTTGCTTGCTGCTACAGCTTGTTTCCTACTTATGGTAAATTATCCAATGCATGGACAGAAATTGCCACAGTATTTACTCTTTTTTCACTTAAATCAGACCTTTGAGTATTTACTGACTGACATTTTATAGCTTACAAAGCAATATGCCTTTCTTGTCTGGTACTCTTCTACCAACATAATGCCAAACAGCTGACTATCTGCTTTCTAAAAATGGACTGTGCTGCAAACAGCATCCTGACAATTTAATAATTTGTCAAAGTGGTCCAGTTATTATGAAGTACATATCATTGGGTTCAGAGGTAAAGGTCATCTACTTACTCACCAAGCAAGGTGCATCTGCTGACACTAAAAAGCAGACAATTAAAAAAAAAACAAACTGAGAGATTCCTTGACAGACTTGACTTTAACACACAAATTCCACCAGCCCTAAGAGCAGTCACAGATCCCCACAAATGCTACTTCTCTTCCCATTTGTGCAGTGTTCACAGTCACTATCCTTTCTCTCTATATATTATTGCTCCACCTGGAGTGCGAAGGAATGCAAGCTGTCTTGTTTTCATCTCAGACAGGAGTCACCATTGGTCCAGGCCAGAAATCTGACACTGAAATAGTATTTTTTTTTTTTACATGAGAAATTTGCCCCAGGTAACACTAAATTCTCTCTGCTTTTATAACAGACAAAAAAAATGTTCAAGCGCAAGTATTGATATGTTCAAATGTTAATTCTGGGAGGATAAAGGGGGCAAACATGATCAGACACATCTGTATTTGAAAACCAGTTCTGACAGTGTATCTTCTCCAGCCAAAGAAACACAGACACTATTACAATATGTTTTTATACATATTTCCACCACAAATATATATATAAAATATAAATATATTATGTAAACCTAGACACAGTCATATAAAGATGAGGTTGCTGACGCTCACAGGGTAAACCTGCAGTTTTATCTTTGTTCTCTATCCTTCAAAATGTTTCAGATTAGATATGCAAATCAATACTTATTACACAAAATGCATGTCCCAGACAAATGAGGAGACCCAATCCTTTTAAGATACTGAATACACTGCTCCCATTCTGGCCTCATTTGCTTAACTCGTGCTGAGTCCACACTGCCATGCTGGGTAGAGAACCTCCAGAAAGGCCCTTCATTAGCATGTGTTCAGCAGAGTGACTAAATCACTCCAGAGGACTCACTCTCAGAGGAGTTTTACTACAAAGCCCTGTGTGTCTAGTTATTGATGTTAATTAAAACATGAAATAGGGAGTCTCACTGATGCCTCTGCTAAGAGAGGAACCTCAAGGTGTCCTGCTCTCCTAAGCTATCTTTTCATAAGATGCAGTAGCTGATGCCTTGACTTTGGAACTGAAATATTCTTCAGTTGTCTTTCTCTGTTAGTTCTGTCTCTTTAACCCTCAGGACATAACAGATACTTGGACTTTACAAGAACCTTCATTTAGGCTGGTGTACTGGGAAAGACCAGCACTCCAACAGTTAAATGAGAACACCTTGTTTTCAGCTTCACCACCCTCATTTAGTTGGCTTTTACCCTGTTATTTTTTGAGATTAGACCCTTTTTTAAAAGGTAGAAGGTTATGGCCTTCAATAGCACAGTATTTGTCTTTTCCCTTGCTTTGAAGCTCTGCTGTCTGCCCTGGACAGACATGCCCTGTTATTTACAATACACAATATTATTATTTCAGGGTTACCATCATCTGCCAAGTCAGCACAATGGGGCTGTGCTTAATTGCAGAGATAAGGAGGAGGGGAGGAGGGAAGTGCCTCTTTATAGTACGATCCCTATTGCTTCTCACTTCCACAGTGTCAGTGTTTCCACAGTACCTGTCTTATTTCTAGGTAGAGGTAACATTCATTCAGTAAAAAAAGGGGGTGAAATAAGTTTTTCTAATCCAAAATAGAAGGCAGTGACATTATCTCAGCTTAATGGAAGTTCTTTACTTTTAAAAACTAGCACTTTAGTAAGCAAACAATTTAAACCAGATAATTAGTTCCCAGTAAAATTTAGAAAAAAAATGCTTTTATTGGACTTGAGTACCTGCCTAGTTAAGCAACTAAATTAACAAATGTATGGTAGAGTCAAGCTTACAACAACCCGCAATGATTTAAACAGTTATCCCAGTGAGCACTGCTCCTAAGCCAGCCTTAGGTCAGGCTGAGCTTCTAAACTGTGGCAAATCTCAGTATTGCACAACAATTCACCCAAGTTCCAGACACCCACCTGTGGTGGGACGTGAGGACTCCCACTCCACATCCCTGAAGCATGTCACTTAGGGGTTTTTCCCCTCTGCCTCTCTTAAAGGTTTCCTGGATGGCCTGCAGAGGGGCTTTGAACTGAAAAGTGTATTTTTTACACATTTTGTATTGTTATAAAGAATGGTATATTTCTCAAAAAAATTAAGGAGGTGGTAATTTACAGCTGCAGCTCTCCCCCAATCATTATGGATTCTACTGAGGCAGATGCTCAGCTACAAAATTAATAAATTTAATAAATTTAAGCAGATCTTGAAATGTTTTTTTGAGATGAGACAAAACAGAGTGTTAAGGTCAGGGGGTGAAGTTCTTGCTTCCTGTGTGCATGTGCGGTCTGGCTTTGTTTTGTTTCACTGTAAACCAAAATCAGTATGAAATTCAAGCTGGAAATCAAGAACATCCTCCTCCTATTCTGAGTCAACAGTGTTCTTAATGGAACTAGAGGGGTTTGAGAAATTGACAAAATTTCTTTCTGGATACCTTTATCTCCTCAAATTATCTTAGCAAACCATTAAGAAAAACTCCAGTCAACTTTTAAAATGCTATTATGTCACCATCTCCCCAAACAATGAAAACAAAGACAGGACCAGCAACCCCCAGGATAAAGAGTTCACACAATACACACTGTGTATTTTTAATGCACCTCAGAGGGAATCACCAACCATATGCAGTTCAAGAAGGCAAAGTGCCAGATTCTGCCCCTGGGATGGGGCAACCCTGGATGTATGGACAGACTGGGAATGAGATGTTGGAAAGCAGTGCCTGCAAAGGACCCTGAGTGTGCTGGTCAGGGGCCAGTTGGCCAAAGGTCAGCAGTGCCTGGAGCCAGGAGGGACATCCCTGTCCTGGGGGGCATCAGGGCAGGGAGGGGATTGTCCTGCTCTGCTCTGCACTGGGGTGGCCTCACCTGCAATAGTGGGGCAGGTTGGGGGGATGCAATGGAAGGGAGAGATTGAGCCATTGGAGTGTCCAAAGGAGGGACATGAAGACGGTTCAGGGCCTGGAGGGGCAGCGTGTGAGGACAGTAAGGGCACTTGGGATGTTCAGCTGGAGAAGAGGAGGGGCAGGAGCTGATCTCTGCTCTGTGGGGACCAGGGACAGGAGTTGTGTCAGGGGAGGAGTAGGTTGGATACTAGAAAAAGGTTCTTCCCCCAGGGGGCAGTGGGCACAGCCCCAAGGCTGCCAGAGCTCCCAGGAGTGTCTGGACGATACTCTTGGGCACAGGGTGTGACTCTTGGGGATGGTCCTGTGCAGGGCTAAGGGTTGGGCTCAGTGAGTCCAACAGCACATTCAGGGATTCTGTGATAGCATGAGAGCTTTAAACAAAGCTTTTCTCTTAAGCTTGATCAAGAATGAGGATACACTTACTGCTACCCCTGTGTGTGTGGGGCAGACATGCAGACACTGCCAGCCACCAGGGATGAGGTCACAGTGTGACCAAGGCTAAGAGCACAGAGACATCAGGAGCCACAGGAGGTCCTGTCCCCCTCCTTGAAGGATCTCACCCAGCTGCACCATCTCCAGACACTGGGAGAGGGGAGGTCCACAGCCTGAGGTTGTGTGCTTCGGCCTCTCCCTTGTCTGCTGCCTGCAGCTACTCATTGGCTTTACAGTTAAGGAGAAGTGTAAATGTTCAGAAAAAGCAAAAAGAAAGAAAAAATCATACATATATTAGCAGGTGGAATTTAAGTTTCTGAATTTTCAAAGAGCGTTTTGTTGTTTTATAAAAGCATATACAGCTCCTTTTGAAGGAAAGGAGAAAAGGGGAAAGGTGTCTACCGCAAGGCTAGAGTTTTTATTTGTTGGTTTTATGCACCAATAAAATCAAATTACAGGTGTCAAGGGACATTTATTTCAATGCTAAATACCTTATGTTAAGATGTCAATTAAAGTTTTTCTGAAGGAGAAAGTTCTTCAGCAAAAAAATGAATGTATTAAGACTGAGTATACCATTTCCCAGAGGACAGAATATAAAACAACCTGTCAAGCAATCAAAGATAACCAAAGAGAATGTGTTAACTCCCTGATGTTTTTTTTCTGTTTGGCGTCAGGTGAATGCAAGCTCTCTTCCCACCTGATGGAGCCCTGTTCTATTAATTCCTTGCTTCTCTCTTTCCATGCCCCTTTTATCAGCACAAAAAAAGCTTCACAAACTGGTTGGCTGACACAGACATACACTGACTGTGCATTATTTTAAGGACATCACCAACTTCCACCAGCCAGGAAAAGCTGTCAAGCACACATGCCACTTAAATAAATAAAGCACGGCTATGCTTTGAAACATATTTAACTGCTAATGAAAATTAAGCTGTATTCAGCTCTAGGAGTCTGTATTTCTTATGTGCTGCCAAGGGAGAGCCATGGCATTCAGTTTGATGCATCTGTAAGCGAGGCTTGTTCATACTCAATTCATAAGAGAAGGCAACAGAAAATTCCATGAGTTCAAGAAACTGTTCTAAATAAAACCTTTCATATTTTGACTGAAAATATGCAGTATGATATAAGATACTTGTAGGATCTGGAAGCAACTGTAATCTGAAAGTCAGAATTGTACCCTACACTAATAAGGCACTTGACACACACTCAAAATACAAACTGACCCAAACAGAAGACTCCCTACAGAAGTATAAGAACTTAGGATGCTGTGAGTTCTACCAATAAATTCACACCATGAATAAGAACTAATGAAGATACTTGTGTTTGTTGCCTTAAAATAAAACCCCAAAATAAGCAAACAAAGCCCCACCCTGAAAAATCACTCCCAGGTAAAGCAAAGGAAAAATCCCAAACAGCAAGATCAACGTGCTTTGTAACAGATCAATATTAAGGACTAACTTCTGCCTCCACTTCAACAAATTAAAATGGAGAAAATCTGGACTATGAAATACAAATGACATTTTTTCAGGCTATATAGACAGAAGTATTTCTACCCTGAAGCTCAACTTGTTGCAACATATTTTTAACATAAAAAGTGTACTTTCCTTTCCCCTGGAATTAGTCTCAATTAAGTAAGAATGCTTTGGAATACAATGCATAAATAAAAGGAAAAACCAGAAGTCTCTGCTCTAGGTTTTAAAAATCACATAACCAGCCTTCTGAGCCATTTCAAAAAGCTATCTAAATATAGCCAAAATTACAGGACACTAGGACAGCTTACCTTTTTTCCTCCTGTTACAAATTGCTTGAAGTGGGATCTTACAAACTGAGGATGAACAGCAACAATCTGGGGGCGAGGGGAAAAGAGAGGACTGTGGCTTAAATAAGAGTTTACATGAAGCACCACATCACTTTTTAAACTAGATAACCCTTTGCCATTTACCAAGTATTACAGCTGAATTCTTTCTCTGAGGTGAAGCCTAGTTGTTTCAACATTTGTTTGTTTTTCCTAGAAGAAAATTCTTCATATTACACGGAAATGTTTCTTGCTAAAAAGCACCACATGTTCCCTTTTTCAACAGCCAGGCAGACGCACTAAAGCAGGGAAAAACTCAAGTCTTCTCTCCAGGGTACATCAGCATCACCACCCATTGCCTTATCCTGGGGCAGATTTTGCAGATATGAACTGGTTGCAAAATACTGCCCTCACATTTAGCAGAACCCTCAGAATTTGTACCACAAATCTACAAAGAAAGAAATATGGTGAGACAGGCAACAGCTGAAACAGGACAATTTCTCTCTCACGTTGCCCTTTGTATTTGAAAAACTCAATAATACTCCTTACAAAACCAAGATGGGCTTTCTTCCTACCTAACCAGATCAAAAGCTTTTATACTGAGCTAGAAAACTGTTTTCTAGTGACTTGAATAACATTGCAAGGAAGTGGTATTCCTCTCTCTCATTTAGATTGAATGTGACCTTTCTGTTATTAAAAGACAACACCACCACAATTACTAAAGATTAAAACAAGCACTTACTTTAATAGGACAGTCAAATGTTTCATGGAACTCTTCTGCTGAATACAGTCCAAACACCTGCACCTGAAAAAGAACATTGAAAAACCAAAAATATTCACCTGCCATTTGACAATTAACACTGAATGTAAAAATCTAACAGCTAGAAGATTAATTTGAATATTAACAGTTACATCTTTTTTTCTTAATGGAAGTCACAATTAACAATTCAGAACTAATTGATACAGTTTGATATTTTACTGTAGCATATGTCTATTTGCAGCAGTGCAAAAGTACTCTTTTGAATCTTTTTTCTCCATTTTGTGTGTGTGTTTTGTTTTTGGTTTGGTTTGGTTCATTGGTTTTTTTTCTGTTACAAACACAGTAAAAACTACAAGTTCCTTTTGCTTTCGGCTGATCAAATCTGTTTAACAGACAGTAACCTAAGTACGATAAGAGCAACATAATAACATTCAGGAGAAGATAAATTAAAAATTCTTCCTTTCTGAGAAAGAATGGTAGGGTTTGGGTTTTTTTCCCCTTCAAGCAATACAGGGTTTACATAAGAAAAGAAATTTGTGACAATAAAGCAAAACCAGCCTGAAATGCAAGTACGGTGTATTTCTTGGCATCCTCTCCTCCTCCCAAATGCATTGAGTGCTATTTGGTTTTATTCCATGACCAGTGGTAATGTCTTTCTCTGAAGACTCCTTCCTTCTCATTTATATTATGTATCATTTAACAGTCAGCACTAAGCCGTAACCAGAGGCAATCAGAATATCTATCAGAATTAATCCAGCTGAAGAAGCCTCAACATTAAATTAAAAAAAAAAAATGTTTCTACTATCAAGAGAATTAACAGATTTTTTAAAAAATGTCTTCTTGCCTTTAATTACAGAACAAGTACAAAGGTATCAAGTATTGTGAAGTACTGTTAGATTTAGATGCTGTGACTACAGAATAGGGGTTCTCAAAATTTTTTTATGTACAACCCTCTTTTGGACTTTGTGTCTCTTCATTCAATACACAACATTCCCTTCCCCAATTCTCAGACTGACAACACAGTTCCTGCAGAACTTAAAGCAGGGCTGAAGACTTATGGCCAAGAATTACCAATAGTTTTGCTAATTATGATTTCCACAAAGAATAATAACTGGTTTGCTTTTTCTTGATGATTTTAAGAGGTTTTCACCTGCTGTCACAAGCTTGAAACAAAATCATCCCAGGAGGGATGGACAGCACCAGTAGAAGAAGGGAGGAAAAAGGGCATCCCACGGAGTGATCAGCGGGAAAACTGAATCTGACAGCAAATCTTCTTCAGAAGGCTCACTGACAAGATCTCATTAGTTTCTGGAAAATATCCTTCTTTTCTGGAAAAAAGTAATCCCTTAGAAACTCTGCTCTCCTTGTTCAACAGATTGGACTCAAAAGTTCTAGAAGACTGTTTAACCTTACTTCTTTCTCCTTATCCCAATCATGATTGCTTCAGGGGAAAAAAAGAATGAAAAAACCATAAATCCCCCTAGAAAACGACCTGCAGAACAAAGTCAGTAAATGCCAGTAATGGACCACAAAAAGTGAGGCTTAATGGCTCTAGAAAGATCCATTCAGAGGACAAGAACCCCCAGAGTTCCTTCAGTATGTCATGGAAACAGAGTAAAAATATTAAACTTCGGGTAAGCTCCAAGAGGAACTAAGCCATCCTCAGAGTGACGCAAAGTTCAGCAGTGTCAGTGAAGTTAAAACATCTCAAACCACCTCATCTCCCTTTCAAGCTTGTCTCCTGGATACATCTCCTAAGCAGCATTATCAGCTCGGTCCATTACTCATTAGCAAATATACTGCCTCTAAGAATGTGCTTTAGAAATACTTCTGCATGCACTGTGTAGGGCTGAGCTACTGCTCCAAAGGATTAGAAAAATCAATATTTGGAGACTGTGAGATGTACCACAAAGCTGTGATTATGTATGCCAACCAAAGGGTTGTATTTGAGTTGGGCCTGGCTGTAAGCCTAGAAAACCTTTGGGCTGATGTCTAGAGGATTTGGCTTTCTGGGTTTTTGTTTTCATCAGTTGGCACAGCATATCCAATGCAACAGCCTACACAAAATAAGTACCAGAGGAAAGAGAAAATAAGACTGAGAGACGAAAGGAGGAAGAAAAAGAAAATACACGGATAAAACATAACACTGCAAATTCTGTGGAAGCAGAATCCTCAAAAATGACAAAACAGCCCTATCAAATTAAAATTAATTAATCAAAATTAACAACAGTGCCTTCAACATTTCCTAATACTTCCATGACCATGGTAATGTGGTATATTTTGAAGAGTATGAAAACAAAATGGAGTGACTTAAGAAGAAAAAATAACTTGACATAAAACACGTTATGTCCTCTAGAGACATCATATGGTGGTTTATTACTTCTTAATGTCCTATATTCTTCAGAAAGAAAGTGATTCTTTTGATATTACAAACCTATATTAGATTTATCTATTTCTACTTTCCATGCCTCCTCTGCTCATGATACTCCTAGGTAGCTGGAAAGAGGATTTTGTGATTCCACTACATTTGGCTAGTCCTGCCCAATTTTAAACACTCAGAGCTCAGCCCTCCAGTGCATCCAGACTTAGCTGTTTCTTTAATTCCACACGTGGAAGAAGTAACCAACCTCCAGTGACCAAAAGGCAGGCAAACAAAAACATTTTATTCACCAGTCCCATTCCTTGAAAAATGATCAATGTAGTACTTTATGGATATTCTTAATATCAGTGTTGTTACAGGCATTAAAGATGACACTAAAACATGAAATCACATGAGTTTTCAATAGAATCTATATTTCTCCATATAAAAAAAGTTACAAGCCAGAATAGGGGTGCAAATTACATTGCTCTTATGTAATGACATGAGAGCTTTAGCAAAACTGTGAGTCAGATTCATGTTTTTCAAGACAATATACAAAACTAACATGCAAAAAACTAACCTAAAAAATCTCCACAGTTCTGAAGCTGCAAGCCTGATTCCCTCCCTATTTATTTGAGCCCTAAAATTCTCTTATACCCTAGCATTTCAACACCCAGCAGCTAGACTAGAGGACTGGTGTTGGGTTTGATTCCTGCTCCTTTCCGTGCCATTGGTGACCAGCTGCAGTTGAGTCCATTAGATGGGAAGATTTTCGAAGAACCAAATGTGCAGTACACAAAAGCTGCAAGTGGCACCCAAAGCACTTCTTGGGCATGTACGACCTACAGGTGCCAGGGTTTGGCATCAGGTCTGGATGCTGACCAACAAAGAGAGGGTTAGAGAATTGGACTGTGCCCTCCTCCCAGTCAACATAGCTAGATCAAATCTAGTTTGAGAGACCAAAAAACTTAGTAAAAGCAGTAAAATAAAATATATCAGACATCAGAACAGATATAGGAGTCGATTCTCATCCTAAAGCCTTCCCTCAAGAAGATCAATAGTTTCCATCTCTATCATACTGGATATGCACTCTGCCTATTGCAAAAGAGGATATATCTTCATTAATTGGTGGAAACTACTTGCATCAATCCAGCTGGCTCAAAATTCATAGGCCTTTGTATTATAGCCCTTTATTGTTTAAAACTGGTTTTAGAAAAGTAAGCTGTTTCACGGTTTCTTTCTTCTTTGTTTCCTTTAAAAAGGATTTCACTATTTTTACTTATTTAACCAAGTTAATAAAGACTTGTTGCAACTACTTCTACAAGTGTTTTAACTTCTTACAATATGAATACTCCCATTACAGTAAGGGAAGATCTATAAAGAGTGTGAAGTTACACTTCTGTTATGACCCTACATTATCTAGACAGAAATCTACCATTTCCTTATAGAGTAGCACAACACACTGGTATGCATTTTAACCTATTTTAGGGTGTGGATTCTCCCACGAACCCAATCCTTTCTGGGAAAGGTTTGTGACATGGAAACCTAACTTCTAAAACACCCAGATCCTTCAAATCTCCAGCTGAGTTTTTCAATGTAGAATATGGCGAAGCACCAGCGTCTCTGGACTCCATGAATAAATAAATGTTGCACATTGTACTTGTGACACTCCAGCCCTGTGTCAAAAACATTTCCAGAATTAGCCCTGGCGTTGAGACCCTAGTTAAGACTGCCTTGTACAGCATGTAATGTCACACACTGGATCCACAACAGCTGCTTCACTAAATGAAGACACAGGCACCATTTAAACTATTGAAGTCTTTTCAAATACAGCCACACCAGAGTAGGGATTATGGATTTTTTAATATTTCTCAGATCAAATACATTTAGTTCATATTAATATCTGAAAAATGTGCATGGCTCATAGTCTCTCTGCAGCCTAGGTATTCGGAGTCAGTAATGCAGTCACCTCTGAGGAGCCCTTACAGCAAGTGCAAGTGCCTGCTTCCCAACACCATAGAAAACCCTGAAACCAACAATGCCAGCTCAACGTTTTTATTACCTTGAACAATTACTGACCCTTGCCTTATCTTGTGTAGACAATTAGGACACACTTGTGCTGTTTCTCACAGGCTGTAAAACTCTACAACCCACTTTGATAGGCACTAGGATCCCAATTACAGTGTCAAGATACTGACATCAAGGTAGCTCTCAGAAACAAAAGGCTTGGATACACAAACTGGCTGCCCGTCTTCTGAGGAAAAAAATATTTGCAATGAAAAAACCCAAATGCATACAGCCTTAAGGGGTTGTTTCCCCATCTTGCCTACTGCAAAATCTGATTTTATCTTTAATTTAAAGAAATTCTACTGAATGGGATGCCAACATTAGGATTACCAACATTCCTCCTCCCCTGATCTACGGTGTAAGAAATGTTCTCCTAAGTCAGATGAATACTGTGAAATTATTTAAATGATTTTTAATGCACTGTATTTGTATATGAGCATAATATTAAAAAAGATTAAATACACCCTGTGCATTAGAATTTTATCATTGCGAACCAACATTAGAAAAGACTGCCATTGACTGAAAAAAACAAAAAAGACATTCTTATAAGTGGAAAATCAATCACCAAAACCACTAAATGTCACAGCTCAACATTCCAGAGAAGCACTGATAATTGTTAGTTATACACTGCACAAATGATATATGTCCCCAGTCAAGGAAGTAGGTGCCAGTTTTTTAGGAAACTGTACATATATTGATTTTACATTTATTTAATGTGGCTGTTGTAAGACACTTTATTCTTCTGATAAACTATGATTGCTTATCAAAAGATTCTATAATTCAAGAGAAACATTCATAAAGTGTGTGAAAATGAAAACCACCAGCCCACAGAAATCATGCCCACAAAATCCAATTTTGTGGATTTATAGCAGAAAGGCATTAAACTACTGTCTTGCAGGAACAGCAGAGTAGTCACTGAAGTATAACTGGCACAGCAGTAATGATTAAGGTGACATGTCCTCCTGCCACAGCTGTTAATCAGCTTAATACCAGTTACATTATTGACATTCTTGTAATTACTTTTCCTACGGCACATTTGTGCAAAATATATTTGACTTTAATTTCGACTATTCAAAGGTGAGCTCAGTTCTCAAAATGTATGGTCGAAGTAGTGGTGCTAAATGCAGGAATTAACTCCACAGGTATCACAATTATCTCAAGTGCAGTGCTGAGGACTATCTGCTACCTCAGTAAATATATAAACGGATTTGTTGTACCTTCCCATCCTCTGAGCAAACACCCATGTGTTCTCCACTTTCATCCAGGCTGATTTGATTTATCTTCACTGGGCTCTAGAGAAAGAAAATGAAGAAAAAAGACTTTTAAAGTTGCATCACCAATAACATGCTTTAACACTCCTCACACTTCACCAGACTTAAGTGTTAATGGTTGAGTATGTTTAGCTGCATGAATAAAAAATCCCACACAGAATAAGTATTTCTATGACAAAGCCAGAACACAGCCTTCTTTCCAGCCTTTTCCCTAAACCAAACATTTTGACTTTCTTTTTCTAGTTATCTGCCTAAGGGCTCTGGAGCTCTCATGAAGTGCCCGGCTCCCAGGTCTCAAGCACCTATGCCTGTGTACCACAGCTATTAATTCCTGCTATCAAAACTTAGGATAAAATGCAATGGCCACACCAGCACCAAGGCAACTGATGGCTATACTGGCATTTGGTCTGATGGCTATACTGGCAATTACTTCTTTCTTCAAATCCCTTCTCTTGCTTTCATTTTTGGCTCCAATACTATTCCCAGAAGTGAGTATTAGAAGGTATGGAAGTGCAACATAGGTGTACTCGTTCTTAGACAAATACTGAGAAATGCCTGAAACCTGCCCCAATTCAGTAAATTTTCCTTTACCTATCCAGATATACCTTTGGTTCTAACCTACGTGATTAGAGAGCATCTGTTGCTGTGTACTTAGCTTGAGCAGCTACTCTTCCCCTAAGTGCTGAGAACTACCTTACAACATCCTTTGGGAAACCCGACACATATCCTCTTGTATACAAAACCCAATCCAACTACATTCAAGTACGAAGAACCTTCTTATGTATCATGATGCAAATTTCACCCTCTATAACAAACAGATCGTCATTTCAAGCATCACTGAAGGATCTTCACATAAGGAAGTCTCTCTTACACTTTTAAGAACAACTTCTCTTACTTTCATAAAATTTTGAATGGATTGAACAACAAATCCGGTGATTTCTCTGGTTCTGAGCATGATAAAAGAAATCCATCACGTTTCTGTAAAAATAAAGTGTCACTGGAAGAGCGCTGGAGTTGTAGGGTCACACTAGCTGTTACACCACTGTGTATGAAATATCACAGGTCCTTATATATGCTATAGTAGTTGGAACTGCAATAAAAGTACACAATAAAAAGTTGTATCAAAACACCCTGTCCATATGGACAACCTGCAGGAGACAAACCAAGGTGTTCTCACTCCCTTTGGAAAGTTTGTCTCCATAATCTTTCACACACAAAAAAAAATCCCAACTCAGAGAAAGTGAGCTTTTCTCTTCCACTTTGAAAACAGTATGTGCCATATCACATTCCATTTTCTAGAATCTTCATTCTAATCAAGGTTGAAGAGCCTTGCACTGCGACAGCTGCCTGCGGAGTTGGGAAAATGATGATACCCTTTTGCTTTCCTGCTTCATGCATGCAGAAGACATCAGTCTTGGTCTCACTTTGTGTCACCACAAAATGCTACCTGGAAATACCATAATTACTGCCCATCACTGTGTGTTGTTGTCCAAGAAGTTCACTGCCCAAGGGAAGTCAAACCAATTTTTCTTGACTTATGCACTCCAGAAGTATTTCCATTTGCTACATGTCCTTATGCTGAACTGCTACAGTCCAAGATGAGACTCAAGCCATGACTGGCAGCACAGGCAAGGGGAGCACATTCCCCAGCTGTGTTCTCCTGACACATTTGGGAGAGTGTCAGCAGAGGAGAAGTCCATCAACCTCATGGTGTGGTCAACATCCTTGTAAAAGTTCTGCTCTCAGATGTTACACACAGAATTGGTTAATTCCAGGACTGGAGGATGCTGAGTAAGGCAAGATACATCAGTTGTCTGTCTGACCTTCTAGAAGCTTCATAACCAGCACAACACTTTTATTCCTCGCTTGCCTTGAAAAATGCCTTTCTAAACTTCTATTTTGCTCATCAAGGTGCAAGGGAAGATTTTGCCTCTGTCTAGAGGTGGGTGGGGAGGGGGGGAAGTCAGCATGTCTACACCATTCCCTCTACAATCAGAAACAACTCTGGCTCTCTGAAAAGACAAGCACAAAAAGCTCAGCTAAGTTAATCATAGAAGTGGCATGGGTTCCTTGTTCTGGGCTGTATCTATCTAAGTTGCCACTGTCACAACTTTCTCACAAAGTTTCTTCTCTTATTACTTTGCAACTGCAAAGACATAAAGTCCATCTTGAATAAACCCATCTTGGCACAGGGTCACATACAGGCACACTAACCCATTATATACATACAAGCTAAGGGGCTCCTGGGCTGCATCAAAAGGAACATGGCCAGCAGGTCAGAGATGATTCTCCCCTCCACTCTGCTCTTGTGAGACCCCACCTGGAGCACTGTGTACAGTTCTGTGCCCCCAACACAAGAATGACACGGAACTGTTGGAGCAAGTCCAGAGGGAGGCCACGAAGTTGATAAAAGGGCTGGAGCTTCCGCTCTGTGAGGACAGGCTGAGAACGCTGGGGCTGTTCAGCCTGGAGAAGAGAAGGTTGCATGGAGACCTCATGGCAACCTTCCAGTATCTGAAAGGGGCCTGTGGGAAAGCTGGAGAGGGACTCCTTGTCAGGAACTGTAGTGGCAGGACAAAGAATAATGGGTGCAAATGGAAAGAGGGGAAATTTAGGTTGGGTTTTAGGAAGAAATGTTTACTGTGAGGGTGGTGAGACACTGGAACAGGTTTCCCAGGGATGCTGTGGGTGCCACATCCGTGGCAGTGTTCAAAGCCAGGCTGGCTAAAGCCTTGAGCAACCTGGTCTAGTGGGAGTGTCCCTGTCCATGGCAAGGGGGTTTGGGATTAGATAATGTTAAGGTCTGTTCCAACCCCTTAACATTCTATGATTCTAGGATTGATATTAGTGGGGAAAAGGGAGATCCTACAGCATTTGCATTTTTTCCACATTCAAAATTGCACACAACACGTCAGAATTGTTTGTTGAATAAAAATTCGAGAGATGATAAAGTATTTCATATATAGTTTACATAACTGGCAATTTGTTACAAGCCTTCTAAATACCCAACACCTCTATCAGTTGCCTTTAACTTTTCTCCTAGTATTTATTTTCCCTTTTGTCTGCACCATACCCAGATGACAATCAGGGAAAATAACTAAATTCAACTAAAAGCAGACCTGTTCGCTTACACAAACCTCTTGCTAAGTTCCAACAGGAGATGCTGTTCTGGATGATGTACACAAGGCAAAGCGAGCGCAGAGTAATTTTTTCAGCACTCAAGTAGAACTGGCACATTGACTATTAGCCTGTTCACTGGCTTTACAAGCCAGAACTTTCTGTGGAGTCCAGAAAGTGATGAAAGACCATGAACAGTCCTGGCTGGATATTACATGCATTTTAAAATGAATTTTCAGGAAGAATTGCTAATGCCAGAATCTTCTTGTTCAAAACTGCATCAAGCCAACCATTTTAAGAGCATTGTTCCACTGAAAAGCTCTTTAAGATTTGCTTAAGATCTCAAACTCTCCAGAAAACCAGGAATAAAAGACCACAGATAAAATTGGTAGATCTGTTAACTAAACCGGTGTTTCTTCTAAAATCAGCTCCAATTCATCGTTTCATATCAATCATTTGTATTAAAACACTTCTGTGCAGTCAAGAAAGTTACTTACTATTTCAAATTCACCTGCATTTATACCCTACCAACACCCTGTGGATAATTTGGTATTTCAGAAAGGAGGAGCACAGATAATACTGTGGGTTACCCTCCCTCACCCTGCTTTTCTTTTTTGGGTTTTTTTACTAAATGTTATCAACTGAGGCATGAAGTTATAACTGCCTTTCTCTTGTTGTTTTTTTTTTAAAAGCTTATTCAAGCTAACCCACTGAAGAGTTTATTTGCCTGGCAAAAGAAAATAGGCTTTAGATTTTACAGGACAGAGAATAAATGCCCATCCTGCAAGATCTACCTTTACAGGCCGACGAAAGATGAAGAATGACTCAAGGTTAGAGAGGACACAGGTATGCACTAACTCATCATAATTTGAAGGACTGATCATTTGACATAGTTGGAACCAGGATATGCACTGGGGTTTGGTCAACTGACTGTTTTACAGATATTTTAAATAGGTGTTGAAAAAACCTGTCAAATGTACAAGAATCTCAAAATTAGGAATATATACTCCATGTAAATACTACTCAGTTAAGCGATGATCTAATCTTAAACTCCATGTCATAAAATCACAGGCAGCTGCATATAAAATGTTGAGGAAGCTACTATTAATTATTTTATTCGCACTATACTGGGTAATCATTTTTTTTACCTAATCAGGATCCATAACATTAACCAATAAAGTAAAAACACATGATTTCCTAGGGATCAAAATAATATTTCCAGTAGTGTATAAATGATAATAATACACATTGTATTTCTCAAGAAACATAACTGAAATCAGGCAACAAGGAGGATCCTGTTAGGAATGGAAATACACTTAAATGATTAACCTGGGAGCAGCTTCAGAATTTCATACACTGCTGAAGCACTGGCAAAGAAGGAAGAAATGCCTTCAGCTGAATTTCCATTAGCTGCAGTTTTCTTTCTGATGGAGACATGTTTGGAATTCCGGACAACATAAGTAAGTTTGACTGTTCAAAATCAATAATGTCAAGCTGCCACTATAGAACAAAAAAAAATGTTACCTTAATGGATGAAAGAGAAGTTTAGGGAGCAGGAGAGAAAGCTAGCAGACATCTCACACATAAAGATCTAAATACAGGCTTTTGGAAAATCCAAAATTTAAAGGAAAGGAAAATCAAGTATCTAGCAGCAAATGTACCTCACGTGATAATCAATTACCTAATGTAAAATGCCTGAAATAAATGCTCTTAGTATGGATTATGTCAGCTCTTCAATTAGGAGTAAATTCACCGCCACTCAGAAAGCTTCTTTTAATTGTGTTCTTTGTGGCAACTCCTTCTCCCCTGACACTCATCATCAACCCACCTTATACAATCAGTCCCCCAGTGGTGAACCTGAGAAATCAATCTGCTAATGTATAATTTGTAAAGCTCCCCTGACTAACAGATGGATAATTGATTCTTTCACAAATGCCGCATCCCAATGGATATGAACTGGATGAACAGGAAACATAAGACTGGATTTCACTCCAATTCTGCGAGAAATGCAATATTTACAAGCTAGGAATCTAAACGTTTTAATAGTTGCCTGTGACTTCATGCCTTTTAGCCACACTTAGCAGGCAAGCAACACTCATATTAGGAGTGTGAAAAGCAAAGCAGTGTTCAATCATACTTACAGCAAAGCTCATTTTACTTCAAGAGGTTCCCACCATTTATGTAACCTACTTAATCAGTACTTTGATCCATTCTTTCAAAACTATTTTCAGAAACTTTTCCTAAATTAATTTCAACATTGTTATTTATCTATGTATACACACACATGTACATAACCAAAGAAGAAAAACACCTATAGGTCTTTTCTGCCATATTAGTAGCAGTCTGGATCTGCAGGATGATTATGTAGCTGCTCTCCATAGTAGGGGCAAACTGTATGTACACAAATGAATTGTAATAAAAAAACCTGTATCCTACAAGTGCCTATTTTTCACTTATTCATTTGTTTCATCTGCATGACATTCACATACACAAGCATGTAAAGCTCCAATGTACAGCAATACGACCCACCAACGCACTATTTTACATGTCAGCCTACCTGGAGCAGGGAGGACCACTTTTGTGTTTGTATTACTAACACCACGGTGAAGGTATCCAAGTGCAAAGCACTAATTTACAAACAGAAACCCCCTCAGTTACTGCCACAGCTAAGCTCAGATCCTTGCAAAATGCAAGCCTTTCTCTAGGGAGGATGAAGAATTTGCCTTGAATAGCACCTCAAATCTTAAGCAACAGCTAAGCACACGTGTATTACATGTTGTTTGTCCCGTCTGTTTTGACTTCAAAACGTTGATACGCAGAGAGCTTTCCTACTGAGGAGCTGTCTTTAAAAAGAAATTGAACCCGTGCACTTTTCTTGCCCCAGATGCTGCAGTGTTGCACTGACTTACATGTATTTGGCATAGTTGTAGAGTTTTATGGATATAATAGATGCAAAAGAAACTCAGAAACCAAGTTCTGTCGCTGTATCACAATTCACCTATAAAAAGCTAAAAGTACACACATACCTATGTGTTTATACACAGCTGCAAAACAAAGCATAGTAACACAAAGGCTTAAATTGAAAAGGCATCTGTAAAAGTTACAGAAAAAGCTGTTCACCACTGCCTGCTATGGAAGTAATATACTCTGTATTTACAACACTTAAATTTTCATTTGATGAAAATTTGCTAATATCCACACCAAAGAGGGTTAGTTCAACAATACTAGCAGCAAAATTCTCATAAGTGAGGATTCCTGCTCCATTGCATTTCCTATAACACTCTTGAATCTGTCATTCTTCAAACGAAAAATGGGAGATTATATGGGTTAGAAGAAAAGGGAGGGGGGAAAGCTGGGAGAGTGACAAAGGTCTGGGACACAGAACAGTAACAACATTAACTTTTATTTTGTCTGCGGGAAGGCAGACCTTGCCTACAAAAACAAAGATCTCAAAAGCTTGTCTAAAACTAAGGGAATATAAGGACAAGAAATCTCTCATATATAGTCTAAGACAGTGAGAAAGACCAAAAAGCCTACAGTGATTTCAGTATTTTCCACATCAGTGAATCTCTTAATCTTGTTTGTCAACTGCAGGTACTAAGAAAAAAAGGAAAAAAAAACATTCCAGGGAAAAAAAATCACAAGGGAATCTCCCTAAATCTCTAGTAGTTGCTAAATAATCAGAATGCTTGTATAGGAAAGATGAACTACTACCAAAACCAAAAGTATATTGAAAGCCTACACTGCTTCCTAACAGAGTTTAACTGTTAGCTAATTCCTGATGGATCCCAAGTAGAATCTCTTTTCTATTAAAACACTGGTGTGGTAAGGAGATACCCTCGTGGGAACCCTGTGCCAAAAGAAACAAACTACTTCCCTTTCCTTCTCTTCCCAGGTCCCCTTTATGATCCTGTATCACTGTAGGGCTTCAACACCTTTCACAGCCTGTTTCTAAGAGAATACCACCATCATTGACATTAAACAGGATTTTGTAGAATACCATCCTCAAAGTGGAAAGTATGAGATTTTACTCCATTTCTTAATAGGCCAAATTTCAGTGACATGACTGATGAAAAAGGCCAACCAGGTCATACAGTGAAAGTTCTTGTCAGGGCAAGTTTTATTTTTAGAGATTATTTTATTGGTACTTCAACCAAACGACTTTTAAAGAAGCAAAAAAGGCTCCTGACTGTTCTTCTCAGAGGCCACGCACCATTTCCAGGAAGGTTTTCACAACAGCCATGATGCTCATCCTGCTCTCTGACCTAACATGAGACAGAAGATATCACCAAATGAAGCCTAGCAACCCTATTTCTCCATGCATTCCATACATAGCCAGTATTTGCTTCAGAGATACAGTTTTCTTTTTTTCTAGAAGCTCCTAAAATGAAAAACTGCAGCAAGTACTTTTTCCAGTTATTTTTGCTTGTTAACCATTCCACTACAGACAACAATCCAAACCCAATGGTTACTGAAATCAGTGAAAAGAGTCTCACTGATGGAATCAGACAGATGCAGAAACTTTACAAGGGAATGAATTCCCTTTCCTGGCTGAAAACAATGTAGGCAGTAACACTCCTGGCATAGTTAAATATCACATTGGTTGATCAGTGTTGACGTTCAGCCAATAGCTACAGCTAAAGTGTCATTTTCCATGTAAACATTCAGTTATCAACACTGGTATAGATTGGCATAAGTCAGAGCTATAGGCAATAATAAATGTTGTTTCTGATTACTCAAAGCATTGTATTCTCTTTGGACACCATCTGTGGAACTTCCTTTATCTGCAATTATAACATCCAGGAAAGTCTCACAGGTCCACCAGAGATGCTTCACAACAGGCAATGGTGGGTGTCTGATTCTTGAGAGGATCCCAAAAACATATGCAAAGCAAAGTGGAGGGAGAGGGAAGTACTCACACAAGTAGAAACTGCATCATGAAGTGCCCTATAACTTACTGTAAGCAGCATATTGTATGCCATATCCTCACTGTGACAGTAAGACAGGGAAAGCTAAATGTGAAGATGAATTGTTCCTGTGCAAGTTGCTCAATGCATTTACATACAAAGAGGCTCTATTTCAATACTAGTGAAGTGTAACTTGATTGCATATCATAAACTTTATTTAAAGTAGATCAAAACAGCAAACAGATTCACTCACTCCTCCATCTTTACATTGCTCACATTTCACAGCTCCTGTCCATAAAACTGCCAAGTCCTCCAGCAACTAGACTTTAAATACCAGCCAGTTTGGGCTTACAGTGGTGAACCTTCCAACACCAAAATACCAACTTTTGGCATTTCTTCTACTTTATTTCTCTGTCTCAGCAGCACCACAGAGGGGATGGCCAGCTCGACAGCAGCTACTTTTCTCAGCAGCCACTCTGAGGGCATTAACTGGTCAAATCTGGACTGTCCACCTTTACCATTCCATCAGCAGTGCAATAAACAAAGTGCTATACATAACGTCATGTCCTTTAAAACAAGTAAGTCTCATCCTTGAGAAAGGAATCTTTATCAGATTTATTAAGTTCATTATCAATACCTTCCCCCACAGGAGAAAATACTTAGTTTTGCCTTCATGTTTTGTTTATATTATGCCCCTGTTATGTCATTACATATTTTTAATAGTGCTGTATTTTTATTGTTAATGGAAACAAAGGGCTGTAGCTCTATCATTAATGTCAACTTGCATAAAGAACATTATCCTCCAGAACTCAGTCTTTCCAACTAAGAAAACATTTTCTAGTGCAAATAATATTTTATTAATGCCAGAACTCTTAATAATTCTGACAGGCAAACAGCTATTATTCTGTATACGCACATAAGTGCCTGTGTTCCCTGTAGACAAAAATGCCATCCAGGTATAATACCCCATTTGAAAGGAAAACAGCCCTAGGAAACAGCAATATACTAGCTTCTTAGGAATCAGACCTTTCCAAACCCTCCCTGTGCTTTTAAAGGTAGTTAGGGTTTAGAAAACACACATCTGAGTCACCAGTTTTCTATGAAAATATTTAATCAGTGCTAGCTGAAACCAGCTGTTTCACTGCTTGCAATAAAACTTGGGAACAGCCTGGCACAGTGGTCCAGCTGGGTATCAGCAAAGAGAATTTAGGGCGGGTTGGTTGAGATGTGACACAATATACTGTGGAGATGACTGGGAAAAGGAAGCAGTGAATCACTGAACTTATGTCTCAGGCCAGTCCAAATCACCTGGTCAAGCCCCAAAGCTCCAGTAGGACAGAGACATCCCTGATGGTGAAAACCTGTGATTCTTCAAATACCAAAAACCAGTAAGAGATGGATCAACCTAGCAGCATCTGGTCTTTCTTGTAAGGGATTCAGCCTCTGGAAGGCACAGAAAAGCATGTTCCTTACTTAGCAGTTGTTTGAAATTTGTTGGTAGTCTTTTGAAACTTCAGCAGCTAATTATAATCTAGAAAATTTTTGCTTAAATCAGAGATGAAAAAAATATTATTGTGCACAGTTAATATGTCTGAAATTAGAAACTATGTGCCTGTTTTTCTTAAAAGCAAATCAACTTTGCTGCCTAATATAGTTGCCAAATTATGGTGCATATGGCAATTTTTTATAGAAATGGTCAATAATCATTGCAAACACAGATTACATTTTCTAAATAGTCATAAGATGTGGTATGGGTTCAAACAGCAAATGTTACTAAAACTAGATCGTGAAAGAGAAGGAAAAAAATTATTAAGATGCATCAAAACCATGTCACAATTTTTTTTTTTCAGAAATGTTTGAAAGTGACACATGTAAATTCACTTAGCAGGATTACTGTAAGACCCTCTTGATCTTTCACAAATGTAAGAGTCAACAAAGGCTGGTGAAAAAAGGAAACTCTGCCCTTTTATTCCCCAACAATGCTGCATTAAATACTACAGCAGTAATATCCTTCATGTTTAGCATTCTCCCCTTATGAAGTATTTTCCCCCAAGAATATTCAATACTTTAGGGTTTTTGAAAAAACACGTAGAATATGATAGCACCCTACCAAGTCAAGAGAAAGTGAACTATTTTCTCCATCTAGATTCTTGTGACAAAACAGTATTCAGTCAGAGCCCTTTACCTCATTAGATGGTGACATTAACAGACTCTTACTGAAATCAGTGACATTAAAGAGGGCTGCTAAGGTACATTTAGAGTTGGTTATAAAATGCAACCGACAGACAACAAGATACCCACTCTCTAGAAGAGTGATTTGATACTGCAGAACAAAAAAGGAAACTTCCTATGTTTCTGTTTCCTTTCCTCTCTCAAAGAAAAGAGGAGAACAATATGCATTTTGAGGGTAATGAAGTGTAGAAGGAACATTCAGTCTAAGGATGGTGCTGACATCCTTTCCAAAAAGAAGGTACACAGGCAACATAGTTCCTAGTGAGGAGTTCAAAAGAGATGGCAGAAACAATTGCCATGTCATAAATAGCTGATAAAATACATAGGTTTTATACATTATTTGAAATAATGTAGACCCACAGTGTATATGTTACTGTTTGCTACTTCCCAAGCATACATTTGACTCATGTGAGCTAAGAGCATTGAAGAAAAAAATGACTGGACCATACAAGCCCTTCTGCAGCTACAAACCCATGCTTCCAATTAAACTTTTTACATCATTCTGCACTAAGCTACACCTATTGAAGCTACAAGCTTGACAGAATAAGTGAATGAAACGGTCACACTTGCCTCAGTTTCAAGCTTATAAAAATTAATCATACGTGATCCTAAAATAGTTTGAAACTCCCACATTTCATCCATACTCCAAGCAACATTTCTAGTAATAACAAATGCCTTCCACATCCATCTCTGGTTAAGTAAAAATTTAAGCAACACTCCCTTTAAAGTCAGAAACAGTGGTACAAAGATGATGTGCAAAACATGCATGGGAGGTTGTTTCTTCATGTTGCAGTTTTGTCAGACAAGAAACTTTCATAGATCTATGGAATAACAGCCATGACACCACAACTCTTGCTGGTCTAGGCAAAGCACAGCAGGTACACCGTGATTCAGGCCAAAGAAGGTTCCTAATCTTCAATAGCTCCACAGTTTCCATTGGAAACACTCGAGGTCACAAACAACCTAATAAGCACAGTACCAGAACAAACATCATAAGACATACTTTCCAAGCCTTTATAGCATCCCAAAAGCCAGACTCAAAAGGCCATCTGAGTTATTCCCACAACTACTGTAAAAACCTTTGGATTTCCAAATCATCTGCAGTTAAAATGAAAAGACAGGTAGAGAGAAGCAGAAGTGCTATTAAATTTGGTGTAGACATTAAAGTCCAAGAGCAAAATCCCCAAAGATGACACTTCTATCTGGTTTCTCCATTTGAAAGAGCTAGGGCTTAGCTTAAAGCATTTAAGACATAAGAATGCATTTGGGTGGGAGGTCCCATGGAGGGCAAGGAAACCTGTCCCTTGTGTAGACATTTCCTTCTATCAAAACCTTAATTTTTATTTTGGTTTTTTAGAACCTACATTTATAGTAGTCAGCTTGGTTTTGTACAAAACACAGCATTCAGCTTGAAATTTAACAGGCACAGCAACCCTCTGCAAATACTAACACACAGCTACGACAAATAAAACAACAAAAAACAAACTTCATTTCCCAACTAAGTTTTCTTTCATAATCTGACAGTGACAGCTAAAATGATGTAGTTAAAAGTAATAGAGAATTTTAAGTAGCCTGTCAAAGCGACATTTGTATCATCTTAGTCTCAAACTCTCATGCAAAGTTCCATCCAAAGCACCTTCATTATACAATCAAATGCTGTAAGTTATCTTCCCTGCTGAAAGATGCAGCATTACCTCTCACAGCAGCTAGCAGGTTCTGCATGATTTCTAGCACTCACTGCTTAACACACCCATTTCTTCGTTAGAAGTAATTTTTTTCTTGTTAACAAATAAACTCTTGCCAAGGGATGTCAAGTCAACTGAAACTTCTGACATTTTCTTTGTAACCTGCTGGATTATCAGCAAAACCAACAGGCCACAGACTGACCTTCAAGCAAGGTCTTACTCCAGAGGTCGGCAAGCGCTCCAACTCTACTGCACTCAAGGGCAACAACACCGCCACAAGAAGGAACTCCCTCTCAATTTTTCGAGGTAGCAGAGATGACCTGCTGATTTTGGATTTCTACCACTCCCATTAAAAAAATAATGAATAAATTGTGCTACATGGTGTGAGGCAATCAGGAAAAAAAGGTGAGGCCAGAAAAGAAATTCATGGTAAAAAGGAATGCTGTGAGAAGATTTTGTTATTCCTGAAACCCCAGCAGTCTTGAATAGCTCACAAATGTTGCATGCTAAAAGAACTTCCATTTCTTTGCACTAAAAGAAGCTTTAAAACACTATTTACGTTGTTTTCTAGAATCATGCATCACCTCTGAAACACCTTCAATGCATTAAACATTTAAATCCCCCCTACTTATAAAACAGGCAATCCTTCCCCTTCTCACAGACTATCAGTGCCACCAGCCAAGACTTCTCACCATTTTTGCTTTAAGCTTGATGTTTATTAGAAGACCAGAATGGGGACAGGTTTTCTTGCCCTTTGAAAGGTTTTTGATTTGTTACTTAACTAAACATGTTTGTACAGCTTTCTTCATATCTACAAGTCCTTAATCCACAAGATGTCAGTTGAGGCAATAATTATATTAATAAATTGTAGACAGTCTAAGAAGAAAAGAAAGATGGAGAGACATTTGGAATTAACGTGCTGTGAATCAGTCCTGCATCATCCTTTGTCAGTGGCATTAGCAGGTTTTTTTCCCCTCTTCTTGTTGCCTTTTAGTAATAATTTTCAGTGCATTTGACACATTTCATCTCACTCAATGCACTGAACCCTAATACAAGAGAACACCAGTTTGTCAAACATATGTTATTTGAGGATGCATACCAGTTAATCTCAGGCGGCTGACACTGTCAAAGACAGCCACACTGGCAAGAGCTAAAAACACACTAAGCAAGGAGCAGAGGGATCACAAGAGCACAGGCCAGGCTGCTGAGATACCCACGCCACCCACGGCCAAAGCCTCCAGATTCCTCTCTCAGTTCTTCCCAAACCATGTCTCTCACCAACAGTTTCCAAGCACACATTTCCATTGCTGTTGACATGAGGAGTTGCAAACCTGAAAAACTAGTTGCTCCCCTGGCACAGGAGTCAGCATCAGGTATTTGAAGACTTTATTCTGAAAATACTTTTCAGTTCTTTAGTTTCACAGAAGCCTCTGTGAATATTTATGGGTCAAAGTCGAGCTGACAGTTAAGTCTTTGCAGTACCAGGGCCAGTATCTGTAACCCAGGACACCCACACTGATTTGCTGCTATGGACATTATAAAGTGCCATCGTAAAGGGTTTTTAAACAATAAACAAAAATGTGTGTTACAAAAGCAGATATTCCACGGATGCCAACCTTTACATTTTAGTGTTTCTTACAGCTGTTATTAGTTCAGCTTAAAATGCCAAGTGCATTCAGTCTTCAATGGGAGTGTCACCATTCAAAACTTGGCCATTTTGGAGCTTATGCAACATACTGATGAGTTTCTCCCTCATTTTGCTGCAAATCCTGAGATCAGTATCTATTCATGTTTTACAATTGGGCTCAAATGGAGATATGAATCAATATGGAAAATAAAGGATTTATTAATAAAAGCAAAATTCTTACTTTTTCAATTTTCAAGACCATTTATATTTTTGAACATAGTTATCTGGAATTAAGAAAAATAGACACCAAGAGGATTATGATGGTATTTTCTACATATATTTCATATGAACTTGATATTAAAATGAATAAAAAAAGGTTAAAATTAAAACCTCTCACTCTATTCTGGTGTATCTCACATACTAACAGTATTTCAGACCTAGTGGCTTTTAAAGTTTCCCATGTATGATTTGGTTTTGCTAATTACACGTTTAACAGATGCACAGGAAAGTAATTTTTTTTATTCCCCAACTTTGCTTTAAAAAAATCCCAAACAACCAAATCCCTGAAAAACAGACCTAAATGCAGAACAATGGCTTGAGTTACATAACTAATTTCTTCCAGACAAAGAGCTTCACATTGTTATCCTTATAACTTCTGCTGTGTAATAAGACAGAAAACATCTGCTAAAAAGATATTTTCAGAAAGAAAAATATATAAGACACTCCCCACGTACACAGTTTACTGCAAACAATGAAAATATTTCAGTGGTAATACTGTTATTTTATTTACTTGGGACAACTTTTATAGACCACCAATTTCCAATAATCAGTAACAACAGATACATTCCCTATTAACAACTTCAAAGCAAAACTGTATCTGCCACTGCACCAACGAAAAAGGTTCTCAGATGGAATTCGTTCATTTGGGACTGGAGGAAACAAATACCCAGGAAAACTACCACTAGAGAACACCCTCTTTGTCCCAGCACATTTACAAGGAATGCTTTATCCTTATAAGACTTCAGGAAGTAATTCACTTTCTTCTCAAGAGGGGTTAGGTTTTATTTGGGATTTAGTGCATGGCAATACTCTAATTCATATTCCCCAGAAGGACAGTGAGCAGGCACAGGTAGGAGAGAACAGAAGGAAGACCCCACTGAATGTTTTGATAGTGATGCCTCTAGTTTGCAGTTCAACATCCTGAAAAGTTCAGGTTTGAAGGATAATATTCTGACATTGAGCAGCCAGTTCAGAATAACCTGTCTCTGGGTTCAACAGCCAACAGTATTAACTCAGAAAACTTCTCAGTTTAAACAGCCATGTATGTCACAGAGCTTCTTGCTTCTTACATAGGCAGCCTGTTCTGTTCTATAACACTTAATGGTTCCTTGAAAAACTTTTCCTTTAAAGACAAGTGGTCCTAGAAAAAAATAACTCTTCTTCAAACAAGAAAAAAAAAAGAAGCACCATTTCCACCTAATCCATGATATAATCTGTCACACTGGAGACATGTACATTACAAAAAGAGACATAAACATTAAGAATAGACTCAAAGAAATCTTTCTTTTTCCTATACTCCAGCTCAAAAAGTAGTTTGCACTCACACGATAGTTTTAAAATGAAATCATTGCCATCTCTACAAGGAGACATGGCACAAAAATCTTCATCATGAAGCAGGCTACGTTTGGACAAGTAAGCTCCTTAGAGCAGAAAGTTGAATACACAGTCCAACCTTAACTTCATCCTAAGAAACCACCCTCCCAGCAGTCACTGATAGGATGTTTTAGAAAGTAAAAACAAAGCAAAGAACAGCAGATTTGGGAGGATGCAGGCATTTTGTTTTATAGTCTTCAGCAGCCAACAGGTGCCCTTGTTTCTTGCTCTACACCTAGGCAGTGCCCTAAGCCTTTACAAAAAGAGGATTTAATCTCTTGGAACCAGTGGGAGTGAACAAGGCATTGGTGGTTCACATAAGGAAAAATAAAAAAGGGTAGTTCTACAAATAAACTTTTCCAAACACCTTATACAGACTGGAAGAAATACAAGTTTAAGACATTTAGTGCTGGATTCAACAGCAAACCTACACTTCATTTGAGTGAGTCTCTGAGTCAGTCTTCTACTGCAGCAACAGAAGAGAAGGATTCAGGTCCACTTTAACGTGACCTGCCCCAAACAGAGTTTCTCTTACTTCAAAGAGAAACTCTTATCAAGTAGCATGCAAGTAATCAGAACTGTAACAGACACCAAAAGCTTTTCCTTTTTTTGAAATGCAGTCAGCATCTCATCTGTAGGGCTGATGAATGTACAAAATTAAAAGAAATAGAAGAATGTAATTAGCTTGACTTTAATTAACACCCAATAAGGCCATTATCAATCTGACCAATATTAAACCTAAAATTTCCTCCAAAAGCTGTGCCTTGGAGTCTATACTCCCCTACTCCCTTGCACAAGTCATAATTAGAGTTTTCAAAAATACAAACAAATGCTTTCACCCCTCCCATGTAGGTAACTGTGTCAGCTTTAGAACACACGTTCTCTTTGCAAACACATCCACATCTTGTCATGGTTTCTCTGACAAGTGCTTAGACTGCTATGAAAAACCAATGCTTGGCTACTAGATTTTGTGACAAAGTCAGGAGAAAAAAACCTGGTAATTCTCTTCCACCCACTTCCCAAGGAAACAGGGAATTTGGAAATAAATAACAAATATTCACAATTAAAAGGAACATGTAATATCCTAGAACAAAGCTTTATATTTAGCATTTTACTCGTCCTCTACTACCAGGAACCACAATAAGGAACAAGTCTGCTTCTTTTCCTTCAATCAATACAATCCCATAAGAATTCAAGCTTCAAAACATTTACATAAAATATTAGCATTATATATTTGCAATAGACAACCTGAAGCAGCAAGGTGATCCATCAATTTTCAGTTACTTGTGGGATGTAAGATGATAGTGCACACAGTAGTACCTGACAACAGGCACCTAATGACCAGGTTCATGCCTGATGGAAGTCACGAGCTTCTGGGTTACATTTTTAATAACAGCCACTTACAATCATAAATATGTATTCCTTCTTCTGTTTAATGAAAAAGTTTATTGTATGTAAATTGAGATGTGCTCATCACAAAACCATCCAGCATAACTTCTTTCTGCAAGGACCATACAGTGCTTCATATGCTATGGAATGCATTAGTGTAATTTCAGGTGTAACAAGAGTGTTAACTTAGTTTTTAGTACATTGCAGCATTTTTACATCCCAGTGAATGGGTTCTGAATAATGTCATACTTACAACATCAAACTTCTGTGTGATGTTCCCCTGGACATCAAGTAAATAAACTTTGCCATAATGTGTTCCCAGTGCCAAAAACTGTAAAAGAAAGACACTGATTACATAAACACAAAGACACCACAACCAATACTCCAGCAATGCTAAATGAACTCCAGGATGTCTAACAGATTAAAGATTAGCAACACTGTGGAAAAGAGAAAAGCCCACCACTCTCTACAGAAAAAGGTTATTTTAATTATACCTAAAGAATAAAACAGGGCTTTGAGCCCGTATTACTGTGATAGTGCAAGTTAGCTGTCAGAATGAGTCATGAGGACCCTCATCCACTGACAACTAATGGTGTGTCTGCAGTCTGTACACACTGGCTGATGGACTGTGGCAGCAAATTAAAAATGCAGCGTGAGGGCAAGGACCAACAGAGATCTGAAACAGTTCGTAGATCCTTTCTGCAGCTTTGTTTCCATCATAATGGTTTCCTTTGAGCTTAATTTTTAATTCTCCTTCATTATTAACTTGAAAACAAAGCATTCAAACACAGCAAAATGCCACCAGTAAGCCACTGGTAAAATACAGTTGAATTATAGAAGGTGTCTGACAGTGCATTTAGGCACACAGATAACCACTGGGTTTGCTCTCCTTCATACAGTAACACTCCTAAATTGAATACTCTCAAGACAAATACAGTTTTCCACAGGAGTTTAATTCTAAAAAATAACAGCAAAATAAAGAAATGTCCATAAAATGCATGCTATCACAAACTTATTGTGATACAAACAAGAAGGGAATAGATTCTGAGATCTGCTGCTAATTGAACCATGTGAACTATGCCTAAATAGAAAAGGAAGAACTTTGGTATTACTTGATTTATGACAGAGGTTTCTTTTATTTGCCCCCTCCCCACCCCACTTTCAGCATTACTCAAATAGTCTAAGCTACTCAATTCTCTGTATTTCACTGCATGTGAGCATGCTTCATTGCAACCTATAATGAAATGCTCAAATTTACAGGCACTGCTAAGCGTGTCAGTCAGGCAGCACAATCTTTAAAAAATAACCTTACAGAAAGTCAAGGTTTAAAAGGATTTATCAAAATGGAATTGCTTAAAATGAAATTTCAGTTCAGGCACTTAAAATATGAAGCTACATTAAAAGGAGTCAAGAAAGGGAAAGAAGGGGTTCATTAGAAATTCATTCCCTGCGATGCCTTTCACTCCTGCAAGGTTGCCTTTTTTCAGGAAGAAAAAAGTCCCCCGGGTAAAAAAATCAATACTGGTTAATAAAACATCAGGTGTGCAGACATAACTAGGTATGACTATTCCACTGCACAGGCCTGCTTGAATGCACCAGGTGCCATGACGATTAGTCATCCAGTGCAGACAGCAAGCCTGGTGAAAATATGATGCTTTAGCAGCAAAAAGAAAAAAAATAATTCTGCGGGGAAATTAGTCTGAACACAGAAGCCAGCTTTCAGGATTCCCAGCAAAGTTAAACTGCTTTAATCAGAGACATATTAGTGTGTAATTTTGCTAATGATGACAATTTATCAAGGCTTTTCCTGCTCTTGCAGGGGAAAAGAAAAACCACCACAAAAAAAACCCCAAAAAATGAAACAGAAACACCCTTGCCATATAACCCAGCTTCATTCTTAAGCTCCCTGTTGTAAGAGACTTATTCCTAAAAGACTGCAGTACCTGGCTTCTAACAATATTGATCCTTCTCATAAATAGTGTATCCAGTTTGCTGGAAAACTGAAAGAGCTGGGATATTCCAATAGTTTTCCTGTATTGTCATGTTTTGTGACACTATGGTAAAAGCTGTGTCAGTGCACATCCATATAGAATAATCCTGTTCAACTCTCGGCTTTCAATCCCTGAGACTCAGGAAAAAAGGGTAACAGAAAAAGGCCACAGACGAGGAGGAAATGCTTGCCAATTTTCCAAATATCTGTGTAATTCTAAGTCATCAAAAACATTTTAAAAAGACTTATTGTTTTCATTCACACAGTTAAAATACAAGCTTCATCTTAAGAGCCTCTTGAGCCATGGCAACAGTCCTCTGAGGAAAAGAAACACAGCACAAGTCAATCTAAAAATATAGCCAAATAATAAAGATAGATCCCTCAACAATAACTGGTAAGGATATATTACTGGATATGAAAAATTATACATTCAGAAAATAGCTGTTATGTTTTAGGGTTTTACATACTAACAGCTGACAAATCCTTAACTCGTACCTTCAGATCTCTTCAGCATGCCTCAATATTTTAAAATGTTTTTCAATATTTATAAAAGAGAAGAAAACTCATAAAATACAAAAGCTATTGTTTAAAACACTAAAGAAGCATATGAAGTTTCTTCCTTTTAAGAACAATGGAATAATTCTCATAAAATTTCTTTTCTCTGCATTGTCCATCACTTTCTCCCTATCATTCTCTTGTATGTCACAAACCTTAGCATGTGCTTTTCCTCTCCTTGATTTTAACATATTGAATCAGAGAAGGGGAACAAGGAAGTGTTAGTATGATGACTCTCAAAAAAAAACCCAAACCAACAAATAATATTGTAATTACTTTCTTCTACACTGTATTAACATAAACTCAGTTGTCATCCACAAGTGAATACATGCTCAGTTCCTGGCATGATCAACTGTGTCTTCGGTGATTCAGGCTGTATAAACAAGCACAGTAGACACCAGTTTCCTTTCAGAATAAAGGAAAGTTCCAATTCTAGTTCATAATACTGTCCATAATCAAAACTAAGTGAGCATTTTTCCAGTAGCTTCTGTAAACAAATTAACAGATCACTTCATCTTGGATTCTCACCCATTTTCTCACAAAGAAAATGTGTTTCTCAGTGAGAAAATGTTTGATGCAAACAAGAAGGGAATGGATTCTGAGAGATCTGCTGTTAATTGAACCATGTGAACTACTCATTTTATCACTGAGAAAACGGGTATTGTTCAATACAGGCTTATGGTGAATTTTGTTTATGATAGTGTTGTCTTGCACTGTAGATTTGGCATCACTTGTACACACAGAAATATACCGATGCATTATAAGCACAGCTGAATATACAAAACCAAGTGGAAGTTTCATCTCAGCCACTAAGTCACACAATACCTTTTCGTGCACTGTCATGCAGCTGGCTGCATCCTTCTGGAGAATTTCAGTCACCCCGTTAGAAAGCCGTTCATACTTCAGCTTAGGTTCTTCTTCACTCTCATCTTCCTAAATTTTTAAGAGTGTAAGAAAAAGGGAGCAAGAGAGAGAAAACAACAAAAGCATTTAGATGTTTATTTTAGACATAAACAAATTAAAAGATACCCCAAAACTATCACACAGCAACAGGCGAAGATGGATCACTGCTATCTCTTCACAACAGCCATTACAATCAAAAGCCAAACTCTCACATTTTTATCATCTGAGGGGGTTTGGGTTGTGCTTTTTTGTTACTGGTTTCTCTTTTTACTCCAAAGTTCTGGGTGCAAATAAAGACTGTATAGCAGCATATCAATCCAGCTGTAAGAGGCACTTAGTTGATATCTAAAAAGCAGGAAAAAATGTACATGTGTACTTTATTACATAAAGTTAGTCATTTGAAGTTTAAATGTAAAATACAAAAAGGATGGCTATGAAAATGAATGATGATAAAATAAAGTGTGCCACTGTAGCCACAACGAATTGAAAGCTGAAGCATGCAGGTTACAAGAAACTTCACAACCTTTACAAGATGCTGCACCTCTGTAGGAAGGATAGAGGCAAAATGCTGTGAACAAAAATAAAAAAGAATCCAACTAGGAATAAGTTAATTGCATAAAACCCACCAATGGGTTTATGTTAAAAAATAAATAGTATAAATATGTTGTTTGGGAAAAGGATCTGGACACAGCATGTTCCTATGAATCAACTTTATCATCTGCATGTTAGGATCTTTTTCTGGTAAACACTGAAGGTTTCCTCTCTTTTTCTTTTCAAGCATGTTAGGTATTATCACCCAATCCCTACTTAGATGCAAAGAAAGATGATGGTTCAAGGGGCACGGAGTGAAGAGAAGAAACAAAACTAAAAAAAAATAAACAGAAACAAAAACCCCAAAACAAACAACAACAAAAAACAAACAAAAACCCAAGCAGCAAATTTATTCATCAAAAAACACCCCACATGTTTATCTCTTAAGAAAAGAAAATCTGAGGTGCAAAACACCTCTCTGGTCATAGGTAACATCTGTAACAGATGGTCTACTGAAGTCCCGTGCCAGGGAGAGATTCCACAGGCTCCAGTAAGCCTCAGTTAATACTACACGTGCATATATACACAAACCCATATATATATCTTGGTTCTCACTGGAAACTGCATACCTGCAATAATATCCTCCTATATTGGCTCTAATGAACATATCAACATTGAGTATGTTTCCCACATAAAACGTGTATCCCATTTCTAAGCAACCAGAAGCTACCAGCGCAGGGCTCTGATTAAAGGAGTGCCTTTACTTCCCATCAGCCACTGCCTTCCAACCCCTAAAAATGTACCATGCCAGCCTACAGCAGCAGGACTGCATTTGTGCAACATTTTCTTGTTGCTAATGACGCGAACAATGAATTTGCAAGAGGGACGTGTTAACTGGTTAATAAAAATTGTTTTGTTTAAATTGCCCTTGGAATACTTAAGCCAGTCTTTCCCAAGTTAAATATTATGGCCACTTACCATGTGTGATACCATCATATATGGTAATATGTACATAACCTCATACAAAACACAAAAAAGCCACACGCACCTATGGATACTCTCAGTATTTAGCCCCATGCTTATATAAATATGCTGCAAGAGAGTGTGTTTTATAATGTTGTTTGAGAGTTTTATGACAGAATACAAATGAGATTAATACAGGGATGTCAGCAGCGCATGACGTAGGAGTCTGAAGTGAGGTGTCAAAATGTCCACCAAGAAACAATTTTATTCAGTAAATCTAACACTGAACAAAGTTGTTACTAGACAGAATGACAATGTCAAATTACAGGGCTGTATATAAATCAGTCAAATTCCTCATGCCTACAGATCCTTAATAAATGGCTACAAGGTAGCGGGAGGTGGTAAAGCCAAAGGAAAAAGCACACATGTGATGGAAGGAGGGCGTAAGGAAGTATGTGTCCATTTCACAGCAATTAATACATTTCTGCATTTTATACATTCCTTACCAAGATTACACTTGAAATGCATGGGTAACCATTGAATAAATTCATAAAACTAAAAATTGAACTCCAGTCATCTAGTTTTTATAAGATCCCACATGTTGCTAGGGTCTGGACATCTAATGTGCAACCAACATGAAAAGTTAATTCTAGTCTCCTGAGTAGTTTGCATAAAATCATTCATCCGTGGACCATTAGATAAAGTTACTGTAAATAAGTTTTGCCTGTCTTATTTATGAGTGAAAACTAAGTAATTTTTCCCACACATGCATATACAAAAAATATATATTTTCCAAAGCCAGTGCACCGAAGCGTTCTGCCAGGCTTCAAAGTGAGTAAATAAAATGAAAACTTCCAAATAGTAGGCATGATGATGTACCCATTTCACGCTTTCTTGACAGGTATCTTCTATGTTAAGTAAAAGTCAAGCTAAAAGGTGAATTGAAACGGGATTGGGGCACTTTACTATAAACAAAATGAAAAAGGTGATTTGCAAAAACTCAAGATTTCTCTGCTGCTTCAGACTCTGATATATTAAATGCATTTGATGATCTCTTATTTAGAGTATCAGAGTTTAATAATTTTAAAGGTATTCTTCTATCAGGAAAAGCTTTTATGCAGGATGAACTTCTAAAGTAAACAGAAGGCAGTGTTAATAAAAACAAATCAATAATTTTTGTTAAATTTTAATAATCCTGAAACCCCACAAATAAAAGCATCACCAGCCTGAGTTGAGATGTCAGTTAGCTGCGTTTCCATGACAACCTAGAGGAGTAGTACAAGTCCTGACTTGCAGCAAAGCTAAGATATAAACAGAGTGACATTTACTCCATACAAGAGAACTCACAGCCTTCCTTTTTTAAGGGAAGAAATAGTGAAGAAAAAAAATCAATTGCTGAGCTAACGTGGATTTTTACTAAGTGTATGACACTTTTATTTGAAGTCCTTTAAACCATCCTAGAGGACTCTAAACATTTGAAAATAAAGATAGAGATTTTGTACCACCATTTAGCACTTCTTCCATACTTTCTGCCTAAAAATACCTGAAACAACACAGAATTTCGAGATTCTTGACAAATGTATTAAGAGAAAAAGAAATCTATGTTGCACAAAATGTGTAAAGCACTCCACACATGGCAGCCTTAAATTCTGAAAGGGAAGGCGACCCCCAGAGCTGGCAGGAGGAAGCTACCTTTGTGATGCTGTAAAACAAATCATGATCATTTTTCAACCATGGGAATGCTAAATTAAAACTCATATTCCATATAATTTTCTACTTGCCTTTTAATGCTAAAGCTAGCAGTCAAATAGCTAAAAATATGTTGTAAAGAACATAAACATTTCCCCCACTGAAAGCACATTTCCAATTGAATGAAATACTGCAATTAACCATTAACACTAATACAAACCCTTCCTACTAAGAGCTCTTCCATTTGTCACTGAAACACTCCTGAACTGAAAACAAATACCTACACCCAGCACCTACTCACTACCAACTCTCCTGGAATGGATTTACAAAGCTGAGGAGAGCTGTGAATGTGCCACAAGCTCTCAAGAGGCCATGGCCACTGCAAGGGATGCTCATCTGCCTTTCCAAACACAGACTCTCACAACCTTCTTCAGATATTCCGCCCTGGCTTTCCTAGTTTTGCCTACAGGAACTACTGCGGTGGAATCACAAGGAGAAAAAAGTATCTGAAATCGGTCCTTGTGAAGAAAATTTCCAGAAGGAACCTGTGGGCAGTTCCCAGAGTTATTCCATTAGCCCACATTTGCTCCTGCAGCAGAGGATCTGCCCACAGGACAGTCTGTCACATGAACTACATGCTCTGCTGATTGCAGATACTCTAATTATGTTACGGGCACTGACAGCAAAGTGTCATCCTTCCCACATGATTTGCCCTCAAAGTTTTTCAAAGCCTTTATAGAAATAAATAGTGCATACATTACATCCTTCCCCTTTGCTGCACATCTTCTGTCCAGTCCCAGCTAGAATTCCCATTACTATAGGTGGCCATTCCAGCCTTGTTTATGCCTGCAACTTCTGTCCCTGCAAAGCATTTAAACTCCAATGCAAAGATACCTGAGGTCCATCACTCAAGCAATATTAAAGAAGATACACTCACACCCTACTGCAACAAGGGTAGTGAGTAATAGGCCTTCCTAAAAGGTCATGACTTCGGAAAAAGAAAAAAAAAAAGGCAAAAAAGACAAAACAACAAAAACTCCTACAATTAATTTTCTTTTTATTATATTTTCTTCATGCTTTCTTCCAAGTTCATATTGACCTCAGAGCTTATAAGAAAAATGGTACATCAGCTCATTTCCTCCTGTCCTGGTTCCACCGAGGACAGGGTTAATTTTTGCAGTAGCCAGGAATGGGCATGGCCAGGACCCAGAGGTTATTCTGTACCACCACATGTCATTGGCAGCCGTGGCAGGGGGAGGGAAGGATAGAAATCTCTTCCAAGGAGAAAGGGTTTGTTCTGAGGAAGCATGGCAGAGTGAGCAGTGGGGTAGTGAGGGAGTATATTCCTAAACCATGACCCCTCCTAGCTTACAGGCCATCCAAAGTGCTCTGCCTCTGTGTATCTGAATACTCAGTGTTTAGGACACATTATAAAATCTCACTTAAAAGAAAAAAAAAACCAACCAACAACAAAAAACCCACCCAAAACCACCATTCTGCTGCAAAAGTGCAAACCCAACATTACTGCTAAAAAGCAAGAAAAGACTCCTTGGCGATTTGCGAGACTAACTTTTTTTGACATTTAATACAGGTCAGACCTTTGGAGATCCATGTAGAACCTACTATGAAATCAGCATTTTTTAGTGCAACAGTCATCACTATCACACAGAAGAAAAAATTAAACTAACTAGTTGGAGCTCCAGAATTACTAGTTTACAGACTGCATCCAAACCTCCTGTAGAATCAAAGAAATCAACTCAAATTACTTTAGAGTTAAAATAAAGGTTCATAGAACATCCTCAGTTATGCAGAAATGAATGAACACATCCTTAGAGCTCTGCTGGGGGCAGCTTCACTGCTAACAGAAATTTAGTGACAAATACAAGAAGGAAAAAAAAAAACCAACATAAAAAGACCTCAACTCCCAGAATGAAGCCTCCAGGCATAATTACTTACTTCTATATGTACAGAAGCACAAAGTGCAGCAAAGCGCCCAAGAATTCAGTTACCAAGATACTTTATTACCTTTTTACATCTTGATATCTTGACTTCATCCAAAGTATAACCATCTCTGACTTACTTTTTTTACAGAAATCGATCAAGGGGTTGATTGGTTGTCTCAGGTTTAGTTTTGAGGGCCTGTGAGTCTGTGGGCTGGAAAGGATCCTTTCACTGTAAATCCCCTAACCAACATGGGAGCAAAGGAGTACTTATGGTTGGTGCCCTGCTGACAAGAGGAATGGGTGACTTCTTACCAGACTCCTATGACAGGCACATCATCACTGGGGTTTCCCCCCCACCATCCAAACCTCCATGTAACCCTTTCTCTCACCAGCATTACCTGAGAGGGCAGGACTGATCAGGAAGGTTACACAAACCTGTCTAGACAAGGAGGTCCAACAAGTACCTTACAAAGGTAAGGATAACTGTCACAAGATTTCTATGAGGAGACAAGCACTACCCAACAAAAGATACAGGTAACATTTTTTATTTAAATCTTCACCTCATTATTCTACCTGGGAATTGTACCATAGAGGTCCTAGTGCCTCCTTTGGCTGATAAAGAAATTATGACTATTTTCATTCTTTATCCTTTCCAGTTCAGCTCTCAAACCTTTGTTAGGACCCAACTATCTCCATTCATTCAAGCTCAAGAGATACTGAGCAACTGATTTATAAACGAATCTGAATTTACAGTTGCTAAACTGAATTTAGAAAAAAAAAAAAAAGGCAAAAAGAGTCAACTGCAAGTGAAGATACCACATGCAACACATGATGTTACACATGTAGGACACTTTCATAAAGTCGTTCTAGAAAGTAATAAAAGGCAAGGTGTAAGAAATTGCTAATGTCTGTTGCTGAATTTAAGGAAGTAACATTATAATGTCACAACAGAGTTTGGAGATACCTTTGACTTCCACCCCAGATCAGGTCAAATCCCTGTACTACTTCATAATAACACTAAGTCTTTTGGTTTGTTTTTGAGAACAAACTCACTTGAAAACTAAGAAAAACTCTTAATCTTTACCTACTAAATAGCTTATAATGCTCACAATTTTAAGTACAATAACAACTGGGTTATACCAGTGCTAAGGTAAATTCGCCTTCTCCCCCCATCCTTGTGATATTCCCATTTCATAGCCACAAAATACTCAGTCTTTATAAATGCTACTACTGTCTTATGACTACAGGCATCAAAATATCACTTATACTTTAAAGATGAGAGGTAAAAGCTTTGAACCCTATACATTAAATTGGTGTATCATCTATTTGATGTAAGAAGGAATACAGGAATATTTCTGAACATTTGTCCACTTCCCTCTACCTTAGAAGCAAATATGCTCTTCACAACAACTTCTAGTAACCTGACCTGCTATTAACTGCTTTAAGTGTGTATGCCAGTAGAGTCTTACTCTTCCTCAGCACCATTTGGAAAAACTTATTTGAAGAAGATAACCAATTCTGACCAGAAATGAGGGGAGGAGGGAGATTGGTATTTCCGAAGTTTTAGAAGTCAAATTTGTCAAACGATGCAAATTACCGAGGTGGGCAAAGAGGACATAGCACTATCTTTATAAAAGATGCAGCTATTTACTCAAATTTCTTCCACTGTAACATCTGGCTTCTTCAGTGTTTCCTTCAAAAGTGGCAGCATCAAACTGCTCACAAACTACTGCCTACCATTCTAACACGGGAGTCAGAAATAAACCGAGCCCAAGTCCTGCTTCTTCTCACACCAACTGGAACCTAAGCACTGGTTTTGAAAAATAATTTAAATAATCATTATTTCTGATAAAATAGTTGGAAACTCACAACAAACATTCACCAAAATTTATGTTGGCATTGTTGCAAAACCAGTAGTGGGTTGTTACTTTGTACAATCAAGAAACACAGAGTATAATTTCAAAGCTCATTCAGTCTTTAAAAAGATAGCATGTCAAAGTTGTGTACTATTGTCCAAGTAGATCTGCCCATGTTTGCTTTTTAAAAAGAATCCTGTGCTCTCTAGTGATGCAAACACCTCCCCTTGCTTGTTGGCCACATCGAGGTGTTACCCTGCCTTCTTTCAAAAGGAAAAAACAAGTTCAGAAGCAAGGAGAAGAAAACACTCCATCCTCTACAGGTTTGGAAGATACATACTCTTGTGCTGAAGAATCCAGTGCCACAGAGCAAACAAGGAGAATTATTGTAGTAGGATGTGTAACTATGACAAAGTGCACCTTCATTGCTCCCATTTCTCCATCCCTAGGATATGCTTTCCAGACTTGTGTTCCTGTCTCAGTGATAAAGGGACTACCTATACGGCTTTCAGGATTAGGATCCTGACTCCATTTCTCTCATTGCAATCAAATCCCTAAGTCTAAAGGAATGGCAAGAAAAACTCAGACTAAGGCCTTTAACCTTCAAAAACCCAATCTGCTAAATGATACAAAAAGTGGAACACAATTTTACTGCAAGTTGTTTTATTTACTGTGCTGAATTTAGATGTTGAGGACTTTACCAGGCGCCTTGGAAGTTCACTGAGAGAACACAAACCTCTTTTCCTCCATTACCTTCATATCAGTCTGTTCCTACGGAAAAATTTTAATAAAGCAAAAAAAAAAAATTGTTTTAAGAATTATTTTATCAGAATAGCAAAGAGCATTTCACCTTGAAGCCACTAGTTAAAAAGCAGGTAGAGCAATAGTAAATAAAAGCTAGAAACCCATTCAAGTCTCCAACTTGCACAAGAATTAGTTTCCATTCTGCAACTACTGCTACACAAGACAACAAAAGGCATGAAGACTGAAATTTCCAAACCATGACAGCATATTTGTGCCTTACACTGGTAAAAATATTTTCCCCTAATTCTGTGGTGAAAAGACAGTAATGTCAGCTCAGTGAAAAATATGAAGTGAATAAACTCCCATCTAGTTCCTTTACAACTGTTCATAAGGCAGATCAACAATGCTTGCCCAGCACACTTGGGTGTAAAATTGGTAAATACGGATTAGGATGGTAAGATTTCACACAGCAGTTTTCTGTTTCTCCCCATGCATTTTCCATGGAATTTATTTACTACCCTGGGAAAATGCAGATATACACAGGAGCAAGGAATTAAGATGATATGGCTGCCTGTGAATATGTATCAAAATGAGCTGCATTTACAGTATGAAATGACACACAGATGAAAGGCAAAGCAGAGAGCATTTTATTTCCTTGCAATCTGCTGTGGCCTACAGAACATTCACTATATTTGCACAACACCAACCAAAGATTCCCTCCTACAGGTTTGAAGAGCTGGGCACCAGCCAAGCTGTGAAGCATGAGCAATACACAGATGACATAATGCACATGAGCAAGCATAAACGGCATGTTAAAAAAAGTAAGAAAAAGAGGTAGCAAAAAGTCCACATAGTACAATTTGGTTTCAACTTCCATCAATTTATTTTACTGGTAGTTTTGTGCATGACAAAGACCTGAAAACTTTAAAATCCACTTCGGTGTTCAAAAACACAGTATGAGTCCATCACCATACAGAGGCAGCACAGAACAGGCTGTTTTATCTTCCATGTCCAAATCCAGTTCCAATTCCAGCACAGAAAAACCCAACTGCAGCTCAAATCTCAGTGAAGCTCTGCATTTCTACTTGTACCTTCCTCTTGCTGAGTAAGGCACTTGGGCAAACATTTGTTTCCCCTGTGAACACTACTCAAGCAGCCCAGTTGCCACCTTGTGATCTATTGCATATGAAAACCCAACAGTGCAGTTTTGGGAATAGCACTTTTTCAAGTTCACCCACCCACCACAGGGGAAGAGCTGAATTTCCCCTCTACTTTCTTTTTTCCAGCCTAGATTGTTACTCCACCCAGAAGAATAGATTTAGTGTTTTGGAAAAGCCATACCTCCATACTCTGCTAACAGCAGCTTTGCAATTGCATTTAATCTGTGTAGTAGGCACAAGAGCATTTTTACTTTTTATGTATTCCACAACACACAGATAGAACAGACACTTCTGGTTAATATTAATAGCTCATTAAATGAAGTATCTAATTTTCACTCAAAACCAGAACATCTTAAAAGAATATAGCAATAATCCAATTTGTCCTGCAAGTCAATCCTCCAACAATGTATATTATAATGTTAGTTACTAGTCACTGCAAACTTGTTTTTCAAATTAATGTATGAAAAGATTCCATTTAAACTTCAATAAATAATTTAGTATGCTCATCCTACTGACTCAAATTGATAAATTATTTGCATGATACATTTTCTCATCAATAGGGAAGAGAACTTTCTATTTGGAATTTATGTAACTTTTCTTTCCATTCGCCCCATTTAAAAGGCCAATTTCATTTAAAGCCATGCAGAGAGAAGCAACCTCTCTTCAAACTGCTCAGGAATGTGACACAATATACTTTGAGACTCTTCCTCTCATTTTACATTTTTAAAATAATCTAGTGTAGAACTATTCAATAATAAGGAAAAGAGGCATGATGAAAAGTACTTTGGAAAAGGTCAGACAGGAGACAAAAAAAGGCAACTTGGACTGAGGTACAGTAGCCAAATCTCCTTGTCAACCATCCATTTTTCTTGCAATGGTGATGCCCCTTCAAAAGCTACTATCCACAGAAGAGCTTAGCTCTTCCAGCCCAGTGCTCCACACTCTATGTTAAGAGAGCATTTTGATGGAAACACAGTATGACAGGGAGCCCTTTTTACCAGATGCTTTATTTACTTGAAATGATTTAATTGCTTTGACCTAATCCAGCCCAACCTACAAGACTAAAATCTGGAGTGCACTGAAAAGGAAAAGAAAATATCAAGGCTTTTTAGTTGTCGCTTTTTAAGGTTTACATGTTTCTTAATTGTGTTCCTGCTCCGATCAGTTTTCAAAACCTTAAAGAGCAAAACCACTACCAATTCCAGTGATAAAAGAGTATCAGAGACGGATACTTCTAAACCATCATAAACTGAGCACTGATTAACCAAGAATTTCTACAACACTTTTCTCTCTACGAACTCTTGTAGAATTTTTTAACATAGTGTCTAAATAACTGAAGAATGAAATAGATGAACAAACATGCCCCTTTCACAGGGTAACAGTGATCAAAGCAGCAAAAAAAAAAAGTTAAGAAGAGGATATATAAAAGTGGAAGAGCTAGAATGGAAATTTATACAATACTGATGACTTACACAATTATTAGCATCATCTTTTGCTAATTAGCTGGCAAAATACAAGTATGTCTGACAAAAAGCAACTCTACTGAGAAAAGTAAGATTTTACAGAAACAGACACATTGCAAGGAAGAAGAATAATTTGCCAATAAACTCAGATTCAGGCTGTACATAATTTATGGATTTTTTTTTCTGCACAGTTTACATATAGCCAACGATTAGATTACTTTGCTGTCTATTTTTAAGATCTCATTAAATGTGACACTCCAAACATGTAGCTTCAGGTGCTGCACAATAAAATTATGTAAGCCAATGAAATTACATTATAGTAGGACTTTTCAACCAAACAAACCTGCTCAGATTCAGCCCCAAATTTAGCACATTTAATGATTAGACAGGGTTGGAAGAAATAAAGCAAATATACTTCCAAAGCACAATTTAAAAAATCCTGACAAAAACAAACAAAGCAAAAAATCCTCCTAAAGCCAGAAGATATAAGAAGAAAATAATTGTGCAGTAGCTTTCTAAGAGTTAAAAGACTGTTAGATATACAGCTTCCTCACCATATCATGGTATAATATATAGCAATCTGTGTATAGGAAAAGGAAAAGCTTATAATACCCCATATCATATATAAGAATATGAAAGAATGTCAGTTGTACTGTAGTTACCAGGACAGATCTGCCACATTTCTACAAGTTTTACAAGTAACTAAACTACCTCTACACTGAAAGATCTGCTTAACATCTGAAGAAATGCACCATGTCTGCTAATTAATGCCTTTGCATTTTACACATTCTGACTTAAACAGCTGAAAAGCATTAAACACTCAGGCAGCCTTAGAAACTCAGTTTCCTGGGGAGCAAGAGCTGGAACCAAACTTCCAATGTCAAGCTTTTAGATGACATACATTGAAGACAGTCAGTTTTTGCAGACTCCCACATTTGAGGCCTGCTATTAAGCTCCACCACCAAGTCTGTGCAAATAAGAATCCTAGCATTTGTTAAAGAGCCTGTCATTCAAAACAAATCAAGCAGGTAGAAAAACAGAATTAGCATCTTATTTGCTAGAAGCTACTAGCTAAAAGGAATGATAATAAGAGAGTTGCTGCATGAAACAAAATCAACCTATGATTCCTTACTAAGTTAAGGGCACAGCACTGTAAAACATCAGGGAAAAAAGTTCTGGGTTTTTTTTGACACATCCACCTCAGACAGGGACATCCCTAACTCAAAATCAGGAGTGTTAATATTGCATTCCCCCATAACAGAAAATACTTCTATAACGTAAGTTGGATATGTGTCACGTGCCTCTGAAATCAGTAGAAACAATACTCACTTTTAGGGGAAGAATTTAAATTAAGTGCAAGAGCAATTGTATATGTAAAAATCATTATTACTATGGTAAGATGCCTACAAAGTCCATGCCATAAATACAATATTTTTCAATCAGTAAAACTGGACACAGGCTGCAGGAATCAAGAGTTTCTTATTCCAGTACCACCACAATAAATTCCATCCCTGATTAGTCAAACTATGGGCCACCCAAAAAAAGTAATTACAATTTTATGATCACAAGAGCTAAGAGTGAAGCCATTAATTTGATCCTATCTCTGACCATACTTCATATTATATAAACAAGCATGGAGAACATTTACATTTTGCGCTTTTACCACTATTTTTGGTTTTATCTGAATGGCCATTATAAATAGTCTAACAAGTTTCATTTCATCCACTACCTACTGATGATCAAGACACTACAGACTGGACTTAAAGACAACTAAAGAAAAGCACTTCCACAGACATTAGAATGACAGTTGTTCTTTAGATCCAACATCTACATTCTCAATATGTAAATTTCATTTTCACTTCTCCCTGCATTAAAAATAGACATCAACTTTAACAAAGGTCTAGTTGAAATTTCAGGACTTTCAAGTTTGTGAAAGTTGCATATTTTTACTTAAGGTAAAAATTAATAAAACCCCACCAATTTGACAACACATTTAGAATTAATTCTGTTGTAAATACTTATTTACTACCAGTTGAAATGTTGAAAGGCCATTACAAATACCACTAAAACAAGTTTTCACTTGAAATGGGCTTTAAAGAAAAAAAACAAGTAGCAAGTATTTGCATTTACTATCATGTGACTGCCAAGCCTTGAGAGGACCACTATTCTACTAAATACTGAGTTGCTGCCCAGTGATTATCTAGGTGCACTTCACATCACAAAGCACTATCCAGAATGAAAGCACAGGGCAAAAAAAGGCTGGTCCAGGCAGCTGTTCTACACAGCAATCTTAAAGGGCTGAAGAAATCCATGCTTCTCACCACTAATGCCCTACAATGCCATGGTGACAGCCACTCATGAACGCCAGAGAGGAACAAATTATCCCACAAGAAACAACGTCACCATCCTCTGCAAAAACACTTTTTCAGAATCCATCACTACAGTCTCTGCAGCATCCACTGTCATGGAAATTAGGATTCCTGCCTGGTTAGTGCTTAAACCTAGATCTCAAGCATGAAGATTTGTCCCTGGGTAAAGAACAGAAAATCTTCCCAAAAGCAGATTCATTAAAGCTTTGTAAGTCTAGGAGTCACTTTTACCTAGATTCATAATGGGAGAAATTACTGTCTCAAGGTAATAGCCCTCCTTCTGTCATCTGTCCTTGCTGGTGGCCAAACTGAAGCTGCTCAGCCACCCTTATTTCTTGCTTCTTGCAGCCATCCTAGACCACCCTGATGGCAATCACCTCTTGCCAGATATTTTATGGGTCCTTCAAGGATGGCAGGTTTGGAGTTGGTTACATTACTGTTCAGGGACCAATTCTTGAACCCTGTTTCACTCCCTCCCTCTCTTCACACCCAACCACCCTTTTCACCTGCAGCAGGGTAGGCAGACTTCTCCAGAACATGAGACAATCTTTTTCAATATATCATCTCATGAACAGAGAGTCTACAGGACGTGATTAAGTCTAGACTGTGAAGCTATTAGAATAACACAGTAATTACCCCAGTGTAGTACTATTGCATATATAATTATACTGACGAATTTTCATTTGATCAAAACAGAAGTGCATACACTTGAATTTGTCTCTCAACATAATTCATGTTACTCTAATAGGGCAATTGTGTTTTTTTTAAAAACAAAGAAGATTCTAATAGCAAATCACAGCTTTGTTCTACTAACTCAAGCCCAGATTAACATTCCTTGCTACATAATACTGGCCAAACATCTAAAAACAAACCATGAGGTAGTATTTTTCCTCCCATAGTGACAAAAAACTAGCACTGACAGAGATTCAAGTGTGAAGCATTTGAAGGAGCGTTACCTCAGATTCATCTGTTGATTCTTCATTAGACCTGGTTTCCTGAAAAGCATGCAAACAAAAAAGGGGTAATTAGCTAAGCATACACATAGATTTTTAAACTTTATTAAGAAACAAAAGGCAAAGCAGAATTAACTCAAAGTTCAGAGTCTCCATCCTTTCCATTCATAACCAATTTGTTCTTGCACATCCACTGGAGCACTGCACTGATGCTCAGGGGCAGCAATTCACTGTGACACTGTTGTCAGTGACCCTGGAAGAGCCATGGATCACCCCAGAATCTGTCCCTGTGACGCCTTCCCCACTTCCAGAAGTGGTAGCAAGTTTTGCAAAGAAGCTGCCCATATCTTGACTTCTGAGGCAGAACAGCATTCTCAAGTTATTCACAAACTAGTTTTGCTATTCAACTATTCAGCTGTTCAATAATTTCAAACCATTTTCCACAAAAATCCAACATTTAATGACTTTCCATCCCATGTCAGTGCAAGATATGTGGCTTTCCCCTGCCTTTGAAACCATATCTTTAAAACATCTCTCTCTGGCAAGGCAATGATTCTTACTACCCTACAAAACAAATTTTGTAAGTCAACTCCTGCTCATCTCTCGTCTGCCCACTGAGAAAATCTGCTGATGCAATGCCTCCTCAAAGAGGTCAGCAAAATGAAGATTTACTTAACGTATTTATCTTTATCAATAGCAATAAAGGATTACAACTAATATACTGGCAGTGAATGTAAGCATTTTAACAATAAAATATGATATAAACAAAGAACAAGCAAGAGAGAAGGCAGCATTTCAAATCTTATGAAGTAGTCTTTGGACAGTAGGAGTAATAGGTAGAGAATTTCACCAGAGAAGACAAAAAAATTACACCGTTACCAACAGTTTAGAGAAAAATGGAAAGGGAAAAAAAATTAATGCACTGACAACAAGTATAACTTCTGGTTTGTCACATTTATTTCTTTCTTTTCCATGTTTATAAAATGCCCCGACTGTGACCTCTAGGCAAAAAGCAAATGCCTTCTTTGCATCAGTGTAGGCTCATCTTGGTGCCCATAATACATCACCCCAGATGGGAGAGAAGAAAAGTGGCATTTCTACTTGCCACTGGAAGTTTAGTGCAAGGTGTTATCGCGAGTACTGGCATCTGTTTCCTGCATTTTACTCACTGCAGCCAGGCCCCCCTCCAAAATACACAACCCACAGAAGGGCTATCTGTGTAGTCTACAGCTGAGACATGAGTTAGGAAATTGCAGAGAGGGAGAACATGGGAGTGAGGGAAGATGGAGTAAAATCTTGGCATCCTTTCAAGTTTAGGTTTGACTGGTTGTATGTCAGTTCCCCCCAGTCTCTAATCACAAGCTGCAGTCACCTTTCAGGAAATTAGAATTTTGTTACACAGAATCTCTGTGCATCTTAAATTCTACTTAATAATAACAAAATGAGGACAAAACTAAAGCATTGTGGTGTAATGTTGCCAGCCTATTGGACAAGCTAGAGTAACACAAGAAGTCTAATGCAAAATATCACCACATTCCTAATAAAAAACCTGACTTTCCTGAATACCAGGAGTTGCCCTCTCAACTCCTTAATAAATCAAAACTATGAGCACTACTGTCTTGATATTTTGATATAATTCACATAGTTTGCAACATTTTTTTAAAAAGCTAGAAAGATCAGCTCTCCCAAAACAAAAAAGCAATTACAGTAAGTGCCATTTTTGCTGGTACTTGAGACTTTCTAGCACAGCTACACCACCTACATCCACTACACATGGTTCCAATTGCTTTGGCTACTCAGGAGAAAAAGGAGAAGCCAGTGATGATAATTTTCAGGATGAACTGGCTATGTAACACCAGGCAGACAGACCAGCACATGTGCAGGGAGGAGGTAACAGCCCACCTGCTGAGTCAGCAGCTGATCCTCACACCCACCCGAGTCACTTAAGTGAGCTACAATTTGTTATGTGCAAAGGCATCCCTGGAAAATACTGGGCACTACAAAATCGGGGAACACCAGTTGATTTCAATAATCAAACCTGTGAAAATATCTATTTTTGTTTAGGACATTTAGCCTGAAATTCCTACTGTATTCACAAGGCACTACAACCCCAGATACTAAATTTCATATAGGGCATGCAAATACAGGTAAATGCTGAACGGCCTTTATGTTTCACTGCAGAAAATAACATGCAAAAATTCAGAGGGAGCCTTGGCTTAGGAAAGAAATGCAGAAACCATATTTGTTCCCTGACAAGAACTCGGCTGAAAGTGCTTAGAATTGCCACTTACCTATTAACTCACTTTGCTACCAACTTACTATGAAAACCTTTTCCCCCTACGTTCTCCCACTTGCTTGGGCAAACCAGAACAATAAACTAGTTATGATTGCCCTGGTGTTTTGTTAGGTTCCTTTGCCTTCCCTCCAAATTCATGAACTGAGATTATCCCCCACTTCTACTTTTTAGTAGCCTTGCAACTTTGAAAGGGAAATCCCTTAACAGGGATTTGCAGACAACCAGAATCCCAAATCATGCAGGAATAGCTCTCACTAGTAGGTCTCAGACTCTAGGGGAAAATCAGCAGTGCACTTTAGCCAGCTGGCAAATGCTGTTTTTTCAAGTAGCCTAAGAATGGAAAAAGGGAACACAGATGAGGAAACCACAGAAATGTCAAGTAATCTCCCACCATTATCATCTCACACTTAACAGATCCAACATAACTTCTCAATAAATTCTTAAGTGGACTTTCCAATATGATGGATACTGCATTTTCCCTTTCCTGCCTTTACAAACATCAAATGCCATCTACTGTAACTCTGATCCTGTAACTTAAAGCTGATGGAAGGGGAAAGCCACAAAGCTTGAGTTTTAAAGAAATATACATGCACAACATACACACTTCTTTCAGTAGAGGTGTGCATGCTCCCCACAGGAAATAAACTAAAACAAGTAAGGTACCTTTCCTGCAATAGTCCAAAGGGAGCAAAACACAGGCTAGTTTAATCACTTATATTATTTTATTGACTTGTCAAGAATTGATTTTATCCTGAGAACTCTTTCAAAAGGCTGCCACAGTCAGAAACTTGCCAATCCTGGGAAAGAAGCCTCCCTTAGAGAAGGCAACCTTGCCCAACAAAACCCCGACAGCAGGAAAAGTGGAAACCACAGGCCAATCTCTGCCTTAGGCCAATTCCCTTGAAGGAATTTAAAACTCTCCCTTCTTTAGCCATTCAAGACACCCAAACATCCCGCAGCTTCGCTGTGTGTCCAACTTCTGCCTCAGCAAAGAAACACCCAGGATGTCCCCGAAAAGGCCAGCAACCTCACTTCTTGCTTTATTTCCCTCCTTTTTTCACGGGAAGGAGCGGTCTGGGCACAGGGAGCTTTAGGAGAACACCCGCTTTAGGGAACCACAGGCCCCCAGCGCCGAACTCCTCGAGTTTCGTCTCAGGACATAAATCCCCTGCTTGGCCATGTCACCCGTGTCCCCTGGCAGGCAGAGCCCTCCACCCGTCCAGCTCTTCAGCCTTGGCTCCACAGCGGCCCCAAACACTCCCTGCTGGCCGGACCCACACCCAGAGCCACAGCCAGGGCCTCCATCTGCCCTCCCTGCGGGATCAGGCAGGGGGCACAGGGATGGGGATCAGCAGGAGGATCGCCGGAGGGATCGGCAGGGGGATGTCCTGTGGCCCTCCTGGCGGCCTCGGCCTGTGCCCCCTCACACGCCCCTCCGCTCCAGGAGCCGCCCCGGGCCCCGCTCCTCGCCCCGCTCCTGCCCCATCCCGGCCCCGCTCCTGCCCCATTCCCGGCCCCGCTTCTCTCGCCATCCTGGCCCCGTTCCTCGCCCCCTGCTCGCCTGTCCCTGTCCCCACACCCGGCCCCACAAGCCCCACACCCGGCCCGTACCTTCTCCTCGGCCTCCGCCATGGCGCGGCCGGGCCGTGTCATGTGAGGGGCGGGAGGCACGCTGGGAAGTGTAGTTTCCGAGGGTGGGCACGGACGAACCTCACTTATTTATTTATTTAAATAGTTAATTAATTAATTTTTATTTCTTCCCCCCCCCACACTCTGCTCCCCCTCGGCACAGCGGCGATGCCCCACAGAGGGCAGGGACACGGCCTGGCCCTCCTCCCCTGCCAGCCCCTTTTTAAAGCCGAATTCCTCCGAGCACATCCCCTGTTCCCACCAGATCTCCGGTGAGACCCCTCGCAGCTCCTGCCCTCTTCGGTACTTTTTAATTAGTTTGCCAATTCTACAGTCCTAGAAGCTGCTGCGTGTTGGTTTTTAAAAGCATAAAGCAAGGCATTCTTGCACCTAAATTACGTCCTTTGTATGTTAAAAATCTAATCAGAGCGAAAAGGCAATAGGCAGGACTTTTTATCCCTTGGGTTTTGCCATCGGAGCTATTTAAACTCTAAAGTGGAGCCACCGTGTTAAATGGGGTCAAAGTGAAGAGTTTAAACATGTGCAATTCCTGTGATACCACAATGCAAGACCATGGGCACATACAACTAATTGCAGAGAGTTATCACCTTGTATATCATTGCCAGACCTTTAGAAACTATTTGCCAGGATTTTGGCTGAAAAGAGCTTAGAACTGCCCTTTAAAAGCACACTCAAAGCATTACACTGACGTAAGAGACAGCTATCAAAGTTACCAGTTTCGGTGCAAGAACATGTGAAAATCATTCTCCTGAATACATTTAAATTTGCAAATGATATAAGAAAGTATCTTTATGGACTGTCAAGGTACCGTGAAGTGTGTAAATATCCTCTTGGCCTTATAAGCCAAAGGATGCCTACACAGAAGGAGATGTTTGGCTGCTATTGTACCAAATAGAGACCACACCTGCCTATAATGGTAAATTTCAAGTCACCTTTGTTACAAAAACAAAGATAAATTGGAACTGGGAGGGGGCCAAGGACCACTAAAAGGATCACAGAAATTTAGGGTCTGTTCTCTTGGAGAAGACTGATGAAAAGAAGGGCTTAGCTTCTCTAGTGTAGAAATAAAAAAGAGCTGAAGAGAAAGAAGAGCTATTAAAATAAAAGGTATCAGATCAAACAGGTATCAACTGTTTTCAGTGCATTTAGGCTGAAAAGGAGAAGTAGATTCCCATGTGTCAAACGTGTGGGGTCCTCAGAAGATCCTCACTGGAAAGAAATTTACTGATTTCAAGATGAGATTTAATGAACTTAAATGAGACTGTAAGAGGTGTTTGCTGACAGCTATGTGGTTTACCCAGAATGCTGACTCATTCCAATCCCATTCTAGCCTTCTTGAATCTTAGTCCTATTCAAACCAGTGAAAAAGGATATCCTTACTGGCAGCAGAGCCAGGATTTGTCCTGTAATATGTAATGCACAAGCTATATTGTCTGGTCCTTGAAACTGTGTATATCTCATGAAAGGAAATTTTGCCAAATACATTTTTTTCCTATTTTCAGGGTAAAAAAATACTAAATAGAAATTTTGACTTTCAGACTTAATTTTCTTTTCCTTTTTATTTTTTTCTTTTCCCTTCTTTTTTTTTTTTTTGCTTCAACAGGGGTATTTTGTGGCACTTTTTAAACTGGAATGAACATTAATAACTGACTTTATAAGTGCCAAGAAAAACAGACTGTAAGGGAAAGGATGGCAGATCTTGTAAACTTTGCTATTATAACAGCTAAGGGTGAACATTTGTTCATTTTTTACAAACAGAGCAGTCAAGGAACAGCTGTTCTTGTTTTCATTGCGCACAGAAAAAGTGGTATAAACAATGTGATTTACTTACAGTGTGCTGCTTATTTCTGGCAGAATGGTGCAAAACCAATTCTTTTCTTGTTTACACTTAAGGTATGAATTCAATCTGCCATGATTATAGGCATTTATTGTGTTAGGAAAATTTAGTATGTCAGCATCTGATTCTGCCACCCCTCCCACACCCATCCTCCAGAAGTGCTGAAAGCCGTCAAGAAGCAATGGTATCACTGGCTTTTAAAATCTTTCAGCACCACCCACAAAGTACTGAGCATCCTACAGGTTTGGGCCTGAGAACACCCCAGCCAGCCCTGGGAGATAAAAAGCTTAACTGTAATTCAGCATAAGTGGAAAATAAAGCACTGCCTGAGGGAAGTAAATGTTCTGTCCTACCCTTAAAGCCTGGTCTCTCTCAGTGTCTGCCAGGACACAGAACTGAAGCTTGGGTTAAGTTAGTCTGCCGGAGGTGTAGGTTTGGGGTCCTTGGTGACATTACGGATGCTTTGACATTTAGGTGGAGCATTTTGGCTCAGATCCATCTAGTGTGATAGGCTGGCTCTACTTCATTGTTCAGTTATAACTTGGTTCACCAAACAAGTCTTTAAAAATATTTTAGCCTTATCATGATGTCTTTAATGTTCTGAGTGCCTATTTTAGAGCAGAGCTTTGACCTGATGGGAATTCCACAAGACATACCTTAACAGGATGCTGATACCTCTATCCAGTTTGAAATTTAGAAATTCAAGTCTGTCAGGAATTTCTGATTTATTTTTCAACACAGAAATCAGAATTAGTGTTGGAACTTGGACCTTTACCAACATTCAGATTTCAAATACTCTTGGATTTTTTATCTCTTGCTTTAACACACTTTCTCCCTGACTACTGTGAAACATAACAAGTAGCAGTATCCATGCCAGTTGGTATGTTACTGTATTTCAGTCTCCAAGAGCTCTCAGTTGCTTTCAAGTAGGACTGATTCATCCAACAAAATGTTCAGCTGGATTGTCTCTCACCATTCTCACCACCACTTCTTCAGTTCAAAAAAAAAAAAGAAAAGAAAGCCGCGTTGTCTATAAGTTAATAGCATTTAAAAACACTGTGCTGGATAAAAAAACATAGCTAATGCTGTCAATACAATAGAAGTACAAAGATTTTCCTCCTTCTATTTGTTTGTAGAAATAGACTTGCAAAGACTTTTCTTTTTTTGCCTCTTGCGATCAAAGGATTATTTCTGTGAAGATACTTTCAATTTGTACCATAGCTTACATAATCATAATCTTCAATATGTTCAGGAACTTTGTCCTTTAAAAACAATCCTATTTTACTTCTTGGCATTATATTGTTTTGCAGTTGTTTACTTTCTTCTTCTTAATCCCTCTCTAAAATTTATTTACAATATTTCTTCCTGAAGTATCAGAACAGTGACTAGAAAAAATTTCAGTGATAAATGTAAAACATAGAGTACCCTATGGGCATCATAATAAATGTCTTCTACTGACACTGAAAATTATTCCTGTGTAATTTACAATATCACCAAAAAGACTGAAAAGGTAAGAAATAGAATTATGCATACCACTTACCACTCTGTCCCACACTGCAGTGTATTTAAATTAAATTTAAATTATCAGCTAGTTTTATAAAAATGAGAGTGGTAATAATATCAGAAAGGTTATAACAAGTTCTTTAAAATACTTGATCTTTATTCCTTGACATTTAAAGACTTTTTCAAATTATAGTGAATTATTTTCAAATCCTTTAGGAATGTTTCCCTTAGTCTTTCTTTTCTTCCTCTGACCCTCCCTCTCTGTCTGGGTTTCTTCTGCTCCCTTTCTTTGTCTTCGCTCTCAGGCAGGCTTTATTGAAAGGTTCCTTCTTGTGCTGAGTAGATCACACAAAGAAGATGAAAAAATGTGAAGAACAGTAAACAACATAAAGCCAGTACAATTATCTATTTATTAAAGATAAACAAGGGCTATATATAAAGGGAGAGGTAGTAAGGGACCCTCTTAAAAAGCTTATAGTTAAATATATAAAGGGCTTTGTAGAGATAGAGCAAGTCTGAAATTGAAAAATTATTATTCTGCAAGAAAATTTCATAGATTTGTAGATTATGAAGCCGGGCAGGAATAGCACTGTGATTTAATCTGAACTCCTCCCTAACATGGGCCACAAGATTTACCAAAATTATTTCTTCTTTGTACCCTTTTTTAATAAAAAGAAACACCCATACCTTAACATAACATATTCCAATTACACAGAACTCCCTGCACTTCTGCTAAGTCATTTCAAGGGCAGTTATCCTCTGCTAGAAAAGTAAAGGACACAAAAGAGACAGGCAGAATAGCGGTCCATCCAGCTTGGTGCTTGGTCTTCCACAAGAGATGCTGTTTGGGGAGAGCACGTACAGAGCTCCACTCCCTTGTCTTACCCCAGCATCTGCTGGCATGGAATTAGGGATGATGGAAAGCACAGCCCTGACTGCTCCTTCCACTGTCTGTTAGCCCACCTGCTACTGATGAGTTTTCTCATCTGGACCTGCTGGCCCTGTGTGCCTCCAAACCCTCTTAAGACAGTGAAACCAAAAAGCTGTCTGCCTGCCACTTACAGAAGTACTTTCTTTTTTTCCTGTTCTAAGCTGCTCTGTTATGGCTCTCCTGCCAGTTTTGATAAGCATCCCTTAGGTCTAATAATGGTACACTTGGTACATGATGGGTTTTTCTTATGCCTGTGCAAATTTAAATTTGTCTTACCTCAGCTTTGAACCACTCCATTATGTCCACCCATGCCATCGTCTGTCAGCAAGTTTTGAAAGTTCTGTATTGCAAGTTTTCTATTCCCCATGTGAGTACTTCTAACATGAAATCAATCCTTAATTATTTGTTAGGTTAAATAGAAAGATGCCACTGAGTGCTTCACATTGGATGTTTTACATCCTACTTGCTACACCTCAAGTCTGTTACCATCTCTCTAAATTTTTGCTTAGTGGGACATGGCTCTATTAATTTAAACTAATGAAAAATACTCATGCCTTTTATATTTATTTTATTAGTGTGAATAACTCTATTTCCAGCTGTCATTCCATTTATAGGATTCCTTCTCCTTCCTAACAGAATTAAAACACTCCTTATCTTTAATTCTTCTAACTTTGACTTCTTTTTTATGCTACCTCTATTATTTTTTTATGATTTCTAGGTTTTAATTAACAAATTTAGCTTTAAGTTACTGTTACTGATTTTTTCTCTTTGAAACAAAATATAAAAATCAAAGTCCAAAGATACATATATATAAAACTAAAATGAATGCTTTCATGCCTTCCTCAAGGATATTTTATGTTTTGCTGTCTTGTTGTAGAGTCCTCATTATTCTTTTAAGAGTTCCCACTTCCCATTTCTACATTCCTCGTGGCTTCATTAGTTTCATCTTTTTAAGGCAGCATTAGTGTTTGTTTTAAGTAAGAGTCACATTCCATTGTCAAACATAAATGTAATTTAGGAAATGAGCATTTTCATCAAAGAAAGCACTCAGATTTGATCTAATTTTAAATTAATGCATAATGCTTAGAGCAGTCTTAAGACGTTGTTTGGTCCAAGAGTCTCAAGAACAAGCTTAATCTCCTGGGTCATATTAAGTTTTGTTAGTTTTTAGCAATTGTACTTCCTTCCTGTGCATTGAGAGTTGTTGTCTCTAAGTGAGACCAGTTAGACATTTAGGTAGGATCCCAAATCTTGACTCTAGGATTTTATAGTTTTATTAACATTTTTGGAATTTGAAATTGAAAATCCAGCATTCTAAGTTCTAAAACTTCAGTCTAGGTTAAGATAATTTTTAATAAGTTGTCTGTCTTACAATGTAAATAGAACTACAGTGTTTAATAGAACTCTTTTTCATGTTCATTATGATCAACTGGCATAATGGAATCCTTGTCATTACTGACTTATAAAGACATTTCTATCTATATTTTGTTAGAGGTTGCACCAGCAAGAGAATCCTGGTTCCCAAGGTGATTGCTGCAGGCTGTCTTGAGGCACTGCTTTCTTCTGAGTTTCCAATTTTAAGTACCTGAAATGATGTGAAGACAGTTGTTCTGTCTGTCGGGTTGGTGTCCTCCATTATGCTGAGATTTTTCCTGTCCAGGAAGGAGGCACATGGAAGTATGCAAAGGCACAAAACCTTCTGGGGTAGTGCTGGAGGACTGTCTCAAGATGAAAGAGCCACACTTGATGGTGTTGTGTCGGTAGCAGACCTTGGGACACCCTGTCACAGAGAGCATTAGTTTCCTCACTGCAGAGAAGAACCCAAATGGGATCAGTCGCATGCACAGCATTGGTGATCAGGGCAGTGGGGCACTACAGACAAAGAGTTAGCCAAGCTGGCCATATGAGTATATACAGAGAATGATTTTGTGCTCCTATTGTCTTTCTATATACGTGATATTACGCAGGTTTTTGCTATTATTTTCCTTAGGCTGTTACAATTGCATGAATCTCAGTAATACACCACTGCTTTCACTCATACCTACTACAGCTGCTTCCAGATCTTGATTGTGGGTAACCAGGAGATGATGTAGTAGTAAGTTACTCAACAAGATTCCATGGTGTGTGTTTCCTTTGAAAGAAGCATCTTTCCAAATGGTTTCCTTTAAACTGACATGTTGCAAAAGTATCTCTTGTCTGAATCTTAGTGACATTCTTCCATATAAACTGTATTACAGTGATACACAACTACATTGTCATGGTTTACGAATGTTATTCCCCAATTTAGTACTCCAATTTAGTACTAAAATAAACCCCTGAGAGCCACTCCCCTCCCTCCTGGGATGGGAGGAAAAAGGCAGAGATCATGGGCTAAGATGAAAAGAGTTTGCTGGAAATAGCAAAGAGATAAGAAAACTATCAGTAAGAGCAACAATATTAATGACAAAAATGTAAAAAATAGGGGGTGATTCCTGTGCAAAAGTGCTCACCAATGAACAGTGGCAGATGGCTTCCCCCCTTATGCCAGTCTTGCCCATCCAAAGCTGTGCCCTTCTTCTCAGAAGCCAGAGAGACCCTTTCCGCCCTGGCCATGGTGTGAGGTGATATCAAATAATATTAGGGTCTGGTTATGCCCCCCTCGCAGCTACTGTGAAAAATTAACCTGTCCTGGACAAAACTAGGATACATAACTTGGATAGAATTGGTCTATTTGTATTTTAATTTAAAGAAAAAATAAGTTTCAGGGTACAATATAACAAAATTAATAGAATATAAGGCATTCATCTTTTGATCTCAAATTTCATGCCTGATGAAGAATTTGCCATTAATATTTAAGAGGCTTTCGTGAAGTGCCAATGCAACATTTGTTTCAAGAACCTTAGAGAAGAATTTTGCAAAAATAGTGAAGGAACAGATTACTGCATAAACAGTGACATTTTCATGAAATAAATTCCTGAAGAAAATGTAATACAATACATTATATATATATATTAGATACATGGCTTGTTACTTGAATATGAAGCTTCTCTGTATTTGGCTTGGGCTGCCTTGCTGTGTTGTGAAGACACAGTAAATAAGTTTCTTGATGCCATGTGTACTCAGTGTTAAAATCTGGAGTTCTTTTGGAAGTCTTTTCCACCTGAAACAAAAGTGCTATTCTTTTTTAACTTGATATGTTTTGCATAATTTCATGATGAAAAAGATATAGATCACATGCATCTTCAAAATAACCCCCTCCCTCCATGCACCAAAACCAAGCCTCCTGAAAGTAACACTTTCAGAAGCAGCTCCTTATCCTTACTGCCACTGAAGTAATTAGATTTCTTATTGATTTCAGTAGGAAAAGATTTAGACCAACATTTAATGCTTTTGAAAATATCAACCATCTCTCTTCAAATAATTAATATATATAACAAATAAATATCTGAATAGTGGCATATAGATACAGAAAAAATCCATTTTCTTTACAGCTGTGTTGTATTTTGCCTTTGATTCTTGGGAATCAAATCACAAAAGCTGAGTAAAGCTCTATTCTATTCCTTTTCTTCACAAGTGTTATTTCTGATAATTATTTTCCCTGACTTCTTCTGATCTGTTCTGTTACTGAAGGTTTTTAATGGAGACAATGTTAAACAGATAATTGGAAAATCTATTGTATATTTGTAGTGAAAACCACTTTTCTTCTTCTTCTTGACATACACTTAACCTCAAGGAAAAAATCCTTAGCTTTCCACTTACTTAAATAGTGTATGTAATGTACAGGAAACAATTGATCAGGTTATCAGAGTTCCTGTCTAGGAATACTCTATGCTTTCCATGCATAATACCCTGGTTATAACCATAGAATAATAATGCTAACATTCTGAAGGAAGGGAAGAACTAAAAACATGAAAGGGAGGAGGAAGCAGCAAAATAAATTAAGCCACGATTAGACTCCTGCCAAGCTACTGCTACTGCTATTTGACAGTTGTGACATAAAATTCTTGTTCCACTAAATTGAATTAAGGGTTTACTGTTCATAAAAAAGGGTTAATGTTTCACCCAAATATTCCATTTTCCCTGTTAAACCAAGAACTGAATCATCAATAGGTATGAACACACGAAATTAGAGGCACATAGTTGGCTACCACAGGAAAAAAAAGTCCCTGTGTTTTCTGGTGACACTTTCATTCCCAGTTATTACAGCATAACTGAATGATCTTAATTTTAGTATAGATCCTGCAGAACAAAACATTAAATTAAATGTGTCACAAGACTGTACAGCCCCTCTAACTGATCGTACCACTATACCAAGATTATGCTCCGCCTGAGAAGAGGTGCATAATGGATCTTGGCCAGCAGCATAAACCATTGAGTATCTCAATGAATGTCTCTTTCTTTTCAGTTGTGTATGACAGTCACAGAAATAATGATTTACATTTCTGACCCCTTCTCTGCTCACAAGGATATTTGCAGGGGAAAAAAAAGCCCTCAGTATAACTGAGGATCAGGCCATCCGTTTATTGCCATTGGGCAGTGGCCTCGATGATCCTTGTGGGTCCCTTCCAAATTAGCATATTCTGAGCCTTGTGATAAAAAATTCCTGTACCTATGAGAGAACCTCTCCATTTACTTAAAACACAATTCTCACTATTTTCTGATGGTCTAATCATAACCTAGCTTAGAAAAACTCTTCAAACCAGTTCTTTCTTTCATTACATCTTTGTCAGTATGTATCAACACACTTCTTTGCACAGCTATGTTTTCCTTGCCATCTCTTCCCATACTCTTACATCCCCTCAGAATTTGGCCTTTCTTCGTGGAGCTGAGGTCTGACTGTTCACCCAGGGACAGTCCTTGATTATGGCAATGTCAGAATCAAAATCCAGGCTCATGGGGTGCAGGGTACTGCTTGTAAGTGGTAACATGCAGATCATTTAGGTATCTCCTCTTACCTCCCTCCACCTTGGAGTGGAATATCATTTTAGTCAAATGCATTCTTAGTGAGTTTTATACTTAGCTCTGGTAATGTATTAGCAGATTTCAGCAAATTCAAATGTTAAGTTATCCAAAGGCCATGGATTTGAAAAATGCTGTACAATCCACCAACCTCTGACACAGAAACAAAACTGATGAAACTTTAACAACCCCGCTGAAGTCAGTGGTCCCTGCTAAGATTCACCTCTAGAGGTTTTAAAAGATATGAGTGTTTCATAGAAAATGGGCCACATAGCCTTTAACAAAATATTCCTACACAACATTCCTATAGCATGTGGTCATACTATAAAAATCTTAAGATGATAACTCTCGACAATGGATGTGGATAACTACAGCTGCCACATAGCAATAAGAGGATTCTATCCTCCCCAAAAGCCAATTTTTGAATTTGAAATAAATTTTTCCATTCTTCTCATTCTTTAGCTCCCAAGAAGGTATTCTGTGGATAACGACACTTTTATGGGCCGTTGGGTTGGGTATCAAAGGGCTCTACCCATGGCACGCCAAGTGTGCATAGCAGCAGAATGCCATTCCTCACCTTCCCACTTCATTTAAAATACTGATTTTGTTCTCCTGCTTGAAAGCAGACTACAAATTAGCATGGCTCTTTTTGGTTACTACATTATTTGTGAATCACTTGGGAATAGTATTTATTAATTAACTGCTGTTGCTCATCCAGTGGGCACTCACGAGCTTTTTTCCCATGGTATGTGTTAGGCAGCAGCCATTAAGAATGATCCTCCACATCAAAGTGCCAGGCTTTCCCTTTAACTATTTAATATCATGCAGACAATCCAGCCCCAAGATTTAAAGCAGATTATATGATTTAGAAGAAACAGGGCAGGGGCACTCATAACTCCTGTTATTGACTTTATACACATCTGGCTCCTTATTACAATTAGCCATTTATATTATGGTGGTGACGACAGCATTCTACTTATTAGTGAACACAGATGAGAAGATACAATTTCTGTCAGACAAAAGCCAGACTTCTAAATCAACACAGGATCTTATTTGAATTCTGTCTAACCCTTGAAGTAGCTGGGATTAGTAAGAGATGGAGAGGATCAAAGGGTAATAGAAAAAGATGCAAGTGAACTGCCATGATGAGAGTTGGTGGTGGCAGGTGCAGCACACTGGGATTTTTGAGGTTTACTAATACATCTAGCACAAGTTCTGAAGGATCAGTATACAGATCTCTGTCAAGCAATACATAACATGTTAATTCAGAGTTTAATCATAAGGGGAGCAAAATTACTGGAGTAACAAGCCTAACTTATTTCCTAATGCACTCTCTGTGAGAAAATTTAATTGAGATGACAGAAAGGGAAAGTCATGGGAGCTGCCTGCTATCCTCTCACTAGTGACTATTTTATATATGTCTATTACATATATATATTATATAGAGAGACTATTATAGTGACTAGTGGCATTTAGTGACTGCCACAGAGTCACTGAAAGATAGGATGAGACTTGTTTCACTGTTTATACCTCAGTTTCCCCATCAACGAAATAGAAGTAACGAAATGTACTGATTGTTGTGAAGTATTTTGCTATCTAGTGATGAAAAGTCCTAAAAACTTGAGTCTTGATCCAAAGTCCTTTGAAGTCCTCAGAAGGCCCTTGATTCAGCTGTCTTAATTTACATTTGCCTTAGCCTGCAAGTCACCCACCAGTCTCCTGAAATTTGGAAATGTACCACCCAATGCATTTCTCAAAGAAGGAAAAATAAATTCTGAAGTCATCATTATCATTATCTTTGACTATTTGACTTTTAGTTTGAATTTAGAAAACAGAAGCAATATATGCATTTTGATTATTTGTAATATTTTACAGGATCAAGGTGAAAACTTAGAAGACGGGGAAGTAAAAACCCCAGCATGTTTTCCTGACACCAAAGAACGAACTTTGACAGAAACAAGCTTCTTTTTTTTTATCTTTCTTTTCTGAAGGTAGATGAAAAAGATCAGGAGATACTATGTCTCATTAGAAGTAAATACAGTCTGTGGTAATCCATACTAAATTTACCAGGTTGTATCTTCTAAGAAGGTATTAGGCACCAAAGGGCAGATAGTTATATTAAAAAAAACCCAAAAGACAAAACAAAAAAACCCCACAAAAATCCCCAACCAAAGGAATTTAAAAGTTTGAGTTTATTTTTTTCAATGTAATAAATGAAATGGCACAGACTTTCCAAAAGAATTTTGAATCTTTCAGTGTGATAGGTAAGGTGAGACAAGGTTGTAAGACGAATGACAGTTTTGCTCATGATTCAACAAAGCTCACAACAAATGAAATGTGTGCCGTAAGAACATACTCTGTTTTGTTGGGTTTTTTTTATTTCTGGACGCTAAGCAGCTCCTTTTTGCTAAAAGAGAGATATTACCTTTATGAAGAAAACATTTTTCCTAATCAATATTTTTTTAACCTCTGGGTTATTACTTCCTCAAATATATTTTCTTTTTTTTCCTTGAAGATTGGTCTATGTACTTTAATGAAAAATCTGCAGAACAGACACATGCTATTGTTCACATTAAAGCTTTCAAAGGTTATTAGCTGTGATAGGGCATTACTTGTCTTCAGTACATTTTTCTGTGATGTATCACATTCTTAGGATGTATGTGTGTGTGTATATATATAATTGGGAGCTGAAAGAATTAGCTGTTGGCAAAGAAGAAGTATCCACGCTGTGGTTAAAATCAAAGATCCAGAAAAGTCACATCCTGTTCTTGCTATGCTGTATATTCCCTGCATCTTGTATATGCCACTTGCCTTCTTTATGCCTCAGCTAAGGTATCAGTTAAATTGTGTTCATATCATAGGGACATTTATATATCTTTCTTGACTACTTCAGAAGCCTGGTGATTACTGGAAACTTTTAAATTTATATTTAGTAAACTTCATGTGATGTAAAAATAATTTAAATCTTCAATTTTCTTATTTTTCTTCATTTTTAGAATAGAAAATAGGCAAATAATTTAAAAGGTGATTTCTATCTAAAAACCCTGATCCCAGTTAGTCATTCTCCTTTTCTCTTCTGCCAGATCACTATTTTGTATTGCAAAGCAGCTCAAATTCTCAGGAGCCCAAAACTCCATTTTGCTTCCATCAGGACTTTGGCTTTTAGAGAACTGTTGGAATTAGCTGAACGCTATTTCTTTTGGAGCTCAGATCTAATGCTGGTCAATGGGTTTGAGTGTACACCTTCTAACCAGATGTAGACCATACATCAAAATAGAGCCTGAGATGTTTTATTATTTCTTAAGCTCTGGCCAGAACAGGATGATGTACACTGTGGTTGAAACTGCTGATGCTATTGAAAACTGTACAATAAAATCTCTCTTGCTATCTTTTTTACTTGATTACCAAGCTGAAAGCAAGATTTTGTAATAAATGGCAAATCATCATCACTTTCTTTTCTATGTCTGTCACTGATCTTATTTGGAGAAACTTGGACAATTGTTGCCTGATTATTGGCCTCAATTCCTGTACATTTGTAAAATTTCAGTGTTTTCTCTATCCTGCTCCCATACTATCACAGTTCTCTGTGAACTCTGCCTCTCCATCCTCTTACAAGGTGCCGTGTATCCCACGTGAGTTTGGGTGCACAATTTCAATTGAGCCTGTATCACACCCTTCATCACTCATCTAAAAGCACATAGAAGCCAGTCCCCATCTCCCTCATAAACACTTCTAAATAAGAGTCATGTCCTTAACTGCACTGGACCCACTTATAATTACTAATCAAGCTAAATCCAGAAAACTGTAGTACAATAAAGATGAATAAATAATTGGGAATACATGATATAGTAGTATATCATCAGACTGGACTTGATCCTAGTTGACCTTTCCTAGCATATCTGCTATTTTTCTCCTGTTTAATGTTTTCGACAATTTATTTTATTGATTTGGGGACTTTTGCAAAGTTAATAATCTTGCTTTAAAATATACATATAAATATATAAGGGCACATTTCTTTTTGTGAGGTCTGAGTCAACAGGGAAAATTGCTGGCACTGCAGGGAAGAAGGTGACATCCCAACTTTATATCTAAACTCTTATACAAGTGGAGGCTGTTCAGACTGTGGGCTAGATCTCTCTACTTGAAATTCTTGTTTCAGAATTGTTTGCATTGTTGGCACTTTTTCTTATGTTTTAGAACATTATCCAGTGCTGTTAAAAGTACTAGAAACATTCCCATCAATTTCAACTGATGTTTTGTCAGAACAAAAGAGAAAAAAAATGCTCAGTGGATTCATTTTTCACTCTACAGATCCTTAAGGTTGCTTAATTTTTTAGAGCTTGAATAAATCATCAGGGAGGAAGAAAGTATCTCTAGTGTTAATGTCAGGGGCAGAATAACTTCATTAGCTAAATGTGCAGTATCATTCTTGTTCACGGTGTGTTGAACACTTCCTGGGATTGAGCAAAGGAAAACTGGTAATGACAGATCTTGTTTTATAAATATATAATTAAATCTGCAGTAGAATGGGTTCTCCCGGGCAAGTAAATGAATGCCAAAACATTTCATATAGGTATCAACAGATATCTTAGTGAGCCTTATCCTCCTAAACTTTACAAAATCAGTAATAACTGTAGAATTCTTCTTATCATGCCTTGCATGTCACGTGCCAGATTCACTTCTCGGCAATACTGACAACACATATTGCATCCATTGTGGTTAATGGCTCAAAAATTAGTTTTCTGATCTTGTAATAACCGTAGCTCAGGAAATGCAAATGGAAGGCCCTTAGCATTAGGAAGGTTAAGGCTCCCAGGGCACTGTGCAGCACTACCCTAGCAAACCCTGATTTGTAATTACGTGTTACACACCCTTTCACTGGTACTGCATCTGCTGAACACACGTGGTTGTGTCAGACAGGTGGGCACAGGTTCCATTATGGCTATAGTCATGATTAACAGATAACTTAGAGATTACTTTTCCCTGTTTTTCTGCTGCATCCTTCTTGCTGCTAGTTCTAGTACTAAGCTGATCACAACAATGCATCATAAACACCAGTATGATCCTTTCAAAGTTTTATTCAAAAGCTCAAAATCATGTCTGCTAGTGAATGAATACCTAAGATATAAGCTTGCTGAGATTAGCATGTTTTCTTCTAAGACCTTTCTTCCAAGGAAACAACATACAAAATATTTTCAAGGTCAAGTTCAATAGCAGGAAGTCTCTCGATGACAGAGGTGGACAGGATAACTGATCCAGGCACATGCTGGAGAATGAAAATGTGCAATGAGTGAATATCCACCTGCAGCTTTTCCCTTTGAATTGTCAAATACAGGACCACGGGAAGCTCCTGTTGTTTCAGCTCCTCAGGAATTACAGGCTGTTTCTGTGTCTTGGTAGTACATTAAGCAGAGACTGAGCCATGCAGATGCATATGAAGAATCTCCTTTCGACATGAGGAGCATTTGAGGGACCTTGCCACCTCGCTGAGTCAGGCCTCATAGGGAGACATCCTTGTGGCTTTTCTAAACTTAGATATTTTCTGGAATAGATGTCATGGAGTAGCTATTCTAAAAAGCTCTATATCAATATCTCTTTTTTCCCCAGAAGAAAACTGTATATGCAAAGGCAGTTTAGGAGAGGGGATGGGGGAACTCACTAGCCCAAGAAAGTATTTGTGCTATAGCCAAATATTTTTGAGTATTTATGTTCTGGTTTAAACATACAGAGAATATGTAGACAAATTCATGGGTTATTAGAGCTTCCAGAAGTGTTTCTCATTGCCTTGCTCAGAGATGATGGGAGAATCTCCTGACTGTCTGGAGCACTCAGTCTGCCTCCACTTTGGACCCCTTCCCTCCACCAGCTTCTAAGTACAGTCTGATAAGTGAAGGAAGGACTGAGCTTCAGAGTAACATGTGCCAGATGTGTGTCCTGGAATATAGGGAAGGTCGGATGAGGAAGTCTGAGAGGGTTTGCGCTTTGCTGATCGAGGACTAGAATCTCTGCCCTATTTCTATATCATGCTGTAGTATTATTTTTTCCTACTCATTAGTCAAGTAAGACTGGCAACATTGGTCTTTTCTTTGGGTCTGATCCAAAGCCCATTGAAGTCAACAGAATGAATTCCCATGTAATTTCACTCTGACTAATGTTTTACTTCATGGAGTTTTTAATCCAATTAAAACAACCCTGAAAGCAATTAAATTATAATTAATTTTCGCCCTTTGTGTGACTCCCTTCTGCTGTTCTCCCACTCAAAAAATTCCCAATGCAATGGGATGAGGTAGATTTTGCGAATTGAATTTTAGAATTGCATTGTTTTCTTCATCATTACAAAATGCAATTTAAGCTTTCATGCATAGCAGTGCTACAGTTTACAAAAAGACACTTTTAAAGTGTATGCCTCATTTGCTGATTTGTATTAAAAACTTTTCTGGTGCCATATTGCTTTGGTCTTTTGATATTTTAGATCAGAGAGAAGGATCAGCTCTGCAGCAATACTGACTGGCAGAGAGTCTCACTAGAGCAGCATTGCAAGGCAGGTGAATTATGAAAACAGATGGTAGCTAATGGCAATTGAACTAAAATAACACCATTATTAATCTAGAGGCATTTTTAAAGAACTCTACCCATAGATCTCAGCAATCTATAGATAGATTTTTAAACTGAGGACTCTATTTTGCTGTTCAGTCACAACAAAACCAGAGTGCAGTCCTGGCAACTGTAGGCAGCAGTCTGTGCTCCATCTGTCGTGCTCTACCTCAAGCCAGCTCTGCTGCCTTTTGTCAGCAGGTGAGATGATGGCATCATATGTTGAATAAAGTATGCTTTGCTGGAGCATGAGCCCTTACCACACTGCTCAGGAAGCAGAAGGACTGTGGGGAAATACTGTTCACATAAGCCAGAGAAATGCTTTCTCTTCTTTTCGAAAGAGCAGGAGAACCGTATTCTTTGCCTGATGATTTCTCAGCAAGCTTCATGAGACACAGGAGTGAGGAGAGTGCCTATGAGTGAAAAGATGACACTGGTGAGTTGGGTGGCCAGCTGGGCCTGTTGATCTGAACTGCTATGAGGTGTTGAACTACTGACTTCAGCTTTAGGCTGTTTCTGTCTAGATGGTGATATACTCAAAATTCATGAGAAAACACTGAAATATTAGCTTGAGTAGCCTGGTGCCAGGTATAGGATTGAAGCACTGGAACAGACTGGAGGTATTTAAAAGATGTGACACTTAGGGACATGCCTTTGTGGTGGACTTAGAAGTAATAGGTGAGCAGCTGGACTTGATGATCTTGAAAGTCTTTTCCAACCTAAATGGTTCTGTGATTCTACAATCTCTGGACTTGCACTGCTCTGAGAATTTAAGGTCATGTTTGAAGCAAGGAAAGGTCTTAAGCCTCTGTATCTGTTAATACAGTTTTATTTCAGGAACGTCAATTAAGACACTGCAGTTTGTACATGCTAAATAAGCACAGGAGCAGAAGCAGAAAAGCCAAAATTCTGATTCTAAAAATGAGAAATGATTAAATGAAATCACTATTATTTTATGGAAGCAGCCTTGGTAGTCACTAAAACCAAGACTCTTTTGGAATTGAAACATGGGTACTGTTCACAGGACAGAAAAGATCATGATTAATTTTCTGAAGCAGCAATAAAAACTTCTTTAACCATTTGCAATTTGACTTCAGACATCCGCTTTATAATCCTTTTTTCCCCTTGGAATGCTCAGTACTAAATGCAGAACTGGAGCAGTACCAACAATGGTGTTTTCTGAAACTTCTAACCAGATTCTAGAACTTGTAAAAAACTAAAATAGGTCTGAATCTTGCTGTTAAGCTGCTACAGAGATAAGAAGCCATTATACAAGATAGTTGTTCTGCCTGTAGAAAGTGGGTATTTAAATTTTTCTTCTGCCATTTACCTCTTGATAAAAATAATTACTTTATCTTGCAACCATAGAAACTTGTCACTTATAGATTGCAAAAAAATAATGACTTAAACCTAAAAAAATGTACAAGAAATGAATGCATTAAAATAGATTTTACCCTCAGTAAAGTTAAAACTTTACAATTGAAAATCAATGTATTTCACTAATGCTGGTAAGAATTAGAAAACAAAAGTGATGATGTTTTCACTCTAAGGCTTTTGTGATTTTAATTGCATTAATACTTCTGGGTTTTGAATTGTTACTTCAGCTGACTTTTTGCTAATGCTTAAATACCATGGACAAGGCAGCGATATAAGTTCAAGAGATACTATTTTACTCTCCTTGTTCTGTTGTGTTTTCGTATTAGCAAAATCTTTTCCAAGCAACTGGCATGACTAGATTCAAAGCTTCTAACTGGTTCAACACTGACTGTGCTCACAAATACCACCTTTCAGTGCAGGTGTCTTGAACAGTAACCAGACTGCATAGCTGGGGTTGCTTTTAACCCTTCACTGCTGACAGTACCAGAACAGACATTTTAGACAAGATCACACATCCAGTCTGCTTTATTTACTACGATATCAAATGTTGGGATATTTTTTTAATGACCTGCAAAATAGTTAGAAGGTAAGCCACAGCTTGTTGGTGCTTGAGTGATGCCATTACTGCCTTCTATGTCTTCCAAAGCATTAAATTATGCAAGCAAAAAAAGGCACAGCTCACTCCCTTTGGCATTTTTTTTGAACCAGAACAGTTGCATTTCTACTCAGGAGACTTAAAAAGCTGAAGTGTTTGAAACTCATTTATTAGCAGCCCACCTTTCAGATGACTAATATGAGCTGTGCTGCCAGCACAGGTTACAGAACATGTTAGGGAAACCAGGGCTGAGTTCCTCCCCTACCCCTGGCCTGCCCATGAGTCCACCAGACCATTAGGGGTGCTAAATGAACAGCTCTGTGCTTCTGTTCAGACCCTGGATATCTTTGTGTTTCTTGGCCTATTATAAGACTGTTGGTATTCAAGGTACACAGTAATAGTGAGGAGGGTTATACATAAGGCTCTTCATGAAGGGATCCTAGACCAGATTTTCGCAGAAGTTGCAAGCACACAGTAAATTCGACAGCACTGATTTGAAGATCAGAAAGATGAGATGCAATATTTCATATCATCAGTTGCTAGATATATGTTTTATAGTTTTTCTGATGATGTTCTGCCTAACAGAATATATTTAGTGTACTGGTAAGTCTGAAGCATGAACAAAATTGCAAGTCCCCAAAGTGTTCTGAAATTATGAGCCAGAACTATAAGACAGGCTTAAATTAAAGAAAGGAAGTGTGCATATAATTATTATCTCTCATTTTTTTTCAGGACATATAGAACAGTAATGTCATATTTTCAAGCTTTCTCTTCACATACCTGTATTAGAGGTTTAAGTTTTTAGATGAAATCTGAGATTTCCCAGGCAGTAAAGAATCCTGGGAACTGGAATTTTGAAGAGACAGTAATGATTGCAAGACTTTGCACTTACAGTTGTCTGTGGGCCATTCATTCTTCCCAAAGAATATAATAAGTGCCATATTGCTTCACATCAGAGGTGTTTTCAGCAGTGGTTGCTCCTGGTTGTTTAGCAAAGTAAAATAAAGAAAGGTAAATGTAAAGTGATCCTCCTAACTTTCTATCAGGAAGAACTTGTTTAGGCTTTGCAACCAGATCCCTGTGTTCCATAGCCCTTATGTTATATCTTTGGCTTTTATAAAATCCTCTAGTAGCAATGTCCATAATTTAATTACATGCTCTTTTTTAAAGTAGCACTTAGTGTTTGTATTGTGCTCCTTGATCATATCATTTGCTTTTCTTGAACTCTTGTCGTGTAATCAACAGTGACCCACATCTCTTTGTTCAAGCTGTTGCCATTATGAATGGTTTTGGTCTTCAATCCTCAGTTTTGACAGGCCTAATTCCTGCTTTAACTCATACCTGTGGAATCTGGTCCTTAAGAGTCCCTTACTTCCTGAAAGCATTAATGGTACTCTGTGGTATCCAGTATAATTCCTCAAAAATTAATGATCCCAAAGGCACAGGCATTGCAACTTCAATCCCTTGTACAGAATGTGATGAGTTGTGAAGATATGCTAGGCAGGAAACTGTATTTGTGCACCACGGTATTTTTGGGGGGACTGGAAAGTGGCTGCAATTTCCTGCAGATAGATTCTGAAGTGACCCTCTTCTGTTATTTTTATGCTCCCTCTTTTCCTGGTCCTCCAAAAATAGTTGGAAATAGTGTTAGCTACCAAGGCAGTAGAAAACATCAATAACTACTTTACCTATCTCCTTGTCTCAGTGACTTGTGACAGAGGACTTGGGAGCCACTTAGTCAATACCCTAATGGAGATGCCTGTTAAAAATACACTGTTATCTGGTGGGTAGATAAAGAAGATAAAAGAGGAATGTACAATGGAAAATGTTACAGAAATCAAAATGCCTCAAAGAATACGCATGAACTGAGGCAACAGGGAAGAAACTGAAAATTTTCAGTGAGCCCCAAGCACTTAAAGACTTGAATGTCTGGCTGCAGTGCTGGTGCCAAAGTCCTTGCAATTTTGTAGTGTTTTCATTCAGCATACAAGTGAACTTATGATGGTGTTCTTCTCATTCACCTCTTTTTTTTTAGACTTTAAAAAAATCCTATAAAAATAGGGGAAAGAAGAAGTTATTCTCCTGGGGTTTAACGTGCCATTTTTTATGGAGGTCTACATTATGGAGGCAGAGAAAGCAGGGAGGTGATGTTACTGTTATACTAGTCAGGTCACTAGAGCGTAAACGACTCTGTTTTCTCCACATCAGACCTCAAAAGCTTGAAGCGTTATTTGGGGGAAATAATATAAGGGAAATTACCTCCATTCCTGTCCCAAATAGCTACCATTGAGTTTCCAGGAGTCAGGCCTTTTTGTTCCTTGCAGGTCCTCTTGTCCAAACTGGACTTACACAGCCATAAGACCTTGTAGACTCATTGCTCTCTACAGAGAAGCTCTGAAAGAAACCAAGGAATGTTCTTGAGATAATTATCTATTAGCTCTGAAGCTGGGACATTCTCTCAGCCTCCAGTCTTTCATATTCTGCTCTTTTCAATTCCGCTCTTGCCTCTTTTCCTCCTGTCCAACTCTCCTTCCTTCAATTATTCAGTTGTCCATCTCCTATTTCTTTGCTTTCCTGCTTTTTGCATGCCATTCTGCCAAAGTTTCCATTTCATTTTTTCTTCTACGTCCCCTCAGTTTCTTATTCTCTGCTTGCCTTTTGGAATTTGTCCAAAATTCCTTCATTTAAAGATCCTCTATGGAAAGTTTAAAAGACATAGGTTAGAAACTAAATAAAATTTCTGAAGATACATCCAACAAACAGGATATTCTCACAGCTGTCTCCGTTTAATTTTGGTGGATCTCTTTCCTTTTTTCCCACTGTTTAAAAAATGAGCAATCTGGATCTGAAGTTCTGCCTCAGAAGTTGAGTCTTCTAATGAAGCAAGTGATATAATGAGGCCAAAGTTCAAAACGATGTGCAGTCCTGCTATGAATGATGTTAAAATTGGAGGTTCTTGTTTTTGGTGGCTGACAGCAGACACGGATCCTGTGTGGGTTTGCTGTGTTTGTGTACTCAGTGCTGTGGTTCTGCAGGTCTGCAGGAGGCTTCCCTCGCAGCTCAGGCTCTGGCTGGGGCCAGTGCAATGTCAGCTGTGTGGCAATGCAGTTACACCTCTGGAACTGCTGCCTTTACATTTAACTACCTCATTTTCATTAGGCCTGCTTGGAAAAGGGAGCCTTTTGGCAAGGGATTTATTTTATTTGTTTACTATTTATTTTCTGGATGGTAAAGTTCTGGAAGTAAGAATTTGAGAGAAAATTAGAGCAGTTCTTTGAGAACTTGAATGAAGGATTAATGCACAGTTTTTCAGATCTTGCCACATGAGAAAGGTTTGAGGTCTTGCTTATTTTAAGAGTAGCTGCAATAGTGTCCAGCAACAAAAAGCACACAAGTACTGAAGGATTTGATCTTGGCTTTGTAGGAAAAATCCATTCAAATGTACAAACTGGTCCATACACAGTACAATAACATTAGCATAACATTTAAAATTATTTAGTGAAATTATTTAGTGAATTTTTAGTGAATGAGCAAATGAAGCTGCACACAAAAATTCTCCTTGTTCTAATTTTGCTGCCATGATGCATGTTTTACAGCTATATTTCTTGACTCCAGCAAAACTGATACATGTACTGTAGGAGTCTCTATTTGATTACCAAATCCCAGGCAGGCAGAGTCAGGTCACAAACCTACAATGGACAGATATGTGTGAGTTTTTCAATCAAATCTGACAGAAATTAATTTGAGGCTTACATTTCCCTTTGAGAAGCCTTCTGTGTGTGCTTCTGCACACAATACAAGCTTTTTCCTGCTGGAAGCTCTTAAAGAGCACCTTGATTTTAAGGGAATAGCTTTTCCCTTGCTGAATAGTAATAGGATTTGATATTATATAGGACAAGATCTTTGAAACTTTGATTATCCCACCAGAGAAAATACTTTCATGTAAACAGGTTAAAGCCATAACATTCTTTTTTTTTTTTCCTGACTCTGAAGACATTTGTCTTTTGGCTTTATTCTGCTTCAGATATTTAATTTTATTTCTGTAACATCAAATGCTAGCATTATTCAGTTGCTGTTGTTTGATGTCTCGATAACAGTGCTTATTGGATTGGGGAAATAAAAGCACATGCAGGTGGGTGGGTGAGGCTTTGGGAATAGACAGGGGATTACACAAGAGTGATGTTCCAATGTCAAGGAAGTATCTAGATCCAAAATATATGCTAGGTCAAATGGACATGCTGTACACTTGCTTTGTCATCCAGGCACCTTTCTGTGCTGCCCACCAGGGTTGTGGTCTATGCTATCTGCATCCCAAGAGCAGGGATGATCCTCACAGAAAGGGTTTCCCATCAACCTGTTGCCCATCAGAGCATTTAGTGGCTCTGTGTTTTCTTATTGATTATTGTGAGACAGGCTAATGACACTGATCCCTGGTAGTTTGGTGTGGCTAGGTGCAGAGAAATGCAGTAGCCCAAAGGCTGGCACACTGATGACAGAGGCTGCTAGTGATGAATCCTAATGGGTTCTGAATGTCTGGATTCCTTCCAGGTGCTTCCCACTTCTTCTACAATACACAAAACAGAGAATAAGAATATCCCATCAGATCAGTAAAAGAGCAGCATACAATACCTATAATGATGGGACTGGATTTTTTCAGGTGTCATTCTAAACACTTTGACCATCATTTGCAGGAAGTGTGAAGGCACCAAGGTAAATCCCTCTTTTTTTTTTCTTCACTCAATCAGGCTTCATGGTGCTTGGGCCATATGAGCTGCACAGGTAGGAGCTGAGGGAGGGCAGGTGCTGGTGAAGGGCAAGGCTCTGAGTTCTGAGCATGTGGTACTGAGGTGAGGCACAGAAGGTGGTTCTGTGAAGCCTGAGAGAAGAGCTCTTTAATCCATCTACTGGTATTCCTGGAGGCTGAAGCTTGTGGTCTCTTTGCAGCCCTCCGAAAAGCTCTCCACCAGAACCTAGAGAAGCTGTTATCCTAGATATTTCTAATGTGAGGAGTGGAAATGGAATGGGGAAAAGACATCCAAGAAACAATCTGCAAGGAACTTCAGTAAATAATTTTGTACAATTTAACTGCAACGGTGTAAAATCTAGTCCTAGAATCAAGTTGTTCCATATGGAATAAATACTAGTCAGTGTTTGAAACTGTCCCCTCTAAAGACTTATGATGCTTTTACCATGGCCCAGAGAAGCTTCTCTAACAACAGAAAGGTCTTGCTGAAATAAACACAGAGAGGTCATAATGCTAGCTCAGAGAATCTGTGCTCTTAAAGTGATCTGCTGCCCTTGATCTGTGAGGGAAATTGTACTGCTATTAAGGGCCATTGAAAAAATTGCAATTTTTAAAGGGACTGCTGAGAGGTAGTTTAAGTTCTGCTGTTTGGAAAAGGAAGGAATGTGTGATATTCTTATATCACATATATTTAGTATTCTAATAGAACCTAATGATTATATGTAATGGTAATTCCATGGTGTGAATTCTTATAATTTTCCTTTCAGTATTTTCATGTCAAGTACTGAATCGTTGTGCTTTTGCCCAACCTGAAAAATCATAATCTATAAACTGAAAGCAAAATAAAAATGGGGACTACTCTGAATTTTAGGATTCTTTAGATTTTATTATTGACGTGGATAGCAGCATCAAGTGTTTACACTTTTTTGTCTCCACCCAAATACATCTATTGAGATCTTAGGACCCCATTTCTCAGCAACAGTTCTATTTTGTGTATAAAGCAGCTTGAGGGAATAAGTTTACAGAGCAAGGCCATAAAGGTCTTCCAGGAGTAAGAACATGTGAAGATAGAACTCATTAAAATCACAGCATGATATGACTTCTACAAGTCACACAAATAAATAATCTAGAAGTGTATGGACTTTATGCATGTTTTACTTTACCTTGGAAACCAATGTAGTTTAAGCACCCAGGGACACCATAGGCATTTGCTGCACTAAAGATGCTGAAAGCACTCAGCAAGGACTGGCCTGCACAAAACGATGCACGTTTGATACGTTGATACAGCTGCTGGCATACAATATTAATAATAGTTCTCATTTTTACACTCTGTCCAACTTAATCCAGATCATTTGAAACTAAAAATGTTGATCCAAAATGCTTTGCACATGAACGTGGGACTTCGTCTGTTTCTTTGTAGTCTCAGGAGACGTAAGTCAGCACAGCTTCATGTACTTTAAGAATTCTTTTCTGATTTAGCTTAGTTCAGGATTCTGTTGAAAATTATCTCCATTTACTCAATGGAGTAAATGAGTTTTAAATGCTTTCTATAGGTTCATAGAGCATATGTTGATACAATGCACTTTCATCCTGCTCCATTTTTTTCAGACGTGGCTGGTTTTTGTCATCACTCCCGTCTTCTTAAATGCTTTTACCCGTTCACTGTCTAAATCCATCCATCCCTGAAAAATAACAGTGTTCTGCCCTAGCCAGGAGACTACACTCTCCACTTCTTTATTACTGGACTGCATTGTGCCATTATCTCAGCTTGTTCCCTTCATGGCTGCTGGCACCTATTTTATTTGATGTGGTGAATCTCTCATTATAGGCTTATTAGCAACCATGTCAAGACAATGTGTAAAGTCCTCTTCTTTCAAGACTGATGAATGCAAACAAGTAGAGAACAGAACCCACGAGCAATCTTTATCATTTCACTGCCACATTAATACCTCTAACTCTAATTGACAGGGTAATTAAAACCCAAAGTTATCCCAAGAAAGCAGGCTGGGTAGCTGTGATCATGCTATGTGACAGAGAATGTGTTCTGTGAAATAGGACCAAAATGGTTTCTTTGCAGTTTGTGTCACTGAAGCAGCTGTTCTGATGATTCACATCCTATTAAGTGTGCTTTGAGCATGTCATAATCAATTAAAAATAGTTGTCATTTCAGATAAAAGTTTTGGAATTTCAAAACTGGGAATACCTTCCTTGGGACAAAGCCTCCTAAGGGTTCTCCTCCATAGGACCCCTGTCATTCACTCATCTCTCACTTCTCAGATTTGTGACAGTTCAGGGTCACACACCCACTGTCTCCTGCCAAGGGCCCAGGGGATGTGTTCTAGCTCATCCTGGAGCCTCCAGTCCCTGCCTGAGCCAACCTGCATGTGTGCCCCTCTCTGCCTCTGCCACCTGGATGAGCCTGGGACCTGCACTGCAGCTCTCTGGGATGGAGCCCTCAGCCCTGGCTCATAGCTTGCCATGGAGAACCCTGGGTGTAACATGGCATAACTCTTCTGTTCAATTTCCTCTGCTCATCATGAGTCAAGGAACAATGAGACCATTATTTTCCTGAAATGTCAGGGGCTTTTCAGCTCCAAAGACACTTTCAAGGACACGTAATGCACAGGTTTATCCTGGAAATAGGATATTATTTTAATTTCTATTCTTCTCCATCTGTTTTGGAGCTGACGCTCACAAGCATCATGCACATTAACCCATTTACACAATGTAAGCATTAACACAATGTACATGCTGAGCAGGCTGATGTGTTCAGTTTAGCTTTAAAAAACATCCTTTGTAGTGTAGCAAAGGCAAGTGACAGAGCTACAGAAAGTACAGGCCAAGCAGCTTCTATTTGATGAAGGGTGAGAACACGAAGAATGAGGATCTGTACCAACCTCACACAAAAACAGAAGTATGTGACACTGTGGGGTATTTTACAAACCATCACACATATCAATGACAAGCACAATTTTTGCTTTCCAAAACTTGCTTTGCTGCTGTGCTTCCTGGCCAGGGATGCATGTGTTTTTATGTGGTTTTATAAGAATGCTGTAGTTAGTTCCCTATCTGGGAAGTATATTCTTAAACCTTACCCACTCAATATCACACTTTCTTGCTAATCCATCTTGCCTCTTGACATGTTTTTCCTCCACAATTCTGCTTCACCTGGACAGGTGTGAGATTAGTTTATCCTCTGATTAACTAAATTCCATCATCATTGCTGTAATCACCTCCCATCACTTTACATAAGAGTGGAGGAGGATGGTGCTGTCTCTTTGCTATGTAGGAAGAATTACAGTCCTGTTTCCTAGATTTCATCCTACATGAATTCTAGTTTAATCAGGAAACTGAAAGACCTGTTGAACAATTGTCCTTTCTGAGACACAAAACATAGGTTTTCAATCAAATCAGTTTGTTAGATCTAGAAGGAAAGGGGAAGAATTTGTTCCCACCTTCCCAAAGATACAGCAAGTGTCTTTTCTCTAAAATAACAAAGTTCTTTTGCAGACATTTTCTTTAGACAGTAAAGGTTAAGCAGTGATGGAAAAGGAGCTGCACAGGAATGAGGATAATGTAGACTATGCTTAGCTCTTCTTCTAGAAATTTAGGCACAGAAACATCTTCTTTTCCTGAATTGCCTTTCCATGATATAGTCGAGCACTGATAAAGGGAAGTAAGTGCCATTCCTGAAGTGAGTGAGTATGTGCCACGATTTTGGTTTTTGAAAAGTGGGGCTCTGGAAGAGTGGGAGAAACCCAGAAATTATACATTAATGACATCTGGAGGAGGAGAAATTAGAAGCATCAGAGGCTTTTTTAATAGCGAAATGCCCTAAGAAATGTAAAAATGATTGACCAGAATGAGCTTGCACAGGCAGAGATTGTAATCCATTACTGTCTCTCAAAACAATTAGTTTGGAATTAGCATAAATTGGCAGAAATTTGCCCATATGGAAAACCCACTCATATATCCATGAACATGAAGATGCAAAATGCAATATACTGTCTGTTTGGCAGAGATGGACAGAGAGAGTGAGAGAGGGAGGAAGAGCCACTGACCGTGTAGAATTAGGCTTGTTAGTCTTCGAAGAGCACGGGGCTGAGCCTTGCATGTTTAACTGGTGAGTAAAGGGCCTGGGTGTGAGGTACAACAGCTGGCTCTGACAGTGCCCTGCATCCATCACTCCAGAAAAGAGGAAGAAGAGTCCCCCTAGTGTACCAAGGCTGTAAGAAACAGGGGATCTCGCTCGATGCACTAAACCTGCTGCTGCAAGCTCTGCTATGCCAGGAGAGCAAGTGCCTAAAGGGGTTTTAGTTAACCCCCGGTCTCTGTTGGTCACAAGGGTTTTAGTTTGGGAAGCAAGGAACCATTAACAATTATAAACAATGAGCATTAAAAAAAAATAATGTGTTTTTTAACACGGTTTAGCTATGAAGTAATTGGGTTTTGCATTGCTGTATAATTCTAAATGTTCTTTTTGTCATCCAGAAAATGTGTATTTTCCTGGAAAATGTAAGAGAAATTACTATATACAATAATACTATTTTCACAGGTTCTCAGATGTGTAGCTGAGAGGTAAATTCAAGCATATTATTCCATTCATAAGTACCACTTTAATTTTTTATTATTGTTTAAATTAAAAAGGGAAAGCCTACTGCAGATAAAAGTATTCAGGGTTACTGGAGAGTACCACTCCTTCTGGCTGTCAGAGACTCGGTGTGCAGCTCAGAACACAGGCTTTGTACCCCTTTGAATTTGCCTTGGCACAGAGTAAGTGCTAAAGCAGCCTCCTCCATGTGCAAGCCTCAGTCAGTGCCCCCCTCTCACTGATCCCAGGTCCAGCAATGCCAACCTGCCCTTTGTGCCAGGTGCTAAGGGGCATGCATACAGGATGGTTTAGCTGCTGTATGATGCCACAGCCCCATAACCATTTCCCCCTTGGGTATGCTGAGGGACAGCCATGGATAAAGAATTTCAAAGGAGGTCTCTGTTGGGAATACAGCAGTATTTGTAATTCTGGCCATCAATACTTTCCTCAAGTCGCTGGTGCTAAAGGGACCTTGGCCAGAGGAGTTCCCCTTTGCACCCTGCTCTCCACCCAAGCCTGCCTGTGCTAAATTAGGAGCCACTTTGCTCTTCCACCTTTTTGACTGCTGACGAGAGAGCTAAATCACCTCCCCAGCAGCAAAGGGAGTGTGGGTTTGCAGGGGTTGGACGTGTTAGGGAGGTAATTCCTTACAGCAAGAAAAATGGGAAAACTGGACCAACACCTATAGGAGATGGCCAGTGGAAGGCCCAAAGGATGAACAGCAAAGCTGCCCCAGTGCCCAGGGAGCAGCCCCTGCAGACAGGAGCAGGTGGATTTGGCCGAGGGTGGAGGTCTCCAGTTCTCAGAGGGAAGGGCAGCTCCAGGGGGAGCAGAGCTAACAGGTGAGCTCTGCTCGGGTTAACAGCAGTGACGTGGCTTATGCAGAGGCATCAGGTGCAGGGAGGTTGTTCCACATTCTACTGGGTAGACTGGCATTTCCTGGAAGTGTAGGTTAATGATGGCAAAAAGAGATGCAGCACATGCCTCCCTTTGAGAGGAAGAAGCTCTTGCAGCTCTGCCTTGGCTGGTTGGCTTGGGTGCACAGACCTGTGTGCATACAGAACTCTGCTTGTTTGTGTGCTGACACATATATCTGTGTCAGTGCCTTTGCTAATAAAAACACCCAGTGGTAATTGCCAAGTTTAGTTACTTAAATGAGTTAAGGGAATTTGATAGGTATTTGTGCATATTCACCACAAAAAGGCTCCTCCTGAAGGGAAACTGTAAAGCAGACATCCTTAACTTTCCTTCCAAATTCACAAGCAGTATTTGACTGCAGGGTGTGTGTTTTCCTGGAGACACCGAGACGATCTCCTCTACTCACTCACCCACTTACCAGCTGTATTTTGAATTGCTTGCAATGATCAGGATGTTGATTATGGCCTTCACAATACTGCCTGCTTTTTCCATAGAGCCATCCCGAAGGATGAGACTGCAGCAAATTCTTAGCAGATCGAAAGGCAGCCCAAGGTATTAGTTCAATGTATTTTCCTTCATGAGTAGGAAGCAGACAAGATTTCAGCAAAAATGGTGCATTTTAATTATGTTTATAAATGAAATGTAGAGCAGATGTTGGCAGCACTATTTCAAGTACTCCTTCCTCATCCCAGAGGTAATGTTTCAGTGTTAATACTGTATATGCCTCTGAAAATTCTGGATTTGAGAAGTTTGTCTTGCTATGCTAAAATATCTTGTTGACCTAGGAACACTTCTGGGTCCCCATGCATCCACATGTGAATTCTTCTGGTTTCTAATTTGTTTAATACGTACCAAAATTTCCTTTCTGAAGTTTTTTCTTAAAAATTGAAATAAAATAGTTGTATTATAAAAGCTTAAAGAATGCAAAGTAAACTGGTTATTCCATGCCTATCTCACTCCCTCAACTTATATTTTGTTTGTCCTGTACTTACATGCATATGCACATACATATATATTATATATATAATATATATACACACATACATGTACACATGCATTCCATCACATTCCAAGCACTCCTGGATGTTGGATATTAAAATTATATTGTAGGAAATATTACACTGGCAAGTGCTGTGCCTACAGTTGGAATATTGTTGATATTCTCACACTTCTTTGGCTATAACGGCTTAGATCGATATTTTCAATACCTTTAAAACTGAGATAATAGCTTCAAAATATTGCCAGAAACTTACTTGAAATGGAAAGGGTGTGTTAGGTTTAAGCTTAGAGACTAAGCTGCTTTTTTTCTGCATTTTTGCTTCTGAGGATCTTTGGAGAGCATGTTGTTTGCACTAGTAACTGAACTGCAATCCTAGGACAGAAAGATGCACTAATATTGAGATGAAGGTGTAATACAGCAAAAAGTACCTGGGCTGTTATTCTCCTGTATTGCCAGAGGACTGTATTGCTCTTCAAAGGGTTAAAGTGCTCCCAGGTTACATTAATGTCACCCTTCAGGAATCACTGGCCAATAACGCATCAGCAATCAGGGCTGCAGCGTGTTGTTCAGGACACTCAGCTTTGGGAGACAAGTGGCTGATATATTTTGACAAGAAGAAAAAATAGTCTCGGAAATTCTTGCAAACCTTAACTCAGAGGGGAAGATATATGAAACAAACTGCTTCCATTAGAAAGAATGGTAATGTTTGCCTTCGTAAGTAACTACATTTTATGTCAGTTCAGTGGAGCAGTGAATGAACCAAAACTCTGCTAACCTTCAAAATGCAAAGGATTCTGTTAGTCGGATTTACATAGTCTGAATATTTTATATTTTGAGTGCTCATCACAGCTCGCATAAACTAATACTGAAATATATATTTCCAGTAAAGAAAACATTTGACTTCTGGTGGAGTAAAGCAGTGAGACATGTTTTGGCTCGTGAGAATAGACACAGGTTTCTCAGCCCCTGCTCCTTTTTTTCCTGTCAGCAATTTTCTTCTATCAAGTTCTCATAATTTGAGCACATCCAAAGAAGGCAACACAAGCCACTTCACTTTGACACAAAAGAAACTTAAAGAAAAAAAATAATCAAGAAGTCAAACAGCCGTGAAGTAGAAGTATAAAAGAGGGAATAAAATAGAGGCTGCGAGAGAACACGAGGGGTTAAAGTTCTGACCACTGTCTGCATATATAAAATCATATCACCTTATCTGAAAAGTTTAGGCTCAAAAGAAAACCCTTGGTTTAAAATACCTTTTAGGTATATTAAATCTTTAGGCTGAAGATTACAGCAAGTGTTTTTTCTTTGGTGAGTAGCTGTTTGTCTCACTTTATTTACTTGGTATTGGGTATTTGTCAATGTCATTTCATATCTGCAGAAAATTCATACGTTCTATGGAAGTATGTATGTGTGTGAGTGTGCTGAAGGTCACATGACTGTTTCATCCTATTTGGTGGAGCAGCTTGACTTTTTTTCCCTTGCTTTTGGTGATGGTTGTGAGTGCAGAAGTTGATTGACAGATGCATGCCAGAAACCCCCATTCTCCTTTTCAAAGACTACATATGATGGATTGCGATCTCTCAGCTCAGCAGGACACAGGGACCATGCAAGCTGTAATTGGTCAGGTATGGAGTCAGCCATTTCTCAACTCCCCTTTTATTTTTTTTTTTTCACAAGGGTCTAACCATATGATTCACATAATTCATATTTACAGTACCATCTTTCTATCTGTATCTTCAGCTACCAGCGAGTGTAGTACTGAAAGTGAGAAAGGCAAAAGAACCACAATAATCTGGCCAGGGAATCACTAGATAAACCTAAATTACCAAGCTTTTCTTCTAATAAACCCCGTTTATAATTTAGTCTGAGCTTTGCCAAATCAATGTATTTATTAATTTGCTGTTTTATTTTGTTTAAATGTGCTGAAGTAGAAGAAGTGAGGAGTGAAAGTGTTATGTTTGCTGGGGAGTTGCTTTCTATTTCTAATGCTGTTCATTATTTCTATATTGACTGTATTCCTGTACTACAGGCTGTGGTGTTTTTTTATTATTATTATTTTTATTTTTTCTTCTTTTACTCCTAATCCAGATAATGTGTGATTGAGCTTGGTAAATGTAGTAGTCTTTGCTGCTGCAGAGGGGCAGCCTGCAAATTAAACACTGCCACAATCTGAAAGGTCCAGGTGGTCTGCTCGTGCTTCCTAATGCAATCCAGCACAACAGCTTTAATAAACAGCTCTATTTAGTTCTCCCTCCCTGTATCCAGGGAAGTGAACTGGTCTGGGGCTGCTGTGATGAAATGCCAGAAGAATATCTCTCTAAGGCCTCACAAGCTGATTTTTAGAGCTTTTCCGTTTTGTCGTCTTTGTCTTCCAAATGGGTCAGTGAGTCCTTCTCTTTCTGTTTTGTGATTTCTGATAAGTCTGTAGTTTTTATGTGTGTGTTTTAACCGTGCTGTTTTGAGCTTTAGACAGAAGAGAGAAGAATCATTGTATTGTCGTTTGCTTCAAATAATAACCTGAAGTGGGGAAAGAAATTAAATTATTTTGTTCTGATGAACAGGGAGGGCTGTTTTCCTATGAATGCAGCCAGAGTCAGATGAGGGTGCCTGTTTTTCTTTCTCTAACAAAATTTTAAGTGCTCAACACTTTCTCATTAACCACTGACTTGTAAATCAGTCTCTGGTAAAGGGTGTTTTCTGAACTCTCAAAAGTTTGTGGGTTTTTGCATATGTTCCTAGTGTAGTGAACGTATGCTGCTGAGGTGATGGCACAGTATTTGTTTTCTATATGTTGGTACGATGGTGGAAAAATATGCATTCTACACACTGTTTTCAACTAAATTATAGCAAAGCACAGAAGTCCCTCAAAGCACATGGTTTATTAATACCATCGTACACAGTAATGCATTTCTGGGCAGAAAATGTCAAATATGTAATACCATGTTTACCACAGACTTTTATTGCTTTAAATATTTTAAAAATAGAAGATACATTTTTTATTAAAAATCCTCCTAACATTAACAGCTTTCTATTAGGCTGGCTTATACCTAAAAAGTGGGGCATGTTTGCCAGTACTACATTGTGTGAAAATATGTATTTTAGAGCGTGTTAATTACCTTTTTGTTTTACTTGGCCAGTCTTAAAGATATATGTTTAAAGATACAAAGGCACATACAGTGGCAAGGTTTGGAGCAAATACACTTGACAGACAATGTATGCCTCAATAACCTGATAATTTATCGAAACCTCGATAAATCTCAAAGCTTGTAATATCTCTTTAATGTAACTTTTGGTTTGGCATATAAGAAAGTGTAAGTTAACTATTTTATGTTTAAAGCATACCAGCCCTCAGAAAGTGGTTTCAAGGCTGGCAAAGATAGAAGGAGGGTTTTTTTTCCTCCGTGTAACATTCCATATTTTATCAATTAAAAAAAGTTCAGTGAATGTCTGGAACAATGTTTATGTCGTGTGTCAGTGTATTTCATTTCCTAAAATCAGTAACAAGGGCATGGACTTCAAAGAAAAATACATTTGGCTATTTTGGGTAATTAACTGGTTTGGGGTTTTTATGTCAGAATTTATAGATGTTATTCTGAAATTGACTGTCTTACATATTGCAAACATTTTGGTTAGATCTCTGAGTGTGCATATTTACATATCACATGTGTAAGTGTGCACATCCAAATTTATTCAAAATCCACAAAATTTTCACACATGTTCCTGTTCTGATTAATTGTCCAGTCTTTGGCTATTATCAGCTATGTGTTAAGATAGAACCAAAAGTTTAAAAATAATTTGTTTTCTGATAAAAAATTACATATTTTCTAGTAGTATAATAAAAGAGTTAGTTAAAACTTGGGAACCTCAGAGCAATCAATATAATTACCATATGTTGCTGAAAATAGAAATAGACTTTACAAAATTTCAGAGTAAATAACTATCAAAAGGCAAACCCTATGCCAGGAAATCTTTCCATACTGTAAGTCTATATTTAGTATTAATAAATAATAAAGATTTGTATATTTGGTTGTTGCTTATTTTTAGAAGAAACCTTTATTTCCCAACACTATTTGAAAAAAGTTCTTAAAAGTCTATGTTAACTTTCAAACCTCCAAAAGCAAAAACTTAAATAAATGTTTCTCATTTGTCCTTTTAGTTCAGAATTCTGTTTTTCTCCAGGCATGAGAATGAAAATTTTTTTGACTAATCCTGCAGATTTAAATTCAGTCTTGTTTACTGCTAATGGAGTGTGAACTTGCCTAATTAAAAATCCAAACTATACGTGTATAACTCTGATGCAATGGAGATCAGAAACACTAGCAGCTATTTGTAGTTCAAACACCAGTCTCTGTATGACATGAATGCAATAGCAGGAGCACACTGATTTAAAGGCATTTTCAACCCCAACTCCTTGGTCATCATTAACTGCATTTTCCATCTTTTATTATTTATTTATTTTTTTTAAATGTGATTTTCACCTGTCTCTAAGCACCGGTGCCCACAGTGGCTCCCACTGGGGTGGCAGTGGTGGGCAGGGGGCTGCAGCCCTGTCCCTGACCCAGCACCTGGGCGGACTGGACCCAGGGTGCAGAATCGCTTGGGAAACTTCCCTCTGGATTCCACAGCCCCCCCAAGCAAGCAATAAAACAGCCAAGTACTCTGAAGAACAACCACCTTGCCTGGTGTGTCAAGATCTAGAAGCTCATTGCTCATTGTGATTTTGATTCATAACTGGAGTGTTTGGCATGAAACCCTGATCCCTGCCAGCAATAGTCTGTAGCATCCTTCCCTGCACGCTGAACCATAATAGCCACGCTTTCTTCAGCTGGGTTTTGATCTCATAGAAACTATTAGCTGGATTTTTATGCCATATTCCTTATATATCCTGAGCCCATCTGAATGCACAGGTAATTAAATGTGTAATCTATTTATTGCAATTATGCTGTCATTTCTCTACTTTCTCAAATGGAACTATACCTTTCTCTTCTGTTTCCTCCCCATCTTTATTTTGTTTTTTATTTAATTTTTTTTTCCCCAGACCTGAGCTCATGAGTGACAGGTTAGTTCATCAGCATTACAGCCCTCCTGTTTTTGTCTCATCTCATGCAGACAGGTCACTGTGTCCAAGGCCCCTTCTGGCTCCGCTGTCCCCGGGGGAGCCCAGCCCAGCCTGCCATGCTGATCCGGTGGCCTGGGGGCCCAGCCTGGCTGCACATTTCTGTGCTCACTGGTTCTGCAGCCAGGGGGGAGCGGCAGGGACATCTCTGCCTATGCAGAAGAGGCAAATTAGCTAACGTGCTTCTTCAAATAGGCACGCCTTTGCAGCTATTATTGCTGTGTTTGAGCTCTCTTCCTACAAGTTTTGTGTTTATTTTCTGTATTTCGGCGTTAGCCTTCATATGATCTCCCCATGCAGTAGAAGCTATTTATGCAGGGGTGAACGTGCTCTTTTCCCACAGAGGGGTCTGCTCTGAAGCCCAGTTTGTGAAACCGATGCATTGCTGCAGCCAGTGTGCATCTTTCTGTTCTGCTTCAGTTTGTTGCCTTTTTAAACAATTTTGGTTTGTGTTCTTCCCCGTGATTAACAACAGTAGAACAGGGAAATATGTGTTCCAGGGGAGCCCTGCCTTTCTGCAACTCATGGGCCGCTTTTCAGAAGTTCCATCTGTTGTCAGTATTGTTTTGTAATGCAGATTAATACGTAGCCAGGAGTTTAATTTTTACCAAATGAAGATCACATCTGTAATGTTAGTTTGTCTTGAGCAATCCCTAAGTGATTCTCCTTGTAGCAGTAAAGACATTTTTCTCCCAGAATACCTGTTTCCGTCTTTAATCTAATGTAAATAATTGCCTATAACACATACAAACAGGAAAGAACCATCTTACACGTACATTTAAAACCCACTTTTATAAGAAAACGAGGAATTATTCCTTTTGTCTGCAGTTTGGGACCAATCCTGTTCTTTCTAGCAAGAATTAGACCCACCACTGTAAGCGTGACTCCTTGCCTAAGTAAGGTCAGACTCCTCGTCCCCTCGTCTGCTTGGTGTGTGTCCAGCACAGACATTGTTGTCCTCTGCAACCACCAGCCCTGGTTTTCTGCAGTTCAGGACTGGGAGAGAGAGACTTATGGACAGGGACACACTGGCTGCTGTTTTCAGGAGTAGAAAGGCAGTGTAAACAATAAGAGTTATGTTTGAAAAACTTCAAAAACATACTTTTTAATATTTATGAACAAGCTGGTACTCTGATAATGAAGCATTCCATCTTTGCAGAAACCTGCTGTTGTGTCCCTAAGAATTATTATTGTAAGGAGATGCAGGAATGTGGCTGTAATATTTTACAGTATAAATATTTGTTGTAGAGAAGTTTGGATCTCGTTAATTTAATATATGTAAATTCTTTGGTCCTAGGCCTGGATTCCAGGAAAAGAATGCATTTTTCTGTTGACTTCTGTTTTTACAACAGCAAAGATGGACTTTTTTCATTCAGATTCATGCTTAAAGAGATTTTTCTTCTTTTCACACCAAAATTAGGATTTAATTGAAACCAGCCTTCTAAAAACATCTTTAGTAATTTTTTTTCTTATTGAATTTCTTTATTCTTGTCTGTTTTGTACTGGTTTGCTGTCTCATCTGTTAGTTTGGGGGCCAGGCCAATTTAGAGGTGTCATTTTTGAAACAGCTGTGATTTACACTCTGTGTATACTCACTACATTCTAATTGTAAGAGAAAAATAAAGTGTGTCAGATGACCTTTAAATTGCTGGGCAAGCGACACTCCTCCAGTGATGTAGATGATTATCTTTTGCCAATGCATTTACATTCAAGTACCTCTGTTATGTTTCCTAGATTCTAGACTGATAAACTAAATCTCAATCTGGGCCATTTTTGTATGTACAGTACATAGAAGTGACTGTGCTGAGCCTCTTATCTTGCACTGACCTGTAGCTGTAACGAGACTTTTATTTTCCCTCTCTGATCTGAACTGCAACTGAAATGGAAGAAAATAAAAGGACAATCGAAGAGAAATTGTATATAGCACTTTCAACTTTAGATGAGGACATGGCAAAATATTCCTTTTTTTTCCTGTGATTTACATCATTCGGCAGCATTTGCTTGTAATGCAGTTTTTTACTCTGAAATTGTAAAAATGGCAGGAACAACCTCTGATTACACAATTTAGAATATGTGAGTGTTTATCTCCCACTCAACTTAACTAGACTTAAGTGTCTACTTCAAAGTTGGTCCGCAAATCACTTAAGCCCATAAGAGACGTCTGCATTTGCTAAATCTTCAAGTGCACAGTGTGGTACTGAATTCCACGGGCTTCCTCGTGTAAATCACCCTTGGCAGGACCTGGTCCCACTTGCCTATTGAGTTGCTGCTGTTGCTGATAAATGCAACAAAGTCTGGCTGAAACGCTGGCTAAATAATTGTTATGCGAACGGTTTCACAATTAGGGCTGACTTTTGGGATTAAAGGCAGCAACTCAAGGGTCTTGAACCCTTTCACTTTTTGAGGCTATCAGGGCTACAGGTAAATGGGCTGTAGCTTCAGGGGTTTTGTTTTAAGGCTGGCTTTGAAAGCGCTGTGATGGGCAGTGCTTTCTCTTCAAAAGAGAATACCAGTTGTTGATGTTTGCTGCTGATTATCTGCTGACTGGTAGTGCTGTTCCATAGCAGAGCCTTATCTAACTGTTAGATCAAAAGAAAAATTTGAACATCAAGAGACTGGTCTAAATTTCTAGCCATTCTTACCAGTGGTAGTGGGAGAAAGTTTAATTAAAAAAAAAAAAGGGTGGGTAGAGAAGCAGGGGATGCAAAAACCTTTTTTGCAAACAATCCTTCCATGGTGAAGGATATGAATTAAATTCTCATTAGCTGTTTAGAATAGATTTTGTGGCTACTAATAAGTCTGGGTTTTTTTTCTATCTATATTTGTCTGTGCCATACTGTATTACAGCAAAACTAGGTCCAACAAACTTTTATGCTTAATTTTCCTTTGACTCCCATGATTAGGAGCAATTGATGTCATCAGTCCTGTTGAAGAAATCTGCATGAGATATGAGAGCCTCCTCAGTGGGTCTTACTCTCTGCTATGGGAGCTCAGCTGTCCCATGCCCTTTGCACCTGTGAATGAGGATTTATAGAGTGGGACTCTGAGAGCTGTTCTTGTCAAAACACACAGGTCTTTTCTTGGTGGGCTTTCCTATAAAAGAAATCAATAATTTCATAAGCAGTGCTGCAAAATCACACTTAAGACAGTAATTTTGGCCCTGTGATATTTCCAGTGAGCATTAACTAAACTCCTTGCTAAAAATGATCTGTTCCTGTAGATAATTGTTTACAGGATGAGGCTCTGAACCCAAAAATGGGGAAGAGCCTTGTAAAGGGAAATAGGACCTGAAGCAAAAGGAAAAAAACAACCAATGTTAAAGTAGAACTTCGTTCTATTTCGGTCACTGATTCCATAAAGTAAATTTTATTTTACAAGTTTCTAACATTTTCAAAGATCTCAGACTCATGTGTGTTTAGAAGACACAATCCAGCTGTGTAATGGCACTTTCTAAAAGGAAATATTACAGGAGCAATAGTAAAAGACAAAAGTGGTTTTTTTAGCTGCCCCCTGCTATGGAAACGAGTTTCAAGAAATAGAAAATAACAGAGCAGGAGGTTTTTGTGAACATTTTAGTGAAAGTCATTTTAATAGTATTACACAACAGCTGCCATTAGACATATTAAAAGTGATATTTTTGTACCAGAATGTTGTACTTTTCACTAAAGTGTTTACATCTCTAACTGCTTTTCCACTTGCTGAGCCAACTTGTGGAGCTCCAACTCAGTTTTCACTTGAGCTGTTCTCATATTCCAAGTGCAATGAAATTTTACCAGAATAAAGAGCTGATGCCTTTAGCTCCTTTCTGGAAGTCATCTTTCTTTTTTTTTTTTGAGAAAATAAGCAGGTAAATATAAATTGGCAGGATAGATTAAGACCGAAGCAACAATATTAAAGACCAGAATGTTTCATGTCCTGGTTTCATATCCTTTTTTCAAGCTTATGAATCACATTGTCTGCCATCAATGGCACACTAGCATTAGCTTTCATTTTTCATAGTATATCAAAATAAAGGCTGTGAATTTTAATTTTGTTTTCTAAATTAAAGCAAAGGAGAGCTGTGCCTGATTGTTACCAAAACCACCTTTAAAAAATAATAACAAAAAAGGCCTAAAGATGCAAACAATGGTTAAATCTGGTATTTCCGAGGTACTGTCATGATGGCTGCAACTGTTGGTGCTAGAACCAGATGCTGCCAAGTGCTGAATGCTTCCAGAATCCTGGACTTCCCCCCAGCTTTGTTAGGCAGGACTCTGCTCCAGTGAAATAAAATAGTCTGGGATAATTGAGAATTATGCTGCTCTAGGAAAAAGCAGCTACTGCAGGACTCCTGGTCATGATGTCTTACCCTCCCTTCACAGCACCCATCCCTTTCTGGGTACAAAATGTGCTTCACATCCTCCAAATGGATTATACAAAGCAAAAAGAATATCTGCAAACAAGAACATCCTCGTATTTTGGAGGAAGGGTTGGAAGTTGTGGCAAAGGTAGAAGTGGCTTCTAATGTGGAAGAATAAAGCAGAGAACGTCAAACTCATTTCGCTTAGTGTCAGTCATAGTGATTTATCATTATAGTCAGGGCAAAGTGTGATCTTGGAGCAGAAACAATTTTGTCCATTAAGAGGGAAAAACAACCCCAAACCCCAGAATGTTCCAGCCTGATTCTTATGTCCTTAGGGTTGCAATATTGAATTCAGAATTGGGGAAGCTTAATCTTGCAGCTGGATTTGACAAGATGCTGGTTGAGGAGTAGGCAGAAGTGATGGCTTCCGTGTTGTAATGCCCATGGTGGGAAATAAAAAAAGATAACAAGATTTGTCTGGCAGTCTGGGTGCAGCATTCACCACCTGCTCCAGCTTCTCACCAAAGCAGGCAAGAAAACCTTGGGTGTGCAGCTTGAGGAGCAAAGCTTGCAATTTCAAAGCCTGACACACAGAAGACAAACTGGAGCACCCTGACACAGCATGTGAAGGGCTTGCAACACAGTTATCTATTTGTTTTAGTGCTATTGCTTATTTAAAGGGTGATCATGGAACCATTTGAGCATATCCACAAGTATTCCCACAACTTATTGGGAAAGCTCACCCGAGCACCATATTGTGTGTTAGGCAATGTAATGCTAAAGGCTTTGATCTCCCCTGGTTTCAATGGGATATAGGCATGTACAGCTGGAGCAAAAATAAACCAGTTCTCCACCTCCACTCAGTTAATCCTGGAGAACAGAAGTCTGGAAGTGGGGGTGGGGGGCGTGTTTGTGGTTTGGGGTGTGTAGCCAAAAACCTGGAAGCTGCAACTAAAATTGGCAGGTGTTTGGAAAATAAGACCTGGATTTTGAACAGTCAAACAGCAAAAAAGGGGCTGAAGATTGGAGTTTCTCCCCCTAAATATATTGGGGGTTATTTATTTTTTTAGGTTCATGCTGGATTTTAGCAAGAAGAGCCATTTAGGATTGCCCCCTAGCTAGGGATTTAGGGTGACTCTGTAATGAATTTGAACCCAAGAGGCACTGTGGATATTCAGCGAGCCTTTGTTCTATTCTGCTCATGTCCTTATGCTAGACCCATCACCGTAGTTATTAGATCTCAAAGATTACATTCTTTGATCTAGTGCTTTCTAAATCCTTAAACCACGGTTTATTTATTTAAAAGGTTATATCCAACATTGGATTGGATTGTAAAGTACCCTTTGACTCTCATGAAGGACACAGAAGAAACAGATGCTGCTGAGGGCAGATTTCCTTCTGACCATGAAGTACCACAGCATTTTATTGAATTGAGAACTGTACAAAGATCTGTGCTTTTAATCTGGCCAGCGTGTGGAGAACTTTTTTACCTCATTGCTATCACGATTCATTTCTGATACAACAAACATTAAGGTGTGTAGGTAAATTTCAGTGCCATTCTGAACTAACAAAGAAATGCTGCGAAGTAGCCTCATATTTCCCTAAGAAAATAAACCTCAAAGACTGGTTTAACATAAATGTGTTGAGGATGTGCTCTTGGGCTCTCTTTTCGATCTGACATTTGCCAGGATTCCTCAGACGTGAATCTGTGGAGATACACAGAGTTACATTTGGACAAACAGGATCACCAGCAGCCTTTAAGCTTGCTCCATCAGATCCAGAGGCCCTTACATGAGCAGATTTACTTGTGTAGTCTACAATGTTTGATTAATTAGGGTTCCAAGCTAACCAGAAAGAAGGCATGGGAAGCAAAAGAGAAGAACACTGAAATTAAACCCAGTGTGCTCCATGCTGACTGATATTAATTATATTCTATCCAAACTGGTCTTTTTATTATTTTTCTCAATCAGTCCTGCTAGGCAAACTGTAAGAATTCTCATGTTGTTTCCCTTAGTTCTGGAAAAAAACAAGACTGAAATTGGCAACTGAAAAGAAAAAAAATCATTAAAAATGGCTGTTACTTTTTAATTTTTTGCATTTGGTGTTTGCATTTGGTTATTTTCCTTTTGTTGAGAATCTCAGCCCCTGGAGAGAGTAGCCTGATGCTACTTTATACCAAGACCTCTTTGTACCATCTGGAAGTTCAAACCAGCTGTAAAGGACATGTAAGAGTAATTTATTTATGTGTCCTTCAAAGCTCTTCTATTTCCATGAATGGTACATCACGAGACCCACCATGATGGAAACAGGGAGAGGTTCCAGAGAGATGGACTGGAATTTCCTTTTTGGTTTTTTTTTAGAAGCAAATGAAAAAGAGATAGGTAGAAAGCAGACTGGGAGAAGAGAGAAAGGAGTAAGCCTTATGTAGCTACAAATAGATGTGCATTGACAGACAAGGTGGAAGGTCCAAATCCTGTTTTGTTGGCCTTCACCTATACCTTAGCTGGCAGTAATGGAAACACGAAAGGGAGGTAAGTGAGCACCACTCAAACCAGAGCAGCCAGAAATGCTTCCTCAGTCAGTCTGGGTTTAAAATGAATATGCTTAAAACAAAAGGCTTAATCCATTTCTCTCACTCTTTTTTTTTCCTTCTTTTTTACCCCATGTGCTGCAGTGTTGCTCACTGTGAGCTTTATCAAAATTCTTTGTTTCCAGAGTATTATTCAGTTAGTATACTGGGATTAATGAAAAAGAAAGCAAATGGAATTCATAGGAATGAATGTCAATTAAATTCCCTCTCTATATACTTTATATTGCCAGCTGAATTCTTCAACTCCAAATCAAAGGGTGAATAAAAACAGCAAACAAAGAGAAAAGCAAAAAAAAAAAAAAAGAAAGACAGTAATGCTAATGGGAAATATCCTAAAAATTATTCACATATGGGAAAAAATATTCAAATAGTAATTTGGGAGTTGACCCAAGAGTTTTCTTTGAAATTTTGGGAAGCTTCCTACTCCATTTTATTTCATAATCCCTTTTAAATGGGAAGGTAGGGGGCTTAAGGGATTCTGTGAAGTCGTGAGATATTTCTCTTTGCTTCCCCATTTTGTGAGAGCCTAAGGGAAAAATATTGGCAGGGCTTGTAGCACCTTCTATAATTGAAGTAGCCCAGTATTTCCTATTTTAAGACCTTTGCTTGTGCTGTTAGTGCTTCCACCTGGTTGGCTAACTCTTCCTGGATACTTTTGAAGGCAATTTGAGCTAAAATACTTCAGTGGTTCCCAAGGAAATTAGGCAAATATGGGGCAGTTTTGCCCATTTTAAAAATACATCACAATTAGGGCAAACCCCTGAATTTGATGAGGAGTAGGAGCATGGAGCTGGAGATGTCTCTTTTGGAGATGTATCCTGTGACAATCCACCTATCCTTCACTTTATTCCAAGCCCTTGAGAAGTGTAGTTGGCACATGTTTACTTGGCGACTCTAAACAGCTACATCCCCTGAAAAGTCAAAGAAGATAAAGGTGTGAAAGGGGCAGCAGAGACCCCTCCCTGTTCCATCAGTGACCATCTTCAGGGGTGGATGGAGGAGGCAGAAGGTGGGACTCAAAGGAAGGCAGGACAAGAGCTAGGGAAGGTAAAAGGTATGGATTGAAACAATGAATGCACAGGTGGTCAGCCATGAGTAGAGAGTGGTGAGGGATGGAGAGGAGAAGGAGCTGGAGGGAAGAGTGGGGCCAGGAGAGGTTGGGAACTATGAGGGACAGTGGGGAAGAGGACTTGCCCTGTCTGTGGGCAAGCTGAGATGAAAGGAGCAACTGGGCCTGGTCAGGGATGGAGACAGAAAGAGAAACCCAGTGCCCTCACTCCTTGGAAATTTCTGCAAGCAAATCCCACTGGAAAAATGTCTCAGCTCTTAAAAACATATGAAGCTACACACACAAAAAGTGTAAAACACTATTTGTATTCCTAAGCAACATAATCCAAGTAATTAATTTTGCTGGTAAATATATACCATGATGATGCTTTCATACATAAACAACTGTATTGTTTATGTAACAATTGCACAGATTAGGTTCCTGTAGTGTGACTTCTTTCTGAATATTATATTTGATATATAATGTTATTTTACTTCCTAGAAGTTGCAGGAAGTTTATGTATGTATGTGTGTATGTATTTATTCTGGACCAAATTCCCAAACTGTCTTATTTAATTTTAAATTGGGGGTGGGGGGTGTATTTGCATGATTTTAAAAGATTAAAAAATACAATTTTTAAAGAAAAAGTAACTTTGACTAAAGCACTCAAACTATCTTACAAAATCTCAGACTAAAACGTGGACTTTTGTTCCACTTTCACATGAATGGTAGGGTTAAAGGTTCTAACATAGCTGATTTTTCCTTTTCAATGAAAAATTTCCCAGAGGTCTTGCCATTGCTATTTTCAACAGGCAAAACCTATCAACTTGCCCAGTAGTTTTGGTAGAACAGTGACTGTCATCTAGATTTTTGGGTATATATAGACACCAGCCTTTGTACAAAGTAGACACATTAAGCTCCTAAAATAGGTGACACTTGGCTCTTAAATCTCCACTGCCTCAGTTAGTTATTTACAAAGTTGAAAATGGCAGCATTGCAAAACCATGTGCTTTTTTTCTCTTCAAGTGTCGCTTTACTGCAAAATAAAAGCTTCAGGTTTGTTGGAGAAACAACATTGGATTATATTTGAACAGGTATAACCAGTACTATCAGCAATGTGAGGTAACTTTAATTCCTATACTGCACCTATTTTATCTCTGACAGGAGGGGATAATTTTCTGAAACTTCTTTAGCTTCTCTTCAGCATTATTTACAATTGTGACAGTATCTCATGTGTGATTGAGTAGGAGCATGCCATCACCTGGAGTAGAACTGGGGATAGTTAGAAACCAGAGTGATGTGCAAAGGGGGAGGAGTTCCTGCCAACACAGTTATGTGAACAGGTGGGACTATAAAACTGTAAGAAAGCAGGAGATGCAGAATGGAAGAAGGGCATGGCAGTTAGAGAAGGGTTGTGGCACTTCTGTATGTTGGACTAATGGTAAAATGGACTCAGAAAATTCAAAAGGTGAGGACTGGCAGCCCAGATTAGGCTGTGGCAGAGAGCTGTGTGAAACAGCTGGGTACAGGAAGATTGAGGATAATACAACTCCATCCATGTTTCTATCCCTTCTCTTCACCTTTATGCCATGGAGATCCAAGTGGAGTGGCCCATTTTCCCAGGCAGAGCAAAGCATGAATGTGGGGGTGCTGCAGCAAGAACCAAGGCCAGGGTGAAACCAGGGCTCAATTCCATCACCCTCCTATTCTGTGTCATTTCTTTGCAAAACTTTCAGCTGTTCCACCATTAATTTTAACCCTCTGAATTGCATTATTAACACTTAACTCTTGACCACATAGTCTGGGGGCACACTGGAGCCCCAGTGTTCCAGATAAAGGTTACAAAACCAAGAACAAGTCCATGAAGGCATCTCTAGAAGTGATTTACATCCAAAGCTGTTCTGTGAGCAGAGGTGTTGCTGGCTGTGGGATCAACCCCTCCCTCAATGTGCTTTAGTGATTTTGTTTGAAATTGCTTTCTAAAAGACAGCAATTTGTTTCTTGGTCAGTACCTTTGTGCCTTGGATCAGCATCCTTCTGCTTTGGATCAGCTTCAGCTCGGTAAATTCCACTCCAACTACAGCTGTCTCCAGCATGAGCAGAGGAGGATAAAACATAGGGGGATAAAGTATATATTTTAACTTCCCCTTTCATGTTTCATCTCTCCCCTTCAGGCTAGAGAAAGAGAAGTATTATTTCATTCAGTTTTACTAAAATAATACTTTTTTTTCCCCCCCCCCACAAATGATCTCGTAAGAATGGTTTTGTGAGAAAGCCCACATTGATATCTAGGGTATGTGTGTGTGTCACTGAGTCACTTCATGCTGTAGTTCCACGTCAGGAAATATTTTGCTAATCTCAGTTAAAAGGTTACGATTTCTTTTTGAGTTGCTTCCTAAATGGGAGTTATGAAATACAGATCAGAGATCCACGAAAAAGGTACAGCCTCTTCTTTAGTTTGGAAGAGTGTGGCCAGCATGTCGAGGGAGGTGATGCTTCTCCTCGACTCAACCTTAGTGAGGAGTTCTGTGTCCAGTTCTGGACCCCTCAGTAGGATAAAGACAAGGAGAGGGTCCAGTTGAGGGCCACAAAGGGGGTTAGGGGTCTGGAGCACCCCTCTTGTGAGGAGAGACTGAGGAAGCTGGGCTCGATGCATATAAATATCTCAAAGGTGCATGTGAAGAGGATGGTGCCAGACTCTTTTCTGTTGTGTCCAATGACAGGACAAGGACCAGGTGCCATAAACTAAAACACAAGAAATTCCACCTCAACACGAGGAAGAACTTCTTTACACTGAGGCTGGCAGAGCACTGGACCAGGCTGCCCAGGGAGGTTGTGGAATGTCCCTTTCTGGAGACACTGAAATCCCACCTGGATGCATTCCCATCTAACCTACCTTGGCAGGATATTGGACTAGATGACCTCCAGAGGTCCCTTCCAACCCTAACGATTCTCTGATTCTGTGATTCTGCATGTAGTTGAAATTTGGAAAAAGTGTGTGGTTCCTTTTTCTTAGTTTTGGTAGTGTCTGACTTTTCCATGGATTATTGTTTAAAGGCCAAAAAACCCCAACAAACCAGCTGTTTTTTCATAGGTGGAAAACTTTTCTTCAAAGAGGAAAGATACTTGAAAGATGACAAAAAGAACATTAATAGGGAGCTTTAAAAGCTGTTTTTAAAAGGAGGAACAAAGAAGTAATTATTCTGTCAGTGCATACAAGGGTATGGGTTTAATCTTTCTTATGCTGGATTCTTTTTCCCAACAGCCTGATGAAGGTTTTGACATTTAAGCTGCAAAGATGAGAAAGCCAGATTTGTCCTCGAACCTCAGCTTTCATACTACCACTTCCAAAATTCCTGTTAGGCTAAAGAGAATGACAGTCAGGCAAAAACAATTATTGTGAGAATCTGTCCTTTACTGTGCTGCATCAAGTGTTGCATCACAGTATTGCTAACAAGCTTTCTTGTCAACAAGAAGTGTGTTGGTCTTCCTACAAATACCATTCACCGCCACTGCTCCTTGGCTCTCCATCTGTAGAGGACTTCTGCATCAAAGGGGTTTATGCTTGAATATTGTGTCAGTGTGTCTGCACCGTGTGGCCTCACCCCGAATAGTATGTGCAATTTTGGGCCCCACAATGTAAAAAAGACACTGAGCTATTAGACAGTGTCCAAAGGAGGGCCAGGAGGGTGGGGAAGGGTCTGGAGGGGAAGTTGTATGAGCAGCTGAGGGCACTGGGTGTGTTCGTGCTGGAGGCTGAAGGAAAGACCTCATGGCAGTCTTCATCATCCTCACAAGGGGAAGTGGAGGGGCAGGCACTGATCTCTTCACTTCACCAGTGACAGGACTCAAGGAAACAGCAGGAAGTTGTGTCAGGGGAGGATTAGGTTGGATATCAGGAAAAGGTTCTTCACCCAGAGAGTGGTTGGGCTCTGGAAGAGGCTCTGCAGGGCAGTGATCACAGCACCAAGGCTGAGAGAGTTCCAGAGTGTTTGCACAACACTCTCAGGCACATGGTGTGATTTTTGGGGTGTCCTGTACAGGGCCAGGAGTTGGACTCGATTATCTTGATGGGACCCTTCCAACTCAGCTGATTCTATGAATCTCTCTTTAATGTACTTATATATCCTAAAGTGTTTTACAATGCAACCTTCTTCTGCTTCTGAGCCCTTGGCTTACCTGTAGAGATGAAATGGAAAGACAAATATTTGAGCCTAGCAATTTTCCATAGCAGTGTATATACAGAAGTGAAGAATGTGTTGCCAGTGGAGTCTAAAGGACCTCACCAATTCCAGTGTGAAGCTTGGGCAGGGTGTCAGCAGTGCTCCGTGGAAGATTTCCATCCTCCTCTGAAAGGCCAAAAGGTGAAAAAACACAGCTCTGTTTTTCACTGTTTGTCATTTAGAGAATAGATCACAGATGTTAATGTGTGCTTAGAAGCATGCAGTAGTGTCTAGCTTCTGAGACACTAATCTTCTTCCTTCTGGATTTCTACCACATGCTTTTTCCAGTCTAGGAGCTTGTCCTCTTCCAAGTGTTTTCCCAGTATTGCGACTCCACTTTGGGTGGGTGACAGCATCAGATGGAGTTCAGGGATACTGGGCTTACTTCATAGTTCACAATGAGCATTCATTCATTCATTCATTCATTCATGCATTCTGTGTTTGCTGCTTTCTAGCAAAACCTGAACAAATAGCCCACTTCAATCTTGTACCAAAGGAGGCAGACCTAGAACATAAAATGCCATAGTCCCATTGACTTTAATACAGAACCCTCTTGATTCTGTTGCTAAACATGCCAGTATCAATATTGCTAAACAAACCTTTAACACGAGACAGTGATCGCAGTCAGACCAAGTGTAAATGCTAATTAGAGCCTAATCCGAAAATCTATTGAAGTTTGTGGCAAGATTCAATGCGTTTTGAACACATCCCATGGTACAGAAATAATCACTGTTTTGGCAGAGTTCTGCCTCTGTAGTTGAGACAATTTCTTTGCTAATGAGGGACTGGTTTTGTTTATCTGAGTCCTCCCACGTTCCAAAGCTCTGCTGTTTTTAGCTTGGTAGAAATCATGTGTAAACTGTTAACAAGTATGAGCTGACTGCAGAGAAGTAGAAGCAGAAACCCCTGTCTTGATGCCTAAGGAATGTCATAATGGAAGCTTACCTGTTTAAATAAAACACAGGGCAATTATCCAACTTTACTGTATTGTTGAGCTCAAGATCTATTACACTTGTTTACAAATGTCTGTGGGAAAAGCATGAAAATCCTGGCTTTACTGAACTCCACAGGGATTTTTCATTAACAGGTATTGCTTGGAGAAGTTATGGTAGTTATGGGTACACACAGTCTGTGCTGGAGACAGAACGATTCCAAATCTGCTGTGAATGATCTTGATGAACAGAGATTAAGGAGAAATTTCTAACTTCCAAAGCTATGTAGTGACTAATAGCCAATGTACCATGAAGGAAGTTAAAACCCCAACTGCTCCAAAACCTAAATGCTCCTTCTCAGTGGTTTAAGAGCCCCATCTTCCAAGGACCAGCCTTTTTCTGTTCTTCCCTTCTACTTTCTGGCAGTGCCTACATTTTACTGTAGTCATTTACTGCTTCAGGAGCGACAAGAACTTTCAACACAAGATACTTGTTAATTAAACATCTAATTTGTGGCAATATTCAATACAGTGATTTCATGTTTTATGTAATATTTTAGTGTGTGTGGAATGTGTGTATTGGGACCCTCTGATAGTTAAAGAGTACAAATGGGAATTAACACTTATCCCAATTTTTAGGGATAAATGTAGAGTTAATGTTACCTGGAAGGATTTTAAATTGTTACAGGCATTTCCTAAATTTAAATCATTTACAAGTATCTCAGAAAGGAAAGACCTAATTAATTTTTAAATTGTTAGATTTGGAGACCAACATAAAACTGCAGCATGCCTTGATAGCTGGAGAGATGTTATACTTTGTACAATGGCATATTTTAATGGAAGAATTGCCTAACACACCTCTGTCTACATAATTTAGGGAAACTTTGGAAGAATTTTCAGTTTTCCAGATGTACTTGCATGTTTTATGAATCTTCTAATTGTCAGTCTGTAGGTTTCTTCCTCCTGGTTAGACTTTTAAATGTGTGTCTGTAGGTCTCCTGATGCTTAATTTCTCATATGGCACATAACTGCTCTGACATAGGCATTTTAAAAATTATATGTCAGAATCTGAAACAGTCACTCAAAAACCTGTTTCCTCTCTAAGTACAGTGGAAAAAGGCAAATCCTGTGAGCTACACTGGAAAATCTTACTGAACTCTTCTAACTCTGAAATTAGGAGATACGAGTTGTGCTTTTCATTATATAGCAATTAAAACCAAATCATTTCTTAAAAAGGTTTTTCAAAATTCTACCTGGGGGTTAACTATCACAAATCTGTTGTAAATTGCAAGTGGAAAAGGGTTGCAATTTTGGAATCTAAGAAGAGAAATATGCCAAAGTTGGGGAATTGCTCCAACTGTCCTCCATCAGGGAAGGAGGATGACATGTCTCTTGACTCATTTATGTAAAACAGTCAAAAGAGATTTTTTCCTCATATGAAGGATGATTTTGATTTTTCCTCATTTATCTGATATGTGAGGATATATCCTTCCCTTAAAGAAAGGTTTTAAAATACCACGAAATTAGAATTTTTCCCAGAACAAGTACTGATGGCCATGTAATTCTTTGGGAAGGGAAAAGCATCTTGCAAAAGAAGTTCCACTTTTATAGAGTCTTTTTCCCTGCAAATATTACTTTATAATAATATATAATCACTTCATAGTGATTTCTGCTGGACAATGCAAGGAAATGATCAGTAAATGGAGGTCTCTTGTTTGGTCAGGTCGTCTGAACCTCCTTTTGACCATTAATTTCAGAACTTGCCAAGAGTTTAATTCCAAAAATCATGTCCCTTTGTAGGGCCAGACACTGAGCTCTCATGACTTGAGAATTACTGGTTTAAGTTCTGGGCGTGTCATTCCTCACAGCAAGGAATTCTTTAGCATATATGCATAATGATATATATCATTAGGTGTGAGGGACTGCAAAAAGTTATTAAAAACTTCTGACTGCCTTGGAAGGACTCTGTGATGTGGGGGAAGGGGGCAGGTGGGGTTCTGCCAGGGTGTGACTGTGCTCTGCCCCCCAGCCCCCTCCTCCTGAAGTGTCTGTGGGCATCTGTCACTGCCTGGCCCACTGGAGCAATGCCCGATCCCACCTGCCCCATCCCTGCAGTCCAGCCCACAATGGCCATTGGCACCTCTGCAACTTTCATCCCACACAGCCCGGGGCTCCACACCCAGCCCCAGATGCTGGAGGACCAGAAGCCCCACCTGGGGGATTGGTGGCCACAGGACTGCAGAATCAGTAAAGTCCATGTGGTTCCTGGGCTCCTGGAGGCTGGATCTGTGCTGGGTCTAAGGTGGCAGCTATAATTCTCTGCCTGTCTGTCTGTGTCTCTCTCTCTTTCTTTATTTTTCCCTCCTTTCTTAATTTCCTTGATATTTGGGTAACTTAAACCTGGAGGGGTTGGAATTTGCAAAGTCCATGCTTTGTGAAGGGCTTTATGTGGATTGAATGCTTGTTTCCAACTTTTGCCAGGTTCCCTAATTTTCCAAACTTTGCCAGTGAAAGTGTGTTATTTTTGCCCCCTGAGAAGTGTCGTGGGGTTTCTCCTATGAGTGGCCTTGAGGGGGAAAAGAGCTGAAAGCCCCTTTTAGCAAATCCATCAGGTGGGTTTCGTACTTTTTTAAGGTAAAGCCCCTTTGATGAATCCGTGAGACTAACCTGGGATGTTACAGTAGGCTTGTTGGTTATTTTTTATCAGCCATCATTAGCAATGGCTGCTGTAAAGAGTTTTACTGTTCTTTGGGACAAAGTTATAGTGTGAAATGAAAGGTGTTGATTTTTCTAATGCTTGTATTGTTAGGGTGTACAGTAATGTAGCAGCAACAAATATCAAATGTTTAAAAAACTCTTAAAATTACTGACGTTAAAAATGAACAACCTTAAACAGTGTTTTTTTGTAGACAATAGTTGGTATGATAAACTTCACAGTAAAAGTTTTAAGTTCTCCATTTGTTGTTCTTTACATTTCCAGATATTGTCCATAAAAAAAGTTTACTGGGGGGAAAGAGGGCCTGGAAGTGCCACGGTGTGTGTGGGTAGCTCTGAGCACTCACAGGCAGCCTCCTTGTTAATCCCTGGCTGTGCAGTGCCACACTGGGAATAGCCAGAGAAGCTGTAAATTTCCAGGGGAACCAGGGGAGAGTGGGTGCTGTGCCACAGGAGTTGGAGGTGAAAGCTCCTAGGAAAGCCAAGGTGTCCCCAGATGGGACTCTGAGCAGCCACCCTGCCATCAATGTGTGGGCAGAGATGCTTGGCCATCTTCTTCCTGCCTTCAGACCCTCCCCACGATGCTGCTCACACTGGGGTTGCTTTTCAGGGTAGATCTCTCCTGTCTCCTTAGGATGTACTGAGGGGTTTCAGCAGACACCAAAAAATGCAGCTGTTCACCATCTACTGTTTTGCCATGTTGTTTCTGATGGTGCAGCTACAAGCAAGAGTTAGGGTCCAGTCTATGCCTGCTAGGAAGTAGCTGTGTTGTGACTGAAAATTAGTGGGTTTAGTTTTTGAGGTTGAAATTAATTGTTGTGCAAAAGAGTCTTTTCGTCAATTAAATACCTTTGTGTGTCAATTTGAGGGGTTCAATGGAAGAGCCAGTCCGTGTAGACTTTGTAGGTGGCCTGCACATGAGATTGAGTTACATTCCATGCCTTTTAGAGTGGTATAGTTAGCAGGATAAAGTTGGAATAAATGCACACTTGTTTAATTGTCAACTGGTGGTGATTACAAGTTCTCAGTGATTTCTACAGCACTGACCTTGTATAATCATTCCCAAACATCTCCAAACCTGAGCTAAAATCCATCTAACCAAGAGGTTCAGTTCAACTCTATCCCCCACGTTACATTAGATGTTTGAAAGATGGTTGCTGCCAAGGTGAACACAAAAAAAAACAAGACAGACCCTTTGGCCCCAAGCACAATCAACTCAGTGCAGTGAGAGAAACTTGTGTCTTACACTAAGATGAGATTAATTGAAAGCTTGGATGTCAGTATGACACAAATACCAAACATATTACCTGATCATGCACAATACTGTCAAGTGACAGACTCATCTGTAGGGAGCTCCCTTGCCAAAAGAAAAGCCCTCAACTTCACAGCTCTGCATAAATATATTTTTTTGTCTCCTGTTGGGAACCTCTTGAAAAACCTCTTTCAGCCAGATGTTGCTTTTTGTCTCATATTTAGAAAAAAAGAAAGCAAACTTTCTGACTGTTTCCCTGTAACTAATTTTGTGAACTGCCAACCTTCACAGGACCACGTAGCAGGTCCTCAGGAGAAACCCTGGCTGAAGCTTTCCACTGTGGGAGTAGACAGTGCCCAGGCCTGGGAATGGGGTCATTTGAATGTGTTTTATGAAACAAAGCTATTGGGAAGTGGATCCAAGAGGTTCTGCTGGGGATGGTGCAAGGCTGCTTGCTGGGTTCTTGTGGGAGAAAAGCAGGGGTAAGGGGCAGTGCTGTGAGATGGGGAGCTGTGCCAGCCCCTGCTGTAATGTGGCTGCTGCAGGAGGCCCTCTGTGTGTCTGTGTGTGCCAGGCTGACACATGCCCACTCTGGTGCTTGGCCCAGCCACCCCTCGTGCCAGCAGGGTGCTTGCTGTGCTCACCCTGGGACTGTGCCTTCCCATGCTGGAGGGTTCCTTGATGCAGCCCCTTAGTGTTCCCCATGTCGTATCTACTACCATCACTTTATTAAAAGCTTTTAAACAAAAAAAACCCATTCTGCTGTTTCCTTCCACTAAGCTGCTCTGTAGGAGTTCCTACTAATATTGTCTTTGAGATGATGGAACCAGGCCAGAATGTGAAGATATATATTAGAGGGCTCCTCCTCTATTGACTTGTAGCTTGTGTTTTCCTCTGCATCTGGACTGGGAGAGTTTTGTGTTTGGGCATGAAGAATTATAGAAAGCAATGCTTGTAGGCACAGCACCAATAATGGTGCTGCAATGATTTGTAAACAGGAGGTGTGCAGTGGGTTAATTCCATTATTGCTGTGCAGGGGTGAGGACACAGGCCATGGGTCTAGGCAGCCTTGTTCTCACTGGAGTGTTGCACTGAACTTGAGCCTCTTAATAGTTTGCTTGTGCTGTAGAACACTTAAAAGAAGTATATAAAATTCATGTCCATTTCCTATCTTTTTATCATATTAAAATATGAATGTGGATTGACTGCATCCCAACAATATTCTGGCTGCTGCATGCTATTAATGTCCAAATATGTTTTTCTCCTGGGATTCTTCTGTGCATGACTGAAAAACCCAAACAGACAGTGGCATAAACTGGGCCTTCTCTGATTCCCTTTGAACTGTTTCTTTCCATCTCTTCTCACACTTCTTCAGTAAGTTCAAGCTAAGTGTCTTCACAAACTGGTGGTGGGGCAGAGTAGGAGAACAGCGTGGTATCTACAGGAATGGACTTAAAATCTCATTTTCCATCATAATGGCTCTAACAAGAGCTGCACTGTATTAAAATCGTAAGGATTACTATAAAAATTCTTTAATAATGTGGTACTTGAAGAACTGAAAGCCATTAAGGTCTTTATAACGTGGCAGCAAAAGTGTCCCGTGCAGTGGCATGTTAAGCAGGACTGGTGTCTGAAGTGCCCTCCCATTATGCACCAGTTCAAAGGAAGCAGGGCTTGTTCAAGAGATCGTGGTTGCTCTCAGAAGGGTTGGAGCAGAGATGCCTGCAGACAGCACAGGCAGGCTTGAGGTGAAATGATCAAAGGAGAATGCTCAAATTTTATTTCACCATGAACTTTTCTCTCCATGCATGCTAATTATACTGATTAATGAGAGAAAAGTTTTCTTTGGCGGTGTCTCCATCCCACTTAGATGAAGAAAAAGACATCTGCTGGCAAAATCTTCTTCTCTACGTGTCAAGCAGAATGCTCTTAAGTGTGTTCAGTGCTGTCTGCACTCACACCACGTGGTCTCCCCATCATCTCTGTCTCCATTTGGTGAAAGAATCAAGATGGTTCTCCATCTTTATTTTTTTTTGTCTTTTTTTTTTTAGCAGAAAAGACTCAAGGTGAGAGAGAGAACAAAACCTGTAAGGCAATTCTGTCACTCACCTCATCTTCATAATCTTCCCTCAGCTTCCTCTGCCTTCTAACCCTGCTATTGATCGTGTCATAGGCTACAGCAGACCAAGGCAGGGGGCTGAAAACCTTTCCGAACAGCAGTTGCCAGTCTGCCTGTTGCAGCTTGAAGAAGAAAAGCATGCTGTGAAAACAATCAGTGCATTTGCTTTAGATCTAAGTGATTCCAACTAGGTCGATGCTTCATGCTGATGTGTTGAAAACATTTAAAAAATTTCTCAGAGTTTGATTTCAGCTGAAACATTTCAGCATGTGTCTGACTCTCTGAAGTTGTTATTTCTCACTAATGTAGCAGACAACATTTTTTTTGCACCCTAGCACAAAGCAGCAGGGAAACTGGGCCTTTTGTCCAGGTGGGTTTGCTTTGAATGATTTTATTGGAGGGGGAGGTTTGTTGGGGTTTTGTATAAGCTGTGGCTCTTGCAAATTGACTTTAGAGGAGTACTGGTTTATTTCACAAGGGAAAAAGAGGTAATCACAGTTTTACAGGGTGTGAATGAGAGTATAGCTTTCCTTAAACTACTTTTGTTCTCTGTACTTGAATTTTCCTTCAAAGGCAGAATAGTTCATTCATAAATACACGAAGAATATTTTGTTTTCTTTAAAGCACATGGTGTTTCTCTGTAATGTGTTTGCACTCAGTATAACTGGCCCTGAGTCTCTCTCGGCTTAGGATCACAGAACAAATGAAATACTGCAAAAGAAAGCTTTCCTCATCCAAATTAATGTTTATTCAGTTTCCAGGAGTGGCAGAAACCCAGGACAACATTTTTTTATGGCAGATGGTGGCACAATCAGGTTCCAAACTTCTTGGAAAAGACCCCAGAGACACCAAACTTGCTGTAGTTTCTCTTGCTGCTTGGTGTGGTTTGAACAGCTCTGCAGCCACCACAGCCTGGGAGAGGCTGAACTGAAGGGAAGACACAGGGCTGCTGTCCCAGTTTGGGGCCACTCTCCCAGTTTGGGGCTGCTGTCCCAGTTTGGGGCTGCTGTCCCAGTTTGGGGCTGGCTCTCCAGGGGCTTTCATGGCAGCTCCAGCAGGACCTCCCTTCTCATGCCACCCCACTGCTCTCTCGAGCACACTCTTCTTGTTTTGTGTGCCCTTTTCAACAACAAGGACCTATCAGTGCCTGTTGGTCTCTTTGGGATGCCTTTTTAATTATACAGCATATCAATATATATTAAATAGATGTCGGAATTTCTCTTCCCTCAAGGAAGTGAAGTCACCCCCGTGTTGTTGCCATTTTTGCTGCTTGCTTCAAATAACACAAGGAACATTTTTGAGCTGTTCCAACAGGAAATAGTGAGCAAGTACTTGCCTTGAGGTATTTCATTGAGTTTCAAAATACCAGCAGATTGAGATGTTCCAAAAAAACGGATATTTTGTTGGAAGAAAATAATAATAATAATAATAAAAAGCTGTATTTATCTGTGGTGAGGAACTTCCATCCCCCCTGAACTAAGCTTTTGCAAATGCAGTGTATAGTATATGTGGCACTAATGGATTTTATACTTCAGCATTTATTTCACCAAATATCATGCAGGGAACAATAGTTGTCATTTAAGCAGCTGTAGTTTGCAACTGTGTAAGTCCTAGACATTAAAACTAGATAAGTCAGTGTACAGGGGTGTGTGAGAGATTCTGTAGTCTTAGTGCCATTATTTCATTCATTCATTTTTAAAATTAACTCCATGGGGATGCTGCAAAAGTGCAAGTTATAATTTAAATCTACTATTAAGAGTCCTGTTTATAAAGAATGTATATACTTAATTTATATAGTCAAGATGATGCTTTACTTAGATACTTGATTTTTTTTTCCCCAGAGCAGTGGGTAGAGTCTAGAGAAGGATAAACTTCCATGCTGTTTAAGAAGCTTATAGCTGGTAGAAATGTAGCTAGATCAGACTCTTCTTCCATGATCTACTGTGGCTGCTGAGCAACCATGGAAAGTTTCTTCTCTTGGGACTTGTCCCACTGGACTGTGTATGTGAAAGCAGGGAAGGGAGGAGGGTTGTTTTAGTAAAGAGTTGTCCAAACAAGTTGTCTTCTATTAGTGTGGATTAATGTTTGCAAGTTGCAGTGGTTTCCCTAACACTATAACTGGTTAGGAATTCCTTACAGTGTCAGATTGTGTGTATAGGGCCTGTTCAAGCACAGGCCATTGATGCTGAGTGCTCAATTCCTCCATGGAATTCAGGGAATGTGGATTAGCTCGTGCTTGGGTCAGTCTTTTTGGTGGATTACTGAGGAAGTGATTAAGGGTGACTTTAAAATTATTTTATATATTTTACTCTGCCTCTGCCTCTTACAAAGATTTCTTCAAACCACTTTCAGTGTAACCTTCCCTGAATTATAAAAAAAAAAACCCAAACATTCAGAATCTCTACCCCAAAAGGAATTCAAACCAAAATCATGATGCTTCCCACATGCATTCTTACCTTCACCCTGCTTTGCTCGATGTAGCTTTTTAAGCCCAGGGTTTGCACAGCATTAGCCATAATTGGAACTGACGCCGGAAAACTACACAAGGCAATTCACTTACTCTGAGTTTGTTGTGAAACTGAAAACAGAGTTCTGCCTGAATTCTCTGCAGATTTCCTGGCAGGAGGCATTCTGTCATGTTCAGGTGAAATTTGTGCACAAGGACCTTAAAGAAAGGGTCTTGCTTTGATCTGTCTCTTACAGAAGTCAATGAAAGAGACTCCATTGATTACAGTGACCATTGGGAAACTGCCCCATCCAGAGCTCCATGTAGACTCCTGCTTCGGGACAATTGCTTTTCCTCAGTAGCAATCCAAGGAGAGATTGATGTAACCACACAGGGAAGACAGACAGTGGTGAGTAAGAGGGAGCTCATCCCAAAGAGCACCTGAACAAAGAGGGAGTGGAACATGACAACTGCTATGCTTTGTTACTGCCCATGTGCTGAACTGATGGGTTCAAACGAGTCAGCCTTTTACTGAGGGGGAAGAAAGAGGCAAAGGGAGAACAGACTTGTTAGACACAGTTAGCTGTAGGACTCGTCTTCCTGTAATATTTTTAACTTTGCCTTCAGATGCTGTTCATGCTCAGATGCTTTTACTACTATAAATAAAGCATGTCGATTTATCCAGGGGAGAGGAAAAGCTTGCATAACACTGTCCAACAACTACCTGTACCTCCATGCTGTTGCTTGCTTCAAATTGTCAACTTTGTGTGATGATAATACAGTTTAAATTGCCTTGAAAGTTTTGTGTACCAAGATCAAACTACTAATGCCATGTATCCTATTACTCTATATGATTTCAACAAGCCTGTCTAGCTAAATTGTCAGCCAGACCATGTACCTGTGTCAGTTTCTCCAATACACAAATCCCAGAGTGCAGCCCTGAGTGATAACTGAGCCAGATGGATGCCAAATATGCCAATGAGAAGGGGACCTAACATTTCAAATTTGGCTCTACCAGCTTTTGAAGAACTAGGTGGCTTGCAAGAATCATGAGGCCTAATACCCCAGAGGCAAGGACACTTCAATCAAAGTGGTAGCCACCAGGCCAACAAAAGCCTAGGCTAACAAGTGCACACAGCTTTTGTAATCTCTAAACAAAAGAATTAGAATTAAAAATGTGACAGGAACCAGTGGTCAAGAGACTACTCCTACTGGGAATGTGTGGGTAGTAGAGCAATGGAAGGGAGGGCATTAGTAGAGTTGCTTTATGTTTGCCACCCTTGCAGACACCAATTGATAAGCTCTGACTTGGGTGTCTGAGAGCAAAATACTCTCTTGGGCACAAATCCACTCTTCCCATGGACTCAAGATATGTGCTGAGACCTTTAACTCTGGTGGCTCCAGGCTATCAGGCAGACTAGTTAGTGCATGGTCATAAAGTCTGCATGGCCCCAATCCACTGGAGTCAGTTCTGTAAAAGTGCCTTAGCAGGATTAGCAGCCACACTCTACTTCCCACTGCCCCAGCCCCCAACTCGCCTCTGCTTTTCTTTTTCCACCCAGCCTGCCAAGCTCTGGGTTTCTTTTTCTGAAACATATATTTCTTTGGGAGAAGTTGATATAAAGGGGGAAAATAATTTTCTTTATCCTTTAATCCTTTATTCTCTTAGCTTTTAAAAGTTTATTTACTTCCTACAGTTGGCCATCTTGAGCTTCTGCTTCTCTGCTGTGTCAAGACTTGCTTAAGCTTGAAGGTTTTTTAGGCTTGACCAAGCATTGACAGCACTATCACAGGAGCTAATGCTAGAGTCTGCCAGTTTGATGGATTAAGTAAACTTATTGAAATCTTTTTTCTTTAATACTAAAAGATGCCAAGGGCTGTTTCTGTTCTTGTGCTTTGTGTGAAACACCCAATGACATTAATGGGAGTACCACGTGTGGAATTAGAGTAGAACACAGCCCTTAATATTTAAAAGACTTGTCAAGGTTGTGCATGAAGCAATCTGGAGGTGTGTTGTGATGCTGCTTTGCTCTGCAAAGTCCATTCTGCTTGTACATCCCCTGCCTTTTAAAGACACTTGCATGAACTGCATGGCTCATCATGAGGTATTGTGGAAGCCCTGACAGCACTTTTATTAAAATAAGAATGTTACTTCTTGGGAAAAATCCTAAGAATGCTGCCCAAATCTGCATAGAGGGTATAGTAAACTTCCTCCTACTGATGTCAGTGACCTGGATCACGACCTAGATGTTCACCTACTTTAATCAGTCCTCAGCAGATTTAAGCACATTCATGCAGGAGCCTGCTGAAGTTAATATGAATGGCTTACATGCTTTACAATGCTGTGGCCTGCTCTGCAAAAATGCACTGCAATCAGTAGTTCTGAGGGCTTTTTAAAGGTGTTTTCTGAGAGGACCTGCCTGCTGTGCTATTTCTTAATTTTTTAAATTTCTGGTATTTCAAGACCAGATCACCTGTGTAAACAACTGAGAGATAGGTCAAGTGCATCCCCTTAAGAGTGATCTGGGTGTAGGGTTCCAAAAACATATATGGGCTTCAGTATTAGTACAGTTTCTTGGTATGTTTACTGGTTTGGCACGTTAATGGATAGTTAAACAATCCTGAGGGTGACTACAGAAGGTGGATCATATAAACAAGTGACAGGAGCAGTTAAGAGTGCAGAATTGCCAGAAAGTGATGGAAATCTTTAGGTCTTCTTCTCAGATTCTTCATCTTAAAGTTGTTCTTTAAATTTACAGACATCACTGCAGTGTTTCAGGTTGACAGTAACACTGCACTGAAAAGATGTTTTAACTCAACCCCTTTGGTAATTTTAATTTTTTTTTCTTTATTATAAATGAAAGAATGGAACGTTTACTAGGCCATTCAAAGCAGACTTTGTCCTGCACACTTCAAGAGGTCCATTTGCAAAATGTGTAATGGAAGAACATGGAAATGATATTTCTCCACTCTTACCCTGCTTCACTGTGCTCACAGCTGAAATTAGTTCACTTCAAGGCAAGATGTCCTTCCAGGTCCTCTGTTTATCTCTGCTCTGCCTTCTGTGCCCTCCCAAACACAACTTACCTCTGTGAGGTTTATTTTCCTCTTCTGTTTCCCCTTTTAGTTCCCCAAGCAGCATTTTTAGTTCCCTCTTAAGTTAGTCCAGAACACAGAAAAACTTGAAGCCCATCAAAATAAAATTTTCTTGACTAGTCTTTGGGTAGTTAATGGTGGATCTTTTTGCTGCTCTTTCCTTCCCTTCCCTCTGCCCAATGGGGAAGAAAAATGTTAAAAATTCACAAAATCAGAGGGGCTGAGGTTGGAAGAGACCTCTGGAGGTCACCTAGTTCATACCTCCTGCTCAAGCAGGACCACCTAAACCTGATTGCCTGGGACCATGTCCTGATGGCTCCTGAGTATCTCCAAGGACAGAGGCTCCACAGCCTCTTTGGGCAGCCTGTGCCAGTGCTTGACCATTGAACAAAGTATCTCCTGATGTTCAGAGAGAAACTCCTGTGATTTTTGGTGTTAAGAGGGGAAGTAAGTTTCAGCCTTTGCTACAGGGTGGCTCCAATAATTGAATTTGAAAATTCGCATTGTCTAGTTTTATTAGTATGAGAGTAACATACCTTTGAATACAAATGCAATTTTGATCTTGTGACAGAGAAGAGCTTCTTTCTGACGTTATAGAATTATTTTCTGGAATTATGCACATCTTGCCCATATGTGTGCATATAACATTCACAAAAAGGTTCAGAAAGTATAATTCAGTTAGTGAATCTTTTTAACATAATTTGTTTGGGGCAACAAGTCAAAAGAACTGCTTTAAAATGTAGTTAGAAGATACTTTTCAGTATTCTGAAATACACATCTTAAAGTGCCTTGTGTAAGGTTAATTTTATTGTGTTGCATCACTGGTGGAATTTGTTTTGGGCCTTTGATCATCTGGTCCCCAGTGGGCAGTGTCCTACAACTGGAAGTGGTCTCCATTGCCTGTTATTCCAGGAGCACACACAGGGATTTTCATTCATGTCTGAGTGCAAGAAAAATAAGAGATGAAAACCAAACCAGCCAACCAAAAATTTATTCATCCCTTTCTTGACTCAAATAGCTCTTGCCTTGGGTAGGCAGACAGGGGTCTGTAAGTGTTGTTTCCTCTGTGAGGAAACTATTATCAAATTTCAGAGTTAGTATTTAATCTTGCTTTCACTGTTCTTTTAATCTGTGATATTAGAAAACATTAAGAAAATAAAAAGTGGGGTGGTAGTTTGGGGGTTTTTCTGAATGGGGAGATTGGTTGGTTGGTTGCTTGGGTTTGTGTTTGTTTGTTTGGTTTGGGTTTTGTTTGTCTGTTTTTTTTCCCTAAGCAAATGATGTCACCTGCACTCCAGGAAAATCATGTCAAACCAAAAGAAAGCAACATCTGTGAATAACAAAAGAAGCCAAACACCTAGAAGTGCTGGATATGCAGGTTAGAGAAGGGACTGAATAAATGCTTACAGACTGAACCAGATGATTTGTGCTGCTCTGGGACAGTTGGTTTCTGGACATGGGTCTGAACTGTGACTTCAGGAGGGAGCTAGCCTCAAAAGAGGAATGCAGGATGCATACTGAGATAAGAGAGAATGGGATTTATTCAGTATCACATGAAACCTGGTGTGGTGGATCATGAACTCAGACCTTAGCAAGACACATTCTTCTTTAACTGATGGGTATTAGACCCTTTGAATTTTTCATTTCTTACTTGTGATGCTGCAGGGAGACTGGATCTTCCGTGGTTTTGTTTCAATTAAGACATTCTTTTCCAAAATCTATGGTAAAAGAAGACAATTTCATATTTCTCTGAGATACCCAAAAATGGTTTGTGCTATCTGTGATGGATGAGAGGATGTATAGTATTGTTTGTGTATATTATTGTACCTGTATGGGCCAGAGCTCCCCTTTCTTTTATTTGGCATACAACAAGGAGATCTTGTGGAGCTTCATCATCTGAGATCTTGAGGGTACTTTACCATGGTGTCTTTGGGTAAAAACGAGATTTGTCTGTCCAAGAGTACTTAATTTTATCCTTTTGTTCTCCATGGCAATGACCTGACTTTCCTGGGAATTGATGTACTGAATTTATGGACACTGGGATGGTAGAGATAACAGGGAAGGCAAAGAGAGAACTTTTCACTCTGTGCTCCCTCAAACATGAAACAGCACAGTGGTTGAGCTTGTTCAGCTATGCCCTGGTATCTGCTGCTCAGCTAGGACAGAGGGCAGCATCTGTTCTCCAGCACTCTTGTCAATATTGCCCTGTTTATAAAAACAAAGCAAAGAAACAACCCCCTGCCCCCCAAACCGACAAAAGATCAGCTAAAACCATTTAGGAAATTGTGCAAGCAGGTTCCTTGAACTCTGGAAGTATACAAAGCACTGGATCTTCTGAGTGTAAAAGTGATGGCTTCTGCCTTCATTCCAGACGCCAGAGGAACTTATTCAGGGGCACAGGCTGGTTTTCAGTACGTCACTAGCTCCACTGGAGTTTTGCATTTTAAAATATTCAAAACTGCACATTCAAAGCCCCTCTGCTTTGGGGGTGCTTTAAAAAACACGAGGCAGTTTCAGAGTGCTGAACTCAAGATTTTTCCTACCTGTGTCTTCCTGTCATATTTGGTTTCTTGAATTATTCTGGTTGTTTAGATTTGATTTTCTGTGTTTGTACCAAAACTTACTCGCAAGACACAGCCTGGTCTCCAGGCTGTAGATTTCTCTGGGCAGCAGAGTCTGCCTCCTCTGCTCTCCTCTCTGGTTTCTCAGCATTAGTGAGAGGAACAAAGCTCTTTTTTCCTCTCCTCAGCATGTATCCTCTCCAAGATCACCACCCAGAACCCCTGTGTGCCAGGAGCACCAGGGACAGTAATGCAGCCCAGCACGTTGCATTTCAGAGCGGCACCAGCGTTTAGAATTGGGATGGACATTTAAACACCCGCACTGTGCATGTCCCCACTGCCACAGAAACAACCCTACAGACACTTCTGGCAGGGCCCTCCTCCTCTTTGCAGCAGGAACAAGAGATTGTGGAAAAAGGACAAATGAATTCCTCTGCTTGCGTGCGTAGCCCACTTCTGACTTGGCAATATATTTTGCCTGCTCGCTGCAAGCCGTGTTATCGTGCTGTCTTCAGGCAAATGCTGCCTCTGCTGCTCTGTAAAACTCACATGTTTGAGGACACTGTGACTGTAAGGTTTGACAGTGTAAATGCCAGATGGCATGTGCTACTCCAGGAGCTGGATGAACACCTCTCAGGTTAACACAGTTAACAGTGGCTATATGTGTTATAATTAATGCTCAGTGCCTCAACATGCACCCATATAGGCACACATGCAAAAAGATCATATGGATACACCCAAAATAGTAAATATTTGCCTGTGTGTAGGTATATATAGAGAGAGTACAGAATATCTGTGTAGGTACAGAGAGAGTGATATAGTAACAAACATATATGTGTGCAGGGGTGTAATGACATTTCCTCGTATCACATCTATCAGCTTACAAGCAGCTAATAATTTTCTTCTTCTGCTCACAGCTGAGCATTATAATGTCCTATACTCATAAATCAACATCAACATGGAACATTGCTTAGCAAATATAAATGTATGTGCATTGCAGAATGATCGGAGATTACAAAAATATATCAGAAGTCAAAAGTAGCTGCTGCAGAAATGCTATGTCTTTAGTTTATTGAGATTGTTTGGAGGATCCTAATGTACTGTCACTGAAAGAATAATTTTTCCTTTACAATCTACTTAGCAAAGATTTATTGATCCTTTTCCCCTTCATAGAGAATTACTGATCCATTTTAGAAAATCAGATTTTCACACCTTTCATGAGAATGTGCACAGCGCAGGTCCCTGGGGATTGCCAAGGAAGTTGACTTTGACATGAAATCCCCAGGTACCGGCACACAACAGCCTATAGTCTCATCACTGATTTGTTGCACAGGGTGGTAAAATACTTTTATACATTTATAGAGAAATGATTGCACTGCAAGGACTTATTTTTTCCATGCTAGTGGATGTATTCAAGGTCCTGTTATTTGTGTAAACAGCATTTTTCAGGGGGGTGGTTCTTCTCAGCTGTGATGTTATGAGCAGTAAGGTAAGATAAAAGTTGTTGAAATTCATGTTGCAAAGCAGTACGGTACTGTAGAATTTTGCAGAGTGTATAAATAACTTTCCTCAAGATATGTCTACTCTCTGTCCTCATTATTGTAGTATCCCAGGTAGCTAAGCATTAGGCATGTTATATTGAAGTATGCATCATAATGAAGGTGATTTATTATAATTAAAACAGCGTGGAGAGCAGCTTTTATTAGACATATTGTTTCGCAGGAGAGCTTAATAAAGAGCATTATTATTAGTTATAGATCTGTGTGAAGGATGTTGTTTACTGAGAGTTATGTGAGTATTAGTCAAAGTCTGAAGTTGCTCATTTGAGCTGTCCACTGGAGGGGGGAAAAAACCCAAACATTCGGCACAGCAAAGAGAAGAATTTTAAGATTGGAAGGGAGAGAGAGAGAGAGAGAGAGAGAAACAGAGACAGAGAAAAGGAAATGCCGAGTGCATGAAGTGTTCTCTGCAGGAGCAGTTCTAGAATACTTTATTACATATCTGCGGAGACAATGGCATGGACTGTAAGTAGCTCCTGTCTCTCAATATAATAATGCACATAAAGTCGGGGTCAGATTGGGTTCGCTCTGGGCTTTGATGCTGTGGAAGGTCACCAAGGGAATCGATGGACAAAAATGAGACCTGAGTTTCATGCAATCAATGAGATTTTTCTATTTAAAGTGGACACTGCTGGGTGTGAGTCTCGGAGCTTCAAATGTGCACAGCTTCAGCAGATTGAGAGAAAGATGTGCTGTTTGTTTTAATAACTGCTGACACAACGACTGCGTGTCTAAACAGGTTATTCTGACAAACTTTATTATGAAGTTGCATGAGCTGTGAATAAATGGGCAAATTAGCAGCTACTTTGAATGTTAATTACACTGAGTTTTTCTTCTGTTTCTGTAGACTTGTAATTGCCTGGCATTTAGATAACTCTTAAAATATGATTAGAGAATTAGCCAAACTGAATCATTTGGTTAAAAGTCATGTGGGATTTATCTATGTTATAAAATATACTTTCTGCTATTAGTTTTTAGTCCTCTATACTCAACATAGCGAATTTCTTAATTTCTTTGGACATTATTCACATTTCCACAAATTCTTAGCTTCCTTTGCTTAAGAAGCTTCATTCTTTTGAGTAGCAAGTGGATACTTGGGGACAGAATTGCTTTGGTAATTTTCTCCTTAAAGTTTCCAGGCAGGTGAAAGATCATCTGTTGTTTTGCCTTTATAGTGTCCAGTTATCTCTGTAGGATGAGGGGAGCAATCAGGAAGAATGTGATCAGTGAGTCTGACACCGCTGTAATACCAGTGACAGCAAATAATTGACTGATAGGGAGGAGGTTTATCTCTGCCTTGAAATGGTTAAGAAATTAAAACATGTTATAGGCCAATTTCTAGTCAGTGATATGTACAATTTTAGCTGCTTTGCAGTCAATGGAGTTGCTCCAAATTTACACTGCCCTAATAGACAGAAGTCCTGACACTATTTTCAATTTCCAAGCAAGTCAGCTATTGGACTGTACTTTCTGAATGAGAAAGCCACTTAAATCTGGGATTTAAATGCTCTGATTGTTTGGTTTTAAAAGGTAAAAGCAAACTAGCTAAGTCCTCTCTCCCCCACATCCCCCAAACCCCTCCCATCCATCTTCTTTCAGTAGATTGCATCCTGTGTTTCCTGAGCTTCCATTTCCCAAATTGAAGTCGTCATATATTGAAGGGCTGTTTATCCCACATCACTGCATAAGTAAATGTCCACCAGTGGCTGTGAGGGAGGAAAGGAGGCAGCAGAAAACCCAGCCCCCTGTGTGTTTCAATCTGTTATTAAAAATGTCCTTTTGATGACAGTTATTGCATCAAACTATTCCATCAACATGGTCCCCAAACAATCCCGAAACAAAGAAAGAAGCCAAGGCCTTTACAGAGTTTTTCGTTCAAACATCTTAAGCACAGAGGAGTTGAAGTTTTATGAGAAAGACATTAGAAATCAGATTTTCTACAGTTCAGGTCTAAATTTGTTTGCCAGAACCTGAAAAATGCCCCAAAGAAGAGTAGGTGCACAGAAAAGAACTTACGCTTCAGCCTCAATCTAATTCCTGCTAGAGGGGTCATTTGCAATTCAAGCAGAATTTATGTTCACCTGAAATGATTTATTTGTGTTTTCGTTTATGCCCTGAGTAAGAACACTTCAATTTATATCATTCTCATTAAAAAGTAGAAAAAACATCCTCCACCTCAGCTTCCTCTCTCAATAGTCCTTAGAATTGTGTTCTAGGATGTGCTAAACATTTTCCTGCTAAGTTTTTCTGATAAAATAGTTAATGTATTAGTTGAATCTTTTTATGAAGATATTGTCCATAAAAGCCCATTGCATTAAGCACATTCCATTGCAAAAGAGGTCTCTGGCAGTTCATGTAAAGAGTAAGTAATTACAGGTAGATGATATAAAACTCAAGCAATAGCACAGTGAGCCACCAGATTGTCCACATAACCTGAAATAAATTGGAAGGAGATATGGAAAAGGGTTGCAGGGGGAGAAAGAAAATGCCACGACACCTGTAATACTTTTCCCTGGACACAGCTGAGTGCAGTATTTCTCTTTCTTTGCATTGGCTGCAAATGTAAGAAGGTGATAAACCATGACACAAACACTTTCATTGCTACTTTGCAGAACAACCCCCTTGGTTTAGGCAGCATTGAGGTGTCTGTTTAGGACTGCAGAGCCACCCAGAGTGAAATGATGTGGTTTGCAGTGGACACAGTGACTGCTGCCCTTTGGGGTACTTCTCTGAGTTAAGCACATGCAGCCTTTCCTGACCTACCCAGAGAGCTCAGCTGGTTTTCACAGCCACCCTCAACAGAGTCCAGTTTCCAAGTGGCCACTCTTGAAAATATTTTTGAGGCTTATGGCGAAATTCCTGCTTGTAGAATGCAAAGCAGAGGCAAATGGGTTTCTATGCAAAGATGATTGCAGAATGAGGTGGTGAATTAGTGCGTGCTCTCCTGAGCAGATCTTGCATAGGGGGCTTATAAAAAGGTGGTTTTCTGATTCTCTGGTTTAAAGGTAGTGTACCTTTCCTTTTACTTGATCTTTCTGAATGTTTTAGAAGAGGGTGGAAGATGAACTGCACATACAACAGAAGGAGCATTTGGGCCACGGGGAAAGAAATACAAATGATCCCAAACTGAGGAAACTGATGAGTCCAAATGAAAAAAATTTGCACACTGGGAAAATATTGAATGTTGTTTATAAGGATTTCACCTGAATATTCACACTTAATATACTTTCCTTTTTATACTAGTTAATGAACCATTCTGAAAGGCACTTTTTTTATGCTGTCCTCTCCTACCCTTTTAAGAATACTGCCAAACAGACATGGAAATTAAAGCTCCCCATGGACATGTCTAACTTCTGCAGCCAGCTCTTATTCAACATATCATCCTAGGTCTCGCTGATCTTAGCAGCATTACAAGGATCATATTTTCACACTGATGAACCATTCATGGCAATTTCTCCAATAGATTTGACACAAACATTCTTTTCTTTGATATTGGAGATATAAGCTTTCTACTTTTGACCTATTTTTTCTCCTGACCGACATATTTATTGAGGCTATGGCAAAGAAAATCCCACTTTCCATTAATATTTCACTTCTCTGTTTCTTCCTCTCGCAGAATTCAGGCTGATAGAGCAGTAAGAAGGTCTTGGTCAATGTCAGCTTTTGTATGGGCATCCATTAATAAAAACAGACCTCAGTTTCATTTAGAGTTAATAAATAAATGCATAATGTTTAAATAAACACATACACATGTGCAGAGGTTGATATGCATATATGTATCATTTTGAGCAGCTGTCTTCATGATTCTGCTGTTGTAGATCAACAGGTAGCATTTATTGATCTGTTATAACAGCAGATCTAGTTCCAGGGAAGATTTTGATTGATTGTCCTCATCCAGAGTGAGTTCTTTCTCCATCTCTCCAAAGTCTCCAGTGGCACTGGCTGAGGACAGCGTGCAGACAAAAGATTCCTTTCTGAGGAAAGGATGTAATTCTATATGTGTACTGTGGGTTTTGAATTCCAGATAATTATTCAGTGCCCTTTGCTCTGCCTGAGAAACTTGATACACCACTTACCCTAAGAGTCTATAAACTATTGGTACTAGTGGAGATATCTGATGTCAAGCCTCCATTCTACAGAATAAGATGATTACAGCTAATGCACTGCATGGAGTGGAGATGTCTTCATGACTTGTGTTTGTTTCATCAGACAAATCTCCACCTCCTACTACCTTTTAAATCAAATGTGTCAGTTTTAAGATCTCCAAGCACACAAATCTGTATTAAGAAGGTTGGAAAATACTTAAAAAACTTCGCATTTTTTGATTTTTAATATAAAACCGTAAGATACTTTAGTGCATATTTCAACACTAAATGTTTATTGCAATGACACCCTACTCACAGTTTAGGTCAAGAGGTAAGAAGGCACTTGTATTTATTTACATAAATAAGCTGCCAGATAAAAACATAGAATGTACTGTCCAGGTCAGGTCTTTGGACCACAGTTAACAACTGGACAGCAGCTCACTTTCTTTATGCTGTCTTATTTCTACCTTCTCCTGTGGTCCAAATGGTCTCTCCCATTTTATCTCTGAGTTCCTTCTACTTCTTGAATGCTCAACTTGTTGGAGGTTGAATGAGTATCAAAAAGAGAGATACAGTCCTCCACCTTTTATCTTCCCTCTATAAACTGAAATATTCACCATGGAAGCCTGGGAAGGAAATGTCTGAATGCCTATGCTCTTTCCTGGGAAGTTCTCCATTGACCAGATATCTTGGTTAGACTCAGTAAAACATCCCATGTCTCTCCAGGTTACTGTCCAAAAAATACCTCAGACTGGGCTGAACACTTTCATAAAAGCCATCCCCCCTTATTACCATGCTATCAGTGGGTTTGGGGTTTTTTAGACCAATAGTTTTCCCCCACAAAGCTTTGTGTGCATGCCTTGAACCCTGATGAAGAATGAGACTGCTCGTACAGAGTCAACTCTCCCTTCTGACAAACTAAACTAGAAAGACCTGCTTGGTGGCTCTTCTGCCCCAAACCCATGTTTGGCACAGTGGATGAACCTTAGGCCCTTGCAGAACTGAACTGCCACATCACTTGTGTGGCTCCCTGAGAACTGGAGTTTGCAGCGTGGGTTTGAGAGAGGTCTTTGCTTCATGCTTTAGAGGATCTGCTTCACTGAGTTCTGAGCTGCAGCCTCCCTCTGGATGGCAGCACGGTCACTGGGAGCAGGCCAAAGCTTCTCCAGCTCTCTCTTAAGAGCTACATCTCTGGTAAATTTGTCTGGTCCTCACTCACAGTGTTGGTGAGGTTTGGCTTTACCTCAGGCTTTCAAAACGTGACCTAAGAAGTGAAGCCTCAGGGTTGGAGTCTCCATGCACTGATGAAGACCTACCAAAAAATTCCTTTTCATCTGCGTTTTTTCCAAGGTCTTCTGTCCTTTCCTCCACTTGAGTTCTCAGTTACAGCTGTTCAACATTCTGAAGGCTTCCTTTTCGTTTTAATTGGGTGTTATTAGAGGATCTGATCCGTGTGCTCTCCAAAAGTTGTTGAGAAGGTAAAGGAGGTACTTCTCTCACACAGACTCAGTTATAATGCCTTTTTCTCACAGTTTATTTCTTTTGGCAGACTTAAGCTCTAACATTTTAAATATTTTTGTATTATATAAAGAGATTCAGTGCAGGTAATAAGTTTTCTTGAGCTCCAGGGAAACTGGAGGCATATTAGTTAGAAATGAAAGATTTCAGAGTACATACTTTTTTCCCCTGCCCTTGTGAGCTGCAAAGGGGAATTGTCTGACAAATTTTCCCCAAGTTTTTCTCTTTGGTATTTAGAATGTAACTGGTTTGTTTATTTTTTTTTCTTGAAAATAAGTGTTGCAAGCCAAAGCAATGGGATTTGAAGCAGTACAGGGAGACAAAAAATGGGACTTTGCTGTGAAATTATATAATTGTCGTGCTCCAAGTTAAAACTGTTTTCTAGATAATATTGATGCACATTATAGTTCTCTGTTAAGAGTATCATATCAGTGTAAACATGTGAAGAGCAGGCATACACAATAAAATCAGATCTTACTACTGTTGTATCTATGACACCAACTGGGGTACGAAAAGGGACTCTGTGTTGCATCATCACCAATGTTATAACCTGTGCTCCACCTTCCAGACTGCCCTTGCAATCTCATTGCCCTCAATGAAGTGCTGAATTACTCTTAAAGAACCCCAGTGAAGGCAAAAGGATTAGAATAGGTGTTACCAAGGTCATAACTTATTAATGATGTTAGGAGGGAATCCCCTTTGATAGTGAGATCCTAGGCTGAGACTGTAGAGACAATATTTAGAGGGGAAACCCAGCAAATACGTGAAACACTTTTGCAGAGGAAAATAAACACAAACCCAAACTTTCACATGATTTGTCAGTGCAGTGTTTTAAATTTTTTCACTGGATAACAGTGCAAAAAGTACTTCTTTGACTCAGGGCAAGTTTAAGGTGAAAGACTTTTGGTGATGTACCTTAGAAAACACCACAATTGTGCTCTCTGGTGTTACACATTTCTCTGCCCAGTAGATCTTCGAATGTCACAAACAGAAATGCTTTTTCTACTTGTCTTTTCAGAAGAAGGTTGTAATGTAAGCACTTGTTCTTTTGCATTTCCCCCCTCACTCACAATGCTCATTATATGCATTGCAATGTCATTTGCATCCTTTCCCTCCTGCATAAACCTGTGGTTGTCTTTGAGCAATTTGCCTGCACTGCTGTGTTCCAGCCTCCCAAAATCTGATCATATAAGTGGTCCCATTGATTCCAGGATGTATACTTAGCCCAGAGTTACATGCTTGAAGGACCTGTTTATATCCTTCAGATATAGATAAATGACTATCATATCTTAAAGCCATAATTTAACCACAGCACAAATGTGGCTTTGTTTTCATCGCAGCAGTTTAGTTACTCTGTCACAATAAATTTAACATATCTGGTTGGGCTTCTGTTAGTGCTTTTCAGAATGTTGTCATCTTTTCCTTTAAAGACCCTTGAGGTTGTGTACACACACTGGGTCATCTGGGAGAAAGGAATCCTATAGATGGAGTGACATCAGTCACATGGAGTGACCCCTAAAAATTGGGATTTGAAGCCCAGTTTGAGTGTTCATTTGTGTTGTCTTTTCTCAGTTTCAAATATCTTTGTTTGTGGTCTTCCAGATCACTTTGATGTCAAAAAAGACAAAATCTTTCAGAAGACAGGATTTGCCTTGCCTGTGATAGTAGTTGTGAGGGAGAGGTGGAAACTAATGCATATTCATTTAACAATTTCTCTTCATAAGTGCACATTTATTCACTTCTTTTCCCCTTCCTTTCATGATGTTTGTAAAAACAGAATAAAAAAAAGTGGAAGTCTGTAGATAGAACTTTTATTCAGAAAACAAGCCCAGTAATTTGTTCAACTGGTTGTGCTGTTGGATTGTCTGTCCTCCTCCTGTTATTGCTCTGCTGGAATCAGGCTGGTTGGGGAGTGCTGTAGAATTTGGAACAGTTCCCTGAGTAAAGGTTTGTGCATGTGGCCACGTGAGACTTCCAAAATCATAAATGCTTTAAACTACTAGATAAGGCAGATTTTGATGTAATGAAGTCCAGGGAACTGCTCCTTAAGCATGCAATTTATGTTAATGCACCCTGATCTCTGGGGAGTTGCTGATTAACTTGAGTTATAGCACGGCCTCTCAGTAGCTTTTCTCTAACTGATACATGGAGCAGAATTCAATGTTCCTTCACATTGAATATATAACTCTCAATAACTGAAAAGAAGTCCAGGGTCTTTTCCTGATTTTTGTAGCCTTAGATTTTTCCGTATTTTAATGACTCCAGTTCCATACAACACTCAGCCTTTGAATATAATGAAATTGAGGTTACATAGGGGTATCTGTGTACATATATTGGTGCCACAAAACTGACCTTGTATCCTTGCTGAGGATCTAGTCTTAGAATATTCAATGCTTTTGCTATTTTGACTGCACAGGTGAATGAATTTTTTGTAGAACTGTTTTGATTCTGTGCAGAAACTGCTGGTCATCTTTTACTAACAGTTCTATATGTAGGCCTGTGAGTGTATAACTTTACATTCTTTTGGAAACAAGCAAATACTTTGTGATAGTGCCTTAAGTGCCTTTATTGTGCTCCCTACGGAGATGCCCTACTTGTGAGTGCAAAATTGGTAGCACATTCTTATGGGGGAAAAAAGTGCTTTTTTCCAGAAGCATTGCTGCTGCTATTGCAGTAATGGGATATCAAACAGGCAAAATTGTATGTGTTGTCAATGTCTGCAATATAATTTCATTGACTTACAATGTTTAAAGTGAAGGCTTTGGTAAGCTTATATAAGGTGTCACATTGAAGTAATCACCCACCAACCTGATTTTATGGCCAAAGAAAACATTTTAATGTCCACATGAATTTCCAGGACACTCTGGCTTGCATGAAAACACAGAGATCAAAGTATGTGATTAAGCATTCAGATACTGTAATGCTTAGAAATACTTAAATAACCCAGCAAACAAATGGATTAAGTAAATGTGGGGGGGAAAAAGTAAATGAGAAGGGTAATCTTAATCTATGAATAAGGGGTGCGTCTAAAATGAAAAAAAAAAGGGAAAATAAAGGTATTGTTTAATTCATTGGTTTTAATTACCCCACGTGGCCAGTTTTATTTATTTGGTGTTTGCCTAAGTCTCTTTGCTCGTGCTTTTATTTCACCAGGATTTCTGTCTAGTGCTCTTCAAGGGAATGTGTTAGGTTGGAGCGAGATGCTGTAAAGGAGCTTCAGGAGAAGCACATGAGCTGGGACCATCAGGCCTGAGCAGAGCTGCATGTGTGTGTGTGGGTGTGTGTGTGTAGGTGTGTGTAGGTGTGTGTAGGTGTGTGTGTGTAGGTGTGTGTGTGTAGGTGTGTGTGGGTATGCAAAGGGAGCTCAAGGAATGTCACAGCCATGTGGGAGCTCCACTCACTTCTGTAGATCTCAGTCACTGCACTGAGCTTGGCTGGCTGGAGACAACTCCCTTCATGGTGCCGTGTTTGGGGTTTGTGACTCAAACTGTACTGAGGGCACCCCAGTGTTTTGGCTACCACAGGGCAGTGCCTGTGGCAGGGGGGACAACCAGCTGGGAGAGGAGCAGCTCTCTGCAAAGTCTCTCTGGAGAGGGGCTGTTTTTTGACAGAACAAGGGGAAATGGCTTCAAAGGGAAAGAGAGGCTTAGATCACACAGTAGGAAAAAAATTCTTTAGTGCCAGGGTGGAATAGGTTGCCCAGAGAAGTGGATGGCCCATCCCTGGAAATGTTTAAGGATGGATTGGATGGAGGTCTGAGTAACATGGTCAAGATGATCTTTAACATCCCCTCAAACCCAAATCCTTTTAGGATTCTATGACACTGTCAGGATGTCTGTCCCCAGCTGACCAAAGGGACATTCCATGCATGTGAGGTAGCGTTCAGCACTAAAATCTGGGGGAAAGAAGGAGGAAGTGGAGATGTTTGTAGTTATGGTGTTTGTCTTCCCATGTAGCTGTTATGCATGCTGAGGCCCCACTGCCCTGGAATTGGCTGAATATCTGCTTGTCAATGGGATGTAATGCTAAAAATTCCTTATTTTGTCTTGCTTGCACATGCATCTTATGCTTCTGTTTTCAAACTGTCTTTGTATTGATCCACAAGCCATCTCTCCCTGTGTTTTCTCCTCATGCCGTGGAAGAGGGGAGTGAGTGAGTAGTTGTGTGAGTCCTTGGCTGTTAGCCATGCCCAGCTCACCAAAACAGTGCAAACCTTCAAGAGGGAGCAACTGCTGTAACCACAAGCAGCAATAAATGTGTTGGAGGAAAATCTCAGTAGGTTAAAAGAACCTACAGCCAGCCAGCCCTAAGAACCTAACTACTATCTATTGGGACTTTAAGGATTGTTGTTTCGAACATCTCATTGATAACTGCTTGGAAAGGGAATAGTGCTGGGAAGAAAAAGTAACATGGATAGGGTCTGCCGGCAGCAGTCATGAGCTCTGCTCCATTCCTGCTTTCCAGGGTTTTATTTTCCTGCCTTCCTTCCCTGTAATGAACATCTGCTTTCCTAAATCTTCTTGGGGTCCTCAGGCTGGCAGTATGGAGGGCACACACTGTGTGAGTAGTAACAGAGAAAGGGGAACACATCGTTTGCTCCTAGAAAACCCTTGGAAGTTGTCCCAGTGTTGGGTTTGCCAGGTACAGTCCAGACCTGCAGCAGCTCTGTGAGGTGCCACCAGGTTAAAAAATGGGACATGGATTTTTCTTGATGTAAGGAATAAATGGGTTAAGTATGCATAGCTTGATTGTTTGCTCAACACATGAGAAAATGGATGCCCATGGGTCTTGAAAGCAGGTAAATCATTAAAGGAGTAGGTTAACAAAAGGAATAAATGGAAGCAATTGGATAAAATTATTGATGGACCACATAAATACATTGTCCTAGCAGTAAATATATATTACATGTTGTGAGTATTCTTTGAGGAAAGTTAGTTTTTATGAAACTGTAAGTTAGATATCATTAAACCTTAGAAAAGCACAGAACAAGAAAGAGTTCAGTAGAGCTCTGTGGGATAGGGTAGATTACTTTGCACATTTTCACAGGAAGGGTGAAAAGTCAAAATAAACACCTTTGCAAGCTGGTTAAACAGTCCAGAGGGATTCAGTGGCTTGGCCAGCAATGCATAGAAGCCTCCAAACCCTCCTGTTATGACCACCCTGGTGGCAAACACCTTCTTGGAAAGGCTATTTTTGCCAGAAGAGGACTAAGAGGAGCGGTGAGGGTGGGTGGAATGCTGTGTGATTTCACAGCTGCACTCATACACTCAGGCTTGCTGCAGGAAACCCGAGTGGCTCTTGGCTTTGCATATGCAAACTGTAAATATGGGTAGTTTCTATGGTCAGAAAACTAGTGATAAATATGGAGATAGGAATTAACTTTCCTTAAAGTAAAACCAAAAGATGCTATTTTCAAATATATAAATGCCAAATAAACAATTTCCATTTGGACTGACACATCAAAATAACTTATAATGAACAAATAATATGAGATTGTGATCAAAACTCAAATTCTGCATTTTATTGCTTTATTTTTATATTTTCAATCACTCTGAAGTTATTAATGCCTTTTTAATATTCATTTTTTGGATGCTAGTGTTACAAACCCGGATTTTGTAATGGTATGCATATTTGTGCATGGATTATGCATACAAAAAAAAATCTGATATTTATTCCTTGTCTCTAAATAATTTTAATAACTTAAAAGGAACTTTTGTTTTCAAAAACTACATTTATTAGTTGTTTTTAAAAACCTAACATAAAGTATGTAATAGGTTAAAAAATAATTTGAGCCCAATACTATGGTGAGATAGTTTATGTTGAGCTATGTTTTTTGTGAAACAGCTAAACAACATTTAGGGTTCCCTAATTGACATTTTGTTATTGATTTCAATGACAAGAAGATCAGAGCCCTTGCATAGATCTCAGTGACTTTTCTTGAGGAGAACTGAGTGTGTGTTTGCCCCTGCTGAAGTAGATGGAAGCAATCCAGATAACTTCAATGGGCAGGAATCAGGACTGCTACAAACTTTTTCATGCATGTAACATATACACCCATATATGTATATACATTAGATATGTATGTGATAAATGACAGCAGTATCTTTGGAAATTCTTTTCTCCTGTTGAAGCAGAAGGGAATGAACAGCACTTGTGATGGTGCTCCCTGAGCAGGGCAGGGATGGACACCCTGCCAGGGTGAGGCTGAGCAGCCCAGAGCTGCTGCTTGGCATAAGCAACAAAGTGGTGCTGTAGTTGCATGCTTTGTTCTACTCGCTGATCTGATTTTTCTTCCTTAAAGTATTGTCTGTTAGCAAGGAATTTCCTTATTGCCAAATCCCAGAATATCAGAATATCTGAGTTGGAAGGGACCCACAAGGATTGAGTCCAGCTCTCAAGTGAATGTCCCATAGAGGGATCAAACCCATGACCTTGGTGTTATCAGCACCATGCTCTGACCAACTGAGCTAATGGCAAATGGTTTGTCAAAAAAATGAACAATCCCCTTCAAAAATCCCCAAGCCAAACATTATCTAATAAAATCCAGAGTTGTTCACATAGGAAAATACTAACAGATCTCAGAAATGCTTCACTTATTGTTTATTGATGATCCAGTAACTGTAATTGCTACAGAAATGATTGGTAAATGTTCTGCTGTTTTCCTGTGGTGAGGCATTAAACAGAGAAGCTGCTTTGTAGTGAAGTGACCCTCCTATACGTACAACACATGATGCTGCTCCTGGGTGTGGTGTGTGGCACCTCCTACCACACATAATGAAGGAAACACTGCGAGTTTATAAGCATAGCTGCAACCTCCAGCAGATCAGGGCCACTCACAAACAGGCAAAGCATCCTTTGGGCTTCATGTTTTCAAACAAAACCAAGTCTTTAAGCAAATTACATTTGAAGGATTAAGCTGTGTGATAGTTAAAGGCATGTTGAATTTGGAATACATTGAATTAGAAATGAATACGTTGTGATCTACGATGTGCAAAGAAAGATGTGGTACTCAGGTGTTGATGAAGACCTGGTGTGGAGAAAAGTAACCCTGGAGATCCTTTGTAGTGATTAAAAAAACAATTGCACTCATTCATCAATGAGAAAGGCTTGGGAAATACGAAAAGCATTGCATTATTGATCTGCAGTATTCGTGGCATTATTAAGTATGTTTAGCAGTTACAGCAGCAGGGTCTGCTGTCAGATGATCTCAGCATAGGAGAATGATAGGAAAACTATTTGGGATTCTTACTCCTGACCTGGAAGCTGCACATTTTATGGCAGTGCAGCTCCTAGTATCTGCAGGAAGAAAACATTTTAGCCTGTGAGGCTCAGATCAGGTGAAGCTTTCAGGTTTGTCAATAGGTGGGCATCACTGCCTTTTAATTCTATGTATAGAGTAGATGAAAGGAAATCTGAGGGTCCAGCCCTAGAAAGTAAGGCATTAGAAATGCCAGGAGATAGGTCACTTCCCACACTTGTCACCAGAATTCAAGTACACCCTATTATGGGAACCACCAGAACAGCTGACTAACTTTTTAACTACACAGTACATAAAATCAAGATTGAGCTGTCCTAAGTTTGGATTCAGATTTGGGAAACCTTCAGCCTTGTTTAGGAAGAAGAATTCAAGGCAGACTTTCTCAGTTGCTTCAAGCTGAAAAAGAACAATTTTGTGTTGAAGATTTTTCAGCAATTTTTGGTTGTGAGATTCTGGTGAAATCATGACTTGCCCAGTGGATTTGTTTAAGTATTATATTGATAAAGGATTTTAAAAGTTTCACAAAAACTGGATACTGAATTTTTGAACTGGTCTAGGTTTTGACTGTGTGTTTCATTATAGATTATAATTGTTTTTAAAAGAGGCATTCAAAGAGTTGGATGAAACTGGAAGTAGATTAGTATTACTTTAAAAATATTCAGACAGAAAGTTTTCACTAGTAAAGGTTACTTCATTGCACTATGAAGGTTTTGTCCCTGTTTCAACAAATTCTCTTTTGAAAATGTTCCATGGTGTGTCTTTGCTGGAATTTCTGGTGGGAGCTGGGGAAGACCCATCCTGAAACAGAGAGGTCAGTGTTTAACCCATACTCTAATTGTCAAAAATTCCAGTTAATGCTTTCTTTGTTTTACATCGTGCAAATCCTGACATGTTATGCAAAATCAAGTTTTTGTTTAACTAAGAGGGGAGCTTCTTTCAATTGCTCTGAGTTCCTTCTATGCAGCCTGGTCAAGTTTTTCTCTCATACCTGATCAACATTCAAAATTTACTGTAAGTTTGGTTTTGGTGTGGTTCTGGATGAGCTGGTTTCTAAAATAAAGCAATTCTAGCTGAATTCTGGCTTTGATGTTTTTTCAGCCAAAGCAATTTCTAGTGTATGCATGGCTGACACAGCCTGACAAATTAAAATATAGAGGAAGTTCATATAACACCGTATTTCAATTTTGATTAGGTCAAATTATTATCATTTGAATGCTTTGTGCTGAAAATCCTGGTAAACAATCTTTCCCCTCGGAAAGAGTAACTCAGAGTATCCCATGGAGTATTTTATAGTATTTGTTAGATCCAAAGAGGCTGCTTGTGGACTCTTCTTCTCATGGAGAGAAGAAGGATTATGCTGATAAGGGGATACTATGGGTTCTAGAAGGATCTTTAAACATATGTAGCAAAATCATCTGGAAAGACAGGCCGTGTGGTTAAGGGCCCTTCACAATAGAAATTGAGCAAACATTAAACAAGTAAAAAGACAAGTTATGAAACTGGCAGGCTTGTGAAAGAGCACTCATGATGATTTGGGAAATGGGATCACGTCTCCTTTTGGTGGCTCATGTGGAGACTAAAACAACCCCATGTGAAACAATTTTCAGGGTGAGCAAGAAGGGTTTGGGGTTTTTTAATAGCAAGGATGCTTTAGACAGCTAATGTATTACATTAGGGTAGAATAGTAGTTTCTTCTGTAAGAATGATGAATACCTTTATAGAATGCTTTCCTCTTCGTAATGGAAGACAATGCCTTCTTCTTCATAATGGAATTTTTTTCAAGTCTTCTGGTAAGCTGGCCCCACAGTACAAAAATTTTAGTTATTCTTACAGGCTTAAAATTTTCTGGATGTTTTCTCATGTTTGACATGGCTGCTTGCAGAATAGAACTGAGAGAACATTGGGAATCCTCCATTACTTCTATGAAGAAAATATGTCAAAGTCTTACTTCTGATAAAAAACAGCTTCTAATTTCAGATTTAATTGTTCTCCTACATCACCTCCTTCTTTGGGCAAACCAGAAGGCAGAAGAGTAGGAAATCTCTTGATTTGATGATCTTAAGGGTCTTTTCCAACCTGAATGATTATATGAAATAACTGAGAAAGTCTATTGAAGTCATGTTGACCCCAATCAAAAATGCCTGTTCTGTCTTTGTCCTATCCTGATGTGTAAGACCAGATCAACTTGTTCAAAAACTGGTCAGGTTTTGTGTGACTCCAAGAATCTCTAACTAGGAGAAGGCTGCTTTCTCTCACCACCCTCAAGACTAGGCAGAAATAGAAGGAGCATGGGAGCTCCCCAAAATAGTAGCTTCTCTGGCTCTTGATCTGCATATCCATACAAACTTCTGCTCCATGTCCACATAAACCACCTCCTTCCCAGTAAGGCAGTATACTTTACATGGGGGATCATTATAACTGGGCCAAGGCCAAAATTAGAACCCTTGTTATCTAATTAATAAAGTTTGGAATAGTTTCACCCTGTACACGGGACAAAACTCTAAGGATGAAATGATTTGCAACCAGAAGAGCAACATGATTCTTAAATCAGATTAATAACTTTATTAGGAGCATTAAGGTAAACTGTAGGAGTTGAAAGGCACATTTGGAGTAAAGCTTCTCTGCTCTATGTACTCTGGCATTAGTTATGTGGATCAGGAAAAACACAACATATAGATTCATACATGCAAGTATTTCTTTCCCAGCTAGATCAGACAAGGCTTTTCTGGACCAGAGATGCAGAAGTCCCCTACAATGAATTATTGTTCCTCATTTTTCTAGGAGGAAAAAAGCATCCTTTGCCTTTTTTCTCCCTATCTGAGGACTGCAGCATGACTGCTGAGGTACATTTAGAGCACTAAAGCCAAACTGATTATAAAATAAATGGTGACTTAACTATTGACTAACGTGCCTGTTCCCATCCTGCAGCCTCTAGCTAGCCTGACCAGCAGATTCACTAGAACTTCTCTTGGGAGCCTTTCAGGTGTAAGAAATAGGTGCAACAATTTCATCAGGGAAAATAGTTAAATATGGCAAAAAAGATAAGTGTAGTGAGGGACATTTTTGTATGATTTGAAAACATTGTAGTGCCTCAGTCTCAAGACAATTCAATGGACATTGCCACTTAAAATTTAGTTTAACAAAGAAATGAAATTAATTCAATTATAAGATTCCTAAAGCAATAATTAAAAGTTCCATGAGTTTATGAAAACCCTTTTTCCTCCCATCAGAATCTGTGTTATACTAACTAGCACTAACCATTTCAATTTCCAGGGAACTTAAAATTAAGTAAATAATTGAAGGAGACCATCCTGACATTACTGCTTAACCTGAGAAGAATATCTGAGTCAAAGAAAACCCTGTGGACAGTGATAGTTTCTCTAACTTTCCAAATTGTTAATTATAGTTCAATACTATTAATAAAATAATTAAGCATTGGTTAGTTATGAGCTATGTTATTTCTATCTAGAAATTGCTCCTTTTTAACTGCAACCTGGACAATACATGTAAAGATGTGAATCTCTGGAAAAAAATAAAATGTCCAAAATCACACTAATATTGAGGAAGGGGAGAAGAAAAGAACTTTCTGTTTCTGCTACAGAGAATTTAATGAGGAGAATAAATACCATTCTAGCTGAAGAAAAGTGGACACTGATAATATTCATAGTGAGTGAGATGAGCTGGGGATATATCATCTTTTGCTGTGAGATGGAGAGGCAATACAGAAGATTTTAGTAAGTTAAATATGAGTAATATAGGTAAGAGAAGCAAATATGTAACGCAGTAAAGAGAAGTTCAAGATCGCAGTAGTGAAGGGAGATCAGCAGTCATGTATCATGTTTGTTTTGCTTCTATATATCCATCTAAAGGTAGTGGTACAAGTGGCTGGGAAGAAAAGGATATGATTTTTCTCTGTAGCTCTTCCAGGCAAGGGACAGCCAGAAGGTAACAATGGTCAGAGCCCAGAACCAGACTATGGATACATGGGCAGCACATTAATGACAGCAGATAAAACAATGCTTAATGAAAAGGAACATTAATGAAGGTTGTCTGAGAAAAACTCTTCTTTATGGGGGAATAAACCCAAAAGAATAGCTCTAGAAGCAATAGTATGAAGGCAGAAGGATTTATTTTCCTAAGAGGACCAAGGGAGAATATAATCCTAAATTATGCTGCCATTTGACAAAAAAATTAAATCCAGTCCTTTGCCAGTAGTCTTTTAAATGCGTTCCTCACTCAAAAATTAAGCTGAATTACATCTTAGAATAGCTTCATCCAAGTTTGTGACTGTGGTCTATCTTGATAAAAAAAATTTTAAAAGCTACAATTTTAATAATTTTTTGCTGTAGTCATTAGAATAAATCATTAAAACAGTGTAAATTTTATGTTTATTAGTAGAAATTTTGTGTTTGCTCTCAAAAACATCTATTGTGTATGTCCCAAATAAGTCTGCACCAGATCAGGATGAGGGCAGGGGAGGGGAGGGAGAGACATGGGGGGAAGGGAGAGAACAGGATTTATTTCCTATTTGGAACAAAATCAGAACACTGATTTCAAGAACTTCTAAGCTGGGGGGAAAAAAGTCTGTGCAAAGTAACTTCAAACTAAGGGCAAAATAAAGAGCAAAACAGAAGATCTTACTTTTTCTCTGAATTGAAATTTAAAAAGAAGTTACATTTGGAGAAACAATGTTTATGGTGCAGTGAGTACAAAATTTAGACCAGTGGCTAAATCAGGACGTGAAGCCTTTAGAAAGCTTTATCATAGTCCTGCATTAAGGAAAAAAGTAATTCGTTCTCTCATTTTTAGGCTTCTGCCTAGGGCATGTTTGACACAAACCCCATACAGTTTCCTTTAAATACCCTCTCTGATGACTAAATAGTTTTGCTTAGAAACTGCACCTTTACCCTTAGAGTGAAGGCAAAGTTTTGAACGTGGTGATAAATGTTCCCTTGTACCTCCTACAAGGGAGGTACTGCAGATAAGAAAAAAGTAAAAGTTTTGGCCTCTACAAGAGGGTGTGTTACCAGAAGTGCAATTTGCATTTGCAGATCCACACGATTTTTCCTATTCCATGAATCCCAGCAGCCAGGCTGAGGCATGAGGGGTGGCAGGGGTGGCCAGCGCTGCAGAAGGCACTGCAGTTGAATTGCACAAGGTCTCAGCCACCCTTAAGGCACACAAGAGCAGGGAGCACCACCTGCAGCACTGAGCTGTCAGGGAAACCTCACAGCAAACAGGCAAGTCTGCAAATACCAGTGCTAGTTGGACAAGAAATGGGTGACAAGTTAGAGGAGTATCTGCAAGATACTCATATAAAATTTGTCACTACGTGTGTGGTGCATGCAGGTGTATTTTCAATAAAGGATTGTAATTCCTTAGCTCTCTCATAACCAGAACTTTGGAATTCCGAAGCATTCTATCCCTGTTATGCACACTTACCTCTTACTTAAAGCATATAAATGCTTTATACCAAGTTCATCTTGCTGGGTTTATGCCTCCTTAGACTTTTCAATTTTGCATGTGAAAAGCTGAAACTCGTGTGTGGCTGTCAGGCAGTGGAAGAGCTTGTGTTACAGTGCAGGGTGTACCCTGACCCCCAACACCTCCCAAAAAGCAGCTGCTGAGCACCAAGCCCACCACGAGAACAGGTCCTGCAGCATCACCCACAAAGGATGTGCAGGCAGTTCCTTGCTTTGGTGCACCCTCTCCAGTGTCCTGGGTCCCTTCTGGGATGGGCTTGTAGGTGGGCAGGGAAGGAGGAGAGGGATGCTGATCCTGTGGCTGTCATTTTTTGACCACTCCAGAATTTTCTGGGAGGAGGCCACTGGGAAATACAGGAACAACCCCTCCCATTACCAAGGCATTTTGCAGCCTAGGCCACTTGCTCATGCTGGATTTAGGATTCTGTGAAAACAATAGTTTTTAATAATGCAGAATTCACTGCAGAACAGACACGTTCTTAGGCACAGAAAGGAACTGGAGGCCTGGAGGTAACCTGAAGTTTTAAAATGTCCATTTTGCAATAAGTTTTTCAAGGAAACAAGCCCTTAACCCATCATCGAAGTGATTTATTTAGTCTTCCTGTAGACTAGGAATTTGGGCAGTACCTAATCCGTCTGCTTATGGAGAAGGTTGTCTCTCATTTCCCACCTGACAAGGAGAGCTACCCTGGGGGTTAACAACAGGTTCTGGCATGGTCTGAGGAGGTGGCAGCACTTTCTGTTATTTCAGTTTTTACACTCCTTCCTCTCTGCTTGAAAAGCTCTTTTGAATTCACTGCTAAGAGTCTGCCCAGCCACGCCACCCACTATGCTGATGGTCACTGCCGAGTGGGTCTCAGGGATCCCTTGCAGCAGTGAGTTCCACAGCTTTGCCACCTCTTACTGCTTCCAAAAGTGTCATTTATTACTATTAGATTTATGGCTTTTCCCCATCTCCCTGGAGATGCTTTTTCTCCTCAGATGAGGCAGGGTGAATAGTTCCTAATCTACATTTTCTCCCTGCCATTTATTATCTCCTATCCTTTGATCATACTTGTTCTTAGTCCCACTTTTCTGTAAACACTTCCAGTGCTTTCCATCAGTTTATCAATCTCACTGCACCTTTTTCTGATGTATCTTTCTCAGATGGGCGAACCAGAAATGAACAAAGTACTCCAGACGCCACCAACCTATTGATGTACATAACAAGTAAAATCTTGGCCTCGCTGAAGCTGCTGTGATATCAGAGGGCTGAGGTTTTTCCCAGTGCTGTCACATTTCCCACGTTATTCTTCCTCCCATTTTTCATATATTTGACTTCAAAATTTGGCAACTTAATCTAGAATGCTACTGATTCAGCATCCTCCATTAAGTTGCTGGTCGTCCTCAGATTAGGAGCGTGGCTCTGTGGACTGGATTGGTTCCCTCCCCAAACTGCTTGGATGAAAAGGGTCAGATTTGATCTTGATTCACATTTTGTATGGATGTTATTAATGAATCCTGATGTTAGTTTCCAATAGCTGAAAGTGAGAGCAGCAGCACAGACTTTGAAACAATGCTGCTTGTGTGCACAATGACCTTTAGCTGCAAAATCTGCTAAAATACATTATTTAGTATATGAAAGCAAACAACCAAAAAACGTTTTTGCCTCAGTAAATGATTGTCCATAGTGCAGTGTGAGCATGAGGCAAAACAAGTCAGAGGTTTTTTACAGGGTCTGCTACAGAAATCTGTTGACTTGTGTTTCCTCTCCAGAAACATCTAAGAAATGTTCAGATTGTTGCTGCCTAATAAATACAGCAAATGAAGTGTTAATAAATCACCAGCAATTTAGCCTGACAATAACATGGATTGACCACATTGATTAAATTGATTATGTTTCATATATTTACAATATGTAGACACAAGCCTAATTTATTTTCTGAAGGGTTCAAGGAAGGTATCACTGGCTTAAAAAAAAAAAAGCCAAACAAAACAATGGAGTAATGTTTGTGGTTGCTATCTGCAATAATCTAATGCTGACAGAGAGCAGTATTTTATTTAGTAATTAACAGTGTAAAGGGGAGAGAAGCTGTCATGTTGGTTCTTAAGCTGGGGAATGTGATGAAAGATGATATCTGCGATCTCATCCTTTCCACTTGTTTAGGATTGTCAGAATGAGAAATGTCAGCATTATGAAAGCTCAGCTCTGCTCTTGATATGATAAAACCCTTCAAAAGCCAGTCTTTCTCTCCATCTCCCCCTCCTTTCTCCCTCTCCTGCTCGCACTTGCTTTTTTTATTTATCCTGTTTTGTTAGATGGCAGAAATATAATTCTTTTCTTTCTTCCTATTATAAGCCACCATTTTTGTTTTATTATATGTTTCACAACCCCTAATGCCCCACTGAAAATTACCTTGTTAAATGACAGTGTTTCAAAGCCATGAATCCTTTCCACCATTCCCTCAGAGGTTTGAAACAGTCAACAGACTGTAAAGAATAAATAATAAAAAAGTATTGATTATTTTGATGACTGTGAGATTCAATTAAGTATTAATTTTGCCCTCCAGTGGACCTATCAAGGTATTCAAAAGGGAGGATTCGGCTCAACTAAATGCGTGCTGAGTGCTTCAGCCTTAAATAGGGAGAAAATGTGTTTACCTACAGTATTTGAAGAAGAGTGCATTGATGCAGAGTCCAATATTTAAGTGCTGTGCAAATTAAGCCCTGGTGACAGTGACATTGTTTTCGGCAATATGAGTATTGACTAAAGAAGTGCATTTGATGACAGCTTAAACTATTTGTATTGATTAACATTTTCATAGATTATCATGTGTCATATCAAATTCACTTTTCAGACATGAATACATTAAAAAACCCATAGGCAAACATCGACCAATGTGAGGACGGGACAGAGGGAACATGCTAGCCAACCTACTTGCTCGCTGGTCACCTGTTCTCTGCATAAGAACCATTTAGGCATGAACTTTGCAATAAATAGCTGCCAGAGAGAGCAACAAGGTCACTTGTTCTTTTCCTTTTTATTTTTTTTTTTGGTTTCCTTTTCTTACTCTGCTTCCTGTGCTGTCATGATATTATGCTTATTAGTTTGCAAACGGAATAATTCGGTGTGCTTGGAAATAATGCCTGACCCCCAAATGTCCTCAATGAGCAGAAGATAAAACAGATTCAGATCATCAAGAAAAAAATTGAAATGTGTATATATATATGTAATGTTTTATGGGGTATATAATGTCGCAAACACGAGAATAATTGCAAACTGTATGTGTAAGTACCTTCCCTAATTTTATCTTTCAGAAAATGTTTTCTGTGTTTTTTATTTTCAAAGGAAAAATACCTGTTTGTGTGTTTATGGACTTTTGGAGTGCAGTATCCCAGAGAGAGGAGTAGTTAGAAATCTGTGTCTCTGTTGAAAGCATGTAATGAAATGGCTATTTGATGCTGTGTGTTTTCATGGAAATGCTGGAATGCTAGAAACTGTGTTTGATTTTGTTAATGTGGTGCAGCTGAGAATGCCTCTTTAAATCACTGTGGAGCGCTCGCAGGGTGCTCCCCTTCCGTAGCATTGGAGCATAGAGGAATTTCTTTTCTTGCTGTGTTAAGGACAGGGTGAGGTGTAAAAACATACACACACAGAAAGCACATCCCACAATTAAAGCTGTGTTGGTTATGTTGCTTTCATAGAAGTTTTTCTCCAAAGCATCCTGAATCTCTCACATGCTAGTTGAGCTTTAATAGGGTGGGGAGTAATGGAAAACTCATTGGATCTGTAATAGCTCTTCACTTGACTGCAGCCAGCAATAACAGCAGGAGCAGCCAGAGATAAGAGAGAGAGAGAGAGAGAGTGTGTGTATGTGTGTGTGTGTGAGAGAGGGAGTGGAAGAGACAGTATACGCACACCAAAGCTGCCACTTTTTTTCCCCCTCACTCTTTTTTCCCCCCATCCTAGGATCCAATGATAGCTGGACAAGTCAGTAAGCCCTTGCTGTCACTGCGGAGTGAAATGAATGCAGAGTTGAGAGGTGAGGACAAGGCAGCTACTTCAGACAACGAGCTGAATGAGCCCTTGCTTGCGCCTGTGGAATCAAATGACAGCGAGGACACTCCCAGCAAGCTCTTCGGTAAGTCTGTCTAGGTATTCCATTTCACTGCTACCATGTTGTCCGGAAGAGCAATCTCCCCCTGCTCTCTTTTATTTCTTTTATTTTTTTTCCCTCCTTTTCGCTCAATTTTCTCGTAAGTCGGAAGGAGTAGCTTGGAGCATGCAGGCACACAGCCCTGTGCTCCCACTGCGACTGGTTATGGGAATGGCAGCGTCAGTCCTGAAAACTTTGGTTAACAGGGAACGTATTTTATCCGAGTTGTGGATGGTTTAGGGGGTTTTTTTGCAGATCCATGGACTCTAATGTAAAATAATAGAGAGGGGGTTCGTTTGCTTGAAGTACTTCATTAACATTTATTGCATGAGGTGCTGGTGTGTCTCACCTACTACCAGCTCTTTTCGGGCTGGATTAAACTGGAAAGTTATGATTTTAAATGGTAAAAATAAAGCTGGCTGAAGAGAACCAAGATATTCTCATAGAAACCACTTTGCCCCGAGTAAACAAAGACTAGTGATGGCATTGCACGTGGAGCTAATGTTTTCGGAATTTCAGTGAGAAATTAAATATTTCTTCTCAACCCTGTGGGAAGAGAAATCACCTTTTGAATTGCTATTTATTTCGGAGCAGCCTGAATCGTGCCGGATCAGCGTAACCCTTCCCAATCAAAACAAAAGCGGCGAGTGGCACTCCGACACAGACATCTGTCATTCAAACAGATGACACCGTGTAAGCCAACTCAGGCAACTCTGATCTCTAATCAGAAAAGGGAGCAGGGCTGTTGAGGCGCGTGCTTGAGTGATAGATGTTGATAGATGTCTGGGCTGGAGCTGCACCGTGTGGTGCACAGTGACATTTGGGGTTTAGAGGGACTGCACTCCTCAAGGAGTCCCTTTTAGTTATTGCCATCTGTGACCTGAGACAAACCTTAATAGAAATGGAGCGATTCCTTATTTTTCATTATCCTATAGGTGGAAGTTGAAGGGAAACAGACCTTGTTTAAAGGGAATGCAGCTTTAAGGGAGTGAGAGGGAGAGCCCATTTTCTAAGATTCAACTTTTGATTTCATAATCTGTAAGGGAATCTGTAGCAATGTTCAGATTCCACTATTCCAGCTACACTAACAGCTGCAAGATTATTTTTTAAAACAAAGGAATGCATGTAATTTTGTATTAAAATGTTCTTTACCCATTACTGAAAGATACAGCACGAAATGTTTTACCAAATAACTTCACTACAGATATGGGAAAATAACAGTAATTAAAAAAATCCTAAAATTTAATTTCTCAGTTGCAGTAATGACCATTACTGAATATCACATCCATTTTTAAGCACCCTCTTAGTAATCATTGTTTCCATGGAAAGCATAATTTCCATTAGCAGTTTGAATGTTCAAAAAGCATATAATAATTGTTTTAGCCCATTTTATCCAGGAAAGAATTGTAATGTCTAAAATTCAGAGGGCTATTAGTTGTCTAGAGAAGTATAAATATCTTCAGCTGTGTTTATATATTTTATTTGCTCAAATGTTTAGGGTGCATCTATTAAATATAGCAAGGCATATACAAATCAAAAAATGGGCTTATAATATGAGACTAGTGAAAATGTCTGTTTGTTTTTAGATCAGGCAAGTGTTGTAATAAAGAGCAGGATATTTTTTGAGCCATTGTCATTTGGATGTTCTACAGGGGTAGTGAAATACACACAGATACTTTCATTGGAGTTACTGTGTGATACAGAAATTATCTTGTCTCCTTCTGGACTGAAAATATAATCTATGCCCCTAAAAGCACTAATGAAATAGCTACAAATTAATATATTGTGCTGTTTCTATGGGTGAGTGTAAATGTTTGCTAGCTTGATTCTTACTCTGCTAAAAAGATGTTCCCAAGTAAAAAAAGTAGGTGAAATAGTTCAACTGCCTCAGTATGAACTTATGTACCATTTACTGAGGTTTCCTTACAATTATGACAAGATGCTACAGATCTGTTAGCAGCAGCCCTTATCAATTAATTTTAGTAACTTTGAGAACATAAAGAACTATTTTGGTACATCTGAGCATCAAACTGAGCAAATGTAAAGGAGAGGTGATTAGCCATTATGTCACGGATGCGTCTCTCGAGACAGATCTGCAGTAAACACCAAAAATAAATGTGTAGTTTTGTTTAAAGCTCTGATATGTAAATATAGACCATCACTCTATAGTTGTTTCTCTTTGTTTAATGTTATGAATAGCGTGTTAGGAATGCATGCCTTGGACTTTTCTTTGCGGTCCCTGAAATTAAATTATTGTGAACTTACTGACTAGTGCTGGCACAGAGAAAGACAGTTTTCTCCTCCAACTTTCTTTCCTGTAGTCAGAGATAATAATTTTCTCTCCACAATGCATTTAATACATGCTGTGTGAAAATTTCCCCCAAATCTGTTAAGCAGGAGAGGGAGGAGCATTTTAGAAAGTCAAGGGGAGGAGACAGGTCCACAGGGAACAAAGTTTTTCTACATTGCTGCTTTCATGTTTTTTGAAAAAATTGTGAAAATCATGTACTGATTTAGTTGGAATGAATGACCAAATGAATGTCTTGTTGATGTTAGCAATATTTCATGGGTCTTATTTTCATATATATGAGCAGAGTTGAATGATGAGATGTGAAGACCTTTCTTCTCTTTTACTGGACACATTTGGCTTAGTTTCTTTTGATGGATGAGTTTATTTCCATGAAGACCTGCACTGCTTTCCTGTACTTGTTCCTAAAATCCACCTCCTTATTCTCAAACTTCCTTGTTTTGCTATTTCACTGCATGCCATAGAGACAGTGGGTATATAGTTTTTGTTCTGGTAGCAAATAGCAGAGTTTGTTGTAAAAGTGGCACGTCCTGTCTCGCTGCTGCTGGCGAGGAAAGGGCAGGAGTACAATTAATTATCCTTATTTTTGAAACGATGTGGTAAACTTTTGTTTCTCTTACAGGTGCTTTGCTGTCAGTGGCAGAGCAGATGAATGCTGCAGCATTCTGAGTGCCACAAACAGCAGCCTCAGGAGTTCCTGATGGTCTGAAATAGCTCCCACCTGAAACTGGTGTCTGGGTGCCTGGGCAGGTGCACTTTGGCACTGTGATGTGGTTCTTACCTGGCAGTGATGACGGGAGCAGCTCTGATGAGAGGGGTTGTGCTTGCTGCTTGTTTGCCAGCTTGCTTTCTTCTGGTGGTGCTGCTTTTGCTTTGTTCTGTTTTCTTTTATTTGTTTCTTTTTGAGAGAGAATGCTGTCCTGTAGTCTGGGAGTCTGTAAGCCTCCACTTCTGCTTTTATACCAGCAGACTTTTTTGGAATCTACATAGCTGCATGCAAAAGACTTTTAATACTGAAGCCATGTGAAACAAGAAAAGAGTAGAAAAAGCGGTCAGTAATACTCTCTGAGGTACAAAATGTTGGTGAAGGGCTCTGTCCTGAAACACTTTAGCTCAGTATTACAGTTCTGAAATGTGGAGTTAGCACAGCTACAGTGTTTTGGTTACAGAAATCCCAGCTCTGCTGTACAGTATGAGGCGAAGTCGCTTTGCAAGTGCTCTTGTGATGTGTTATTTGCTCTTTAAAATACTTGTGATGGAATATCTCCTGTTTCAACTGTGGGATGTAACTAAGAAATCGAAAAACTGAGCCTGGCTCTTGACATTTCAGGGAGTGTCATTTTTGGGTCCACTTGTCTTACTCTGCAATATGCTTCCAAGGAGCAGCCTGGGCCAGATGCCACAGCTCTGGCTAGAGGAAGCCTTTGTTAATGCTGACTAGTGGTTCCACTTGAGCAAGAACATTGGGATTTCATCCTAAATTAATTAATCCTAGTCACTATTTTATACTATATTTTCCAACAAGTTTAGTATAAGTTATGAAGCATTGCTCTGAAAAAAAAAACTTGGAAGAAGAACACCCTTCATGTTTATCTGTGCAATAAACTGTTGAGATTGAAAAGTTGGTACAGACACCAGCGGGGAGTCGTGTATAAAATTCCCTGTGCAGTAAAACTCCCAAGAACGAAGAAGCAGCTGGTCCAAGCATCAAAAGCCCCTGTGGACTGAGGCTGGACTTCCTGGAATTACATCCAGTCCTTAATTAATCCTTAACTGACGGTAATTTGTGACATAATTAGGTGACAGTAAAAAAAGGCTGGGAATGCATTTGCATGTTAAGGTAATTTTACTGTATTCTAAAAAGTTGCTCTTTGAGGTTGAGTCTGTAGTTCTATGCATCAAACTTATCAAAATAAATAAAGCTGGAAGTATATAGTGAGAGAAATACTAAGCCTATAATTGTGAGGCACAAGCGTTTTCTATTTAATTATTGCTGGACAGCAAAAAAATTGACTGCTAGCCTCTATTTTTATTTATCCTTTTGTTTTTTAATTTGGTGGCAAGGTTCTGTTCCAGTGAAATCAAATCTTAGATTTCCCGGGCTGGATCTGAACACTGTGGTTTTCTTTGGTTCATTTAGCAGGCTTTTGATCTTTTCATATTGCTGTGTATGCCTGAAATATGGAGCAGGAAAGTGGGAGTTAAATGAATCTGTACCCATTTACATGGACAAGGGCTTATTTTCCAACCCCTATGTCGGCTTTGGGGTTTTATTTTCTTTTCCTATTTTGTTGCCCATGTTTTAGAACTGTGTGTGTGCATCTTTCTGTATAGCCATACACGGATGTGCTGCAGAGGAATGGGGTAGAAGTTGTTTCCAGCTGATTATGTTTTGCTGGTAGATGCCTTGTATTGCTCTTTAAAGAAACACGAGTTATCATCTTTTTTGTTGTTGGTTTGTTTGTTTGTTTTTAAATTGGACTCACCCTGATTAGAATTTATGGCACTGAAATAATTTGGGTTACAAAGGATAATGCAATAAATTGTCTTCTACCTCTTGAGACATTGGTGTGTGCAGGTCAGAGCAGAGGTCATTGCCAGGTTGCTGTGAGGAAGCTCAAATTATCATCCTTAACAGAGTATGTGGCCTGTGGGGGCCTCCAGACTATGAGCTTTCCTTTCATCAGTGTATTTAAGGCTGATTCTCAGTGGTTTGGTCATGTCCTCAAATTTTAAAGGTCTGTAAGATCTCCGTCCATCAGGAACACTTTGATAAGGTTTGGTAATTTCGGTGGAAGAAAGCAGCGTGTGTTTATTGCTCTTCGTGCATTTTAAAGCTCTAGTGAATATTTCTGTTCTGATAGCAAAGTTCATGGCCCAAATGGTCTCTATGTTAAAATCAGAACCTTCTTTTAGATGCAGCAAACTTCTTAAATGTGTCCAATCTGCATAGAAAGATTCTTGTCTCTGCACGTAATTTTATTTGGTAATTTCCACATTGCAGGTTCTTTGTTGTGAGTCACTGTAGGTTATCTGTGCCATAGGACTGGTCCTGCCAGGGCTTGAATGGGTGATACTTTTATTAAAGCAAGTGATCTGTGGCTTAGGAACACTATTTCATTACAAAGACTGTGTCAATGAGAAATATCACCAGGTGGTAATATTATCAGGTGTTTACAGAACTGGGTCATCATACAGGCTTTAAAATCCATTTTCTAAAATGTGGTACTGTCTTGTTCAAAAAATGAAAAAGTTCTCAAAGAACCTGGAGCTCTGGCTATGTGATTAATTGTTATTTCTGAAGGATAAATTTGACATCAACAGTTTTAAATACCTGTTTGCAAACAGTGAGGCACTGGAATAACTACTCTGAGTAATGTTGTCCGATCTCCTGGCAGAATTCTTGCTCTGTCTGTGGGACATGCACTTGTGAATGGGGAGTAAATGCCCCTTAAAGCCTAAAAAGATGTTATGACTATTTAAACACGAAGCAGGATGCAAGGGTAAGGCAGGAAACGCCTCCTGAGCTCAGCAGTGCTGCTGGGCTTGGGCATTGCAGGTGTCCTGGGCAGGGGGTGCTGCTGCTGGGCACACATTCCAGCCCTGAGGACACCAGAGCTCAGGCCCTTCATGCTTGATGAAAGCAATATTGGGCTGATGAAGGGCAAACGCTGCAGCCCCACTTGGAAATTCCCTTGCTGGTATGGAAATAAAGAAGCCTCTTGTTGCTGTCCCTGAATTGTGACAGACAGCCTATTTCTGAAGAAGCAAACAAACAACAAAAGCTATTTTGAGTAGAGAGAAAGCTAATTGTGTTTCTTTTTTTTTAAGCAATTCTGTTTGTTCTGAATTTCAAATGACTTCTTTGCTAAATGTTTTTGAGCAAAGTGTATGTTATGTGTTTCTTAAATGAGGCTTGAAGTCTGATTTTCTGTATTTATACACAGAATAACATTAGAAAGGGGAAAAAATGGAATTAAATCCCGGTATGTAATTGGTATGACTGAATGACAAACAGTTCATTTTTAATTAGTTAATCTTACTTCTCCCTGTCTTTGAAGTTATAAAAATAACAACAAACTTGTTTAAAAGCAACATAAATGGCTGGCTGTTTCAAAGGGGACTTGCTGGCTACTAGACAGTAAACAGGTAATTTGTGAAGGAACTGTTCCATTCTTTGATTGAGATCCTTGCCGGTTTGTGTTTTGAGATTAATAATAGATCAGACACTTGCACATTAAAAAGGAAGCAAACACAGCAAAGAGCAGGAAGGAGAAAGGGATGTTCCCATTGCACTTCATCTCTTAAGTGAGTTCTCCATGGAAGGCGCAGGTGAGGCAGATGGAGGCGACGTTACACTCGCCCAAATGTGCACATGGCACCACTTAACACCTCCCTTGATTTCCTTATGCTAAACAAAGAGGCAGCAAGTGCTTAGACCAAACCAGCACCCTGTCAGGGAGCAATCTGTATAAAATTTCCTGCTGTCAGGTTAATAAATTTTTTAAAAATGTCCAAAGGCAGAGGTAGCTGTAGGAAGCTCATGGTAACAGTGGCCACTCTCCCGTGGATCATTTTTCTCTTTAATATCCTATGTAGCACTTGGTTTGCCTTGTTGCGTTGTCTCCCTAGGTTTGGTTCCTTCTGTCATTTGTAGGTTCTTCTTTCTTTCACTTCTTTTTCCTTGTGAAACTGCTTCTTCTGTTGCATCCATCACCTGTGGTCCCTATATTTAAGTAGAGATGGTCAAAGATCAGCTTTATGTTTTTTTCATACTTTGTTTTAATTGCGTGTTCAACATATTAATGTTTCTTCCACTAATGATTTTTTTCTGACTTTTTATATGACTACCACTAGTCCTACCATCAGTGTTATGAAAATTAACATTATTGTGCTAGTTGCAAGATAATTTCTGACAAGCTCAGAGGTAGAAGTTACATTCGAATGACGAAATGAGAAAATTAATGCTAAACAGGGACAAAACCAGAATAAAATGAAATGCGTCACAATTTGCAGCAATATTCTTTTGTCATGTAAATAGTGTGATATTTTTTAACATAAAGTCTTTTCTCGTTTTCCACCGTATAAAAATCAAAATCAATATCAGTGTGAAACAAAGGAAGATTTGTATTGTGACATGTCCTGCTTTATGTTGTGATACTGCTTTGATGCTCTTAGAAGCAGGGCTAAGCCCTTTTCTTGGGAAAGCAGAGGTCACCTAGAGAAGAATAGTGCCTCATCCTGTCTGGCTAAGTAGAGCCTGCTGTTTTCAGAGGGACTGAAATTGGGTTTGTTCTTTGGAATTCAGGGGTTTCTGTATCTACCAAATCAATGGACAACACACACCCCTGTCTCTCTGAAATGTGGGGTTTAACACTAAACTACTGCTTGTCTATGCTTTAAAGTAGGTTGTGTTTCTGGTTTTATTTTAGAATATACAAGAAGAGTTGTTGGGAGAGTGGGAGTTTTGTTTTTCTTCTCAGATGTCCTCAGATGGTTGGTTTTGTTTTTTTTTTCAGAAGGGTAAACCATCGTTTTAATTTCTGAGCAGTTTGAAGTTTTCTTAAGGCAAATGTTGCACTACTTGAAAGTGATTATAAAAGTTAAATATATATATATATTTAAAATAACTAAATTATCAGCCAGTGTGACTGAAACACGACAGACATTATTTTATGCAATAAAAAAAATTCAGTCCTAAACCAATTCCATGTTACACTGAAGATTCAAATGTTACACAAATAAAGACTTTTCTTTTTTTTGCTATTTTATATTAAGAACAGCATTTGCTACAGCAATCTATAATTAGACCACTCCTTTGAAAACTAGCATGGAGTTTATAGAACTGCACTAATACCCGATTTTATAATACTAGCTTTTAAAAGCATTTTTGTGCTTTTCCGTTCAGAAGGTGGGTGTATGTTTTGATGACCTTTAGAGATTCTATTAAGTCATTTTCATTTTCTGTCTCAGTCTCCTATCTGTCTCACATTTGAAAATCTTTGTCTTAAGTTGTCGAATAAAGAATTAGTAGCAGTGAGTTGCCTTCCAGCAGAAGATAAAGGAAGTCTTCTCCCAGAGTGTGCTGGACACACAGCCTGTTATTCTCACTGCAAACACCAAGGCTTGTAAAGTAAAAAATAAAAATAGGTGGCCCCTATTCTGTGTGCCCTTCTCCTTCCTCACAGCCAGGTTTGGAGCTGTTCCCCCCTCCCTGGTGGGTGCAAACAGCTGGAAACCCTGCTGTGCGTGGGCCCTGGTTGCCCAGGTTGATTTTAAACGCATTTTACTCTGTCAAGGTCTTCTTTAGGTTTCCATGCTTTGTTTGAAGCTTAGTGTCTGGAGGAGTTTGTTCCTTGAGAGGATGATCTAAAACCTGTGTTTAATCAAGAAGCCAGAATTGGTTTTCATTTAATATACCTTAAGGCATACTTTAATATATTGTAGTATTAAGTATGTGTAATTATTTCTTGAGATAACACAGTATTAACTGGAAAGGAAGCAAAATCATTTGAATTCAGTCTAATCTCTTGAGCAAATACTATATGGGGCAGTTTTTGCATTTGCTTTTGCATACAATTAGGATTTATTCACACAGTGTAGAGATGTCATGTTTGCTCAGTGTTTTGAATAAACATGAGGCCAGGTTCTGGCAGGTCTCAGGTGACCATCCATCACATATGCAGGAAGACTATGGGTTTCAGCAGGGTTTTCATCCTATCAGTACCTGCAAGCCAGTTCGTGGCCTCCACCTCTCTCACATGGTCCCTGCTTTACAGCTCCTTGTGTTCTGGAGCTAAAATCAGCCAAGCAAACATACTGATGGGAAGGAGCAACCCCTCTGTAATTATGCTGCCTTCATGTTTAACAAACTATGAATTATTGAACCAGTCCTGGGGTTCCTGTGGGCCTCTGTTACGCCGTGCAGGTTTGGGTGTGTGTTCCAGAGGCTGTTGTGGGGAGGTCAGTGTTGGAACGTAAAGGAAGGTTCCATAAAGGTGGAGAAGCTTTTAGGTAGAGTGGAATAACACAATTTTAAAAAATTAATTATTAAGGAGCATAAATGGTAGTTATTGCTAAAATAAAAACATAACTGGAGAAATCAGCAGTGATTGAAAGGGGGGAAGGAAATTAGATGGATATATATGAGCTTAACGGTGATTGTAAATGTACAGGCTTGATATTTCTCCTCCTTTCTTATGCTTCCTTGCCTGAAATCATAAATATTTGGGACTGCAAGTCACAAATCTCTCTGAAGGAGAAATGGAATTTACAGCTGCAGGAAAACGAAATGAAAATAATCTTAAAGTATTTTTTTCTACTAATTGAACATACTTTACTCTCATAAGTGCAGTAAAGGTAGTAATAATATCCAGCAAGAAGAAGAACATCTGCATAAGTCGTTTGAGTTGACGTGATTTTTTTTCCCCCTGGTATGAAGAGTGTGAAGGGAACTGTGGTGTGGCTCTGCTGCTGGGATTTGATGCATTGCTTTCGGAGTCTCCTCATTTTAACTGTGTGGATACAGCACAGTGAACCTTCTCATAACAGTTGCTGACAAGAAAAAAAATCTTTCAATCAGCTGGTCGTGCTCAGTCCCCCCTCCCCAGCCCCCACAGCTCCCTGCTTTTATGAGGCCATGAATAAAAGAGGGAGCAGATGATGCAGAGCTTTCCTCAGATGAGATGTGCTGGTCAATGAGCAGCTCTGCATTTGGGGGACTCTGCCTTGGTGACCACGGGGCTTGGGGGTTAAGCCTTTCTCCCAGTGCCATTCTTTCCATTGTGTAGAATGGTGCTGGTGTGTTTGGAACAGCACTTTCCAGGTGTCTGGCAGTGGAAAGGCTGGTGTGTTTTGGTGTGTTAGAGCACAGGGTGCATTCTCCCAGCAGTGGGGCTGCCTGGGGCTCTGCCAGAAGGGAGAGGGAGGGGATGCAGGGAGAGTTTTGTTTTATGCTCTCTCTGAAAACTCAGGTGTGACACATTCATTGTAAGGAGCAAAATCAGGCCTTTTCTTGCAGTGATTTAAAAAAAAAATAAAAATATCTCTAGGCTCTGGTCAGGTTTTTGGTTATTTATTTTTAATAACACATTCCTCTGGTTTTGTTATTCTCTTTTCTGTGGGTTCATATAACTGCTGTATTTCAAACCAGCTTAAAACAGTTTAAAAAAAATAAAAATGGGTTCCCTAAAAGACAGCTTACTGCTGACTGGTTTATTTTGTTTATATCTGATATTTCTTATGGTATTCAGATGGTCGTAATAGACTAGCACAAGAGCTGCATGTCTTGTCATCTGTACTATATCAATACGTTTTTATAATGATACAATAACCTGAACCCTGTAACAGTTTATGATCCATTTGAGAATTCTTATGGATTCTCAGAGTGACGGAGGCCTGAAAAAAGAACTTGACTGCTTTCGCAAAACTGGTGCTGTGACAGGGAAAACTAGTGTGCCTGTGATTTAGTTGCTAAGGAATCATATTGATCTGATTCGTCATTAAACTTTTAAGTTTGAAAAAAAAATAAAAAAGGAAAAAAGTTGAGCTGGTTGAAGGTGGAAAAAAGAGTGGTGTGATTGTGAGGGTCTGCAATACAGGTAAGCTGTGTCATAGTACGACTGATATCGATTTGTTATGATTAATAAATATGATTTTATGCATTACCCGTGCACTGTATCTATAATAGTGCTTTTTTTAGAGCAGAAGAAAATTGCTTCTTGCTCTTTATTTTTCATTGACTATTTTTAGTCAATGATAAATAAAGAACTTTAACAGCAGTCTGTATAAGGAAAGACAGGACTTTAAAACAGAAATGTAGGGGTAATGAATAACCACAGAGCCAACCACAGAGACACAACCATCTTAACATTTGTAATGGTGCTAATTTCCTAGAGCTTTTTAAAATATGCTTCCACATGAGCTCTCAAAAGCCATAAAAGCTTGGCATGTAAAGTAAATTGTTTGTCACTTGCTGACGACCTGCCATATTTATTGTCAGGAAAAATGGACATTAGTTGGAAAAGCAGTTGTTAAAGGCCAAACAATTTTTAAAGATGGCAAAGATGTGCAAGGGCTTTCCTTTTTCTAACAATGAGCCACCCCTTCAGACATCAAAAGACAAGATAATAAGACACTTCAAGCACAATTCAAGATTATATTCAACATCTAAAGGCTCATCTCCTGTCAGTTTGCATTTACTCTCCCAGGGATGTGATGCTTCTATCATCATTCTGTCAAGAGGAGTCTGGCAGAAACGATGAGGGCCCCTCATTTCACACACTTAGTGTTTTTTATCAAATAGCCCATGCTCATTCTGATTCAGCCAAAATGGAGGGATAATTTGAAGAAGGTCATGCACAAGTACAAAAATCTTGTGCTGATTTGTGTGATTAGAAGGCATTAAAATTGCATGTTTATGTTAGTTCTGAGATGTTTTGTCAGTTTATTTAGTAATACAGTGTTGAAACATTAAAAATATTTTTTTAAAGCAGAAAGGATGTTTACTTAAAACAACACACATGCTGTTATTTAGCAAATATTTTGAACAGTGAGCTATTTTCAATGGCATTGTTTTAACATAACCTTAAAATGCATTTGCCTCCCCTTTCCTCTTTGAGAGTGGAATATTCAAGAGCTCCAGGGGTAAAACCTTGGCTCGCTCAGACTCATTAGGATTTCACTCACTGGTCATTTCATTCTTGGAAGTTTTATTTGGATAAAGATTTAGGGTGCTAAATTCAGCATGTCAAGGGAGTAATTTTAACACCTGAATCTTGCCACCTCTTGTCTTGGCCTTACACAGTTCTTTTTGCTAACAAGGAATGGGAGGATCTAACAGGAAGGGTAAGATGAAGTCAAACTGTTTTCCTCATTCTTTGATTTAAGCAATAAGAATAAAAAGACTGTCTGGTGCTGTCAGTGTATCTTGTATATGAAACTGGCTCCAATTTACAGACCACGGGCCACATAAGCATGAAGGAACCAGGCACCTTCATCCTAATGTGAAACCATGAGATGTGGGGCTCTTTAACCCCTCTTAAAATGGGCTCTCTGCTGGGGGACTCAGCTGGAGCTACTCTGAATTTTGGGTTTGGGTATTTATCAGCTGTGATAAGAAGGACCTGTGAAGGAATATGCCTTTGGCCTCATGGAAAAACTACCCTGTTCCATGGCTTGCCTTTGCCCATCACACAGAAAAAAGGTAACCTGCAATCATGGTGCTTTCCAAGGAATTTCACTGGACAAGAAAGTGAATTGGGAAGCTGTGAACAAATAGTCAAAAAGACAGATGGAATTGCTGACTGACCTACTGGTAAGGAACAGTAACAATTTGCACCTCAGTGGTGTGGGGTTTATGCTGCAGCACAGAGTGACTTCGCTAAGGAATTTGCTCTTCTACACATGTAAATGCCTTTGTGTATATAATATATCAATGTAGTGTGCAGTGTTTTTAGGGAAATTATAAGGTGCATTTAAACAGCTGCAGATGTTTAAACTGCCTGTTATGCCCAGAATAAATAGCATTTTCTTCCTCTTACTGAAAATGCTTTCCTGCTTTAATCATAAGGCTTATCTGTATTCACAAATTTGTATCCTTTCTACTGAATTGTTCTGGAGGAGAACTTATGGCTGTCTCCTCATCAGTGGGATTCTCTGTGCTTCCACTTCTGCTCTGCTCCACAATGTCCACTGGAAAACCAGCATCTTCTGAGACTGAGCTGGGAGACGAGGAGATTCCTTTGCAGGTTGCTCATTTTCAAAAAATTAAGGAGTGGCTAAGATTGAAGTGCAAATATGACCCAAAGGCAGCGTGAATGTAGTTGTGAAAGATGCATAGTACCACCAGAGAGAGCAAGAGGTCGCTCTAAAAGGCTTGTGTTCTGAACAGAATTTGGTTTCCAACACGACAGGACTGATTTGATAAGTTTTCACTGAGACCTGTTTCTTTCATCCCTTTTCAACAGGAGCATATGAGTTCCTATCAGCACTGCTTGATACTTCATGAGTGTATCACTGTCTTAGTGAAGTTGCTCTCTGGTATTTGTTTTCATTAAAGATCAGATATTGAAATGCTGTAGTAAATGGGGAGGAGAGAGAAGAGTGACTGCAGTGTTACAGGACCCTTAATGCAAATTCAGCCATGCTTGAATCTGTCCTAGCTTGCTTGCCTATCTTCCTTAGTTCCTTCCCTGCTGCTGTAGGTTTCCTTCCCTGTGCCTGGGGATGCATTCCTGGAAGCCCTCTTCTCAAGCATGAATGTGCAGAAAACAAATGCTAATAACAAGGGCTGTTAAAGTCTGTAAATTGTTTTCCATGTACTCTCAGCTTTGGGACTGTGGAAGGTGTAGGGATACATGCCGGGAAGCTAATGCAGATGCTCAGTGCAGGAGAATAAACCAAGTGTCCCCACACTGAACATAAACTCTTGCTTGAAAAAGTATTTAAACTGTAGCTATTGTGCAGACCATTGGAAGCATTCACAGTAGGATCCAGGAAATGAAAATGAATTCCCACAAATGAAGACAGAGGAGCCACTATATTTAAGGCATTATGGATGTGTTTTATCTTTCTACCTATCCTCCTATAAGTAACAGGGCTAGGTGGTAGCTTCTGCTAAAGTAATTATATTGATTTGCTCTGTGCTGTGCACCCAGCTGCTTTCTGTGCCACTGTCTAAGCTGTTCTGGCAAGAATTACCTGGTGCTTTAGAGAAAGAATCCTTGTGATAGAAAGCTCACATGCAAAGTTGTGAGAAGGGGGACTGTGCTGGCTGTGCCAAGTGTGGTGTTTCTAAAGTGTGTTGCAAACTAAAGTTTTGGTAATTACAAAACCAAACTGAAAAATTCGGGAGTGGAATATTTGCCATTAAGCTGTGCCTTTTCGTGTCCGTGAAAGCTCTTTCCCCAGAGCCTGCACTAATATGCAAAGGGACTGGGAGGAGCATGCACTTATGTAAAGCAAGTGCCTATTTCAGCTCCTGCACAATGACACTCCGAGTAATTCTCCACGCTTCGGGGTTGGTGCTCACACGAGTTGGCTGTGCATTGTTTTCATGGGTAAGTGGAAGTGAATAAGCATGCATAAATGTGTTCCTGAAGATACAATTCAACCTTTCTGTGTTACCATTCAGCTGTTTGTCTTTTTAAACTGGGTCTTTGACTGTGGCACTTTCTCTCGGAAAACTCCTGCCCAACAAACAGCTCATTAAATCATTGATAAGGTTCTGTTAAACAAACACTGGATAACACAAGATATCAGTCCCCGACAAGCACACGCACAGAATGTTGCACTTACCCAGGTTTCTGAATGCTTTTGTGGATTTTCTTCTGAAGTGGAGCAGTTGTTCAGGGCTAGAAGAATTACAAGAATTACTGAATGAGCTACTAGATAAATAATGAAACCTGTAGCCTTGAAATAAAATTTTTGCATTTTTAAAAATCATCGCCTTATTTCCCCAGTGGCAGGAACACACAGTAGCAAGTTTAAAAAACAAATGGGAGTTATTTTTGTGAATCCTTCTGTCATGGCATCTTTGATTGCTAAAAGCCAGGCTTTGGCACCTGAATTTAAGCCATAAAGCCCTGAAAAATACAGGTGTTGAACTGTTGAGTTTTGCTGACAAAGCTTAACAGCTCCATGTGCTGATACTGGTCAGGTTCAATAGCAGATCCACGTTTTGTTCTCTCACTTGTACTTTGTAAGTTGTGAATAATTTCAGTGAATGCTGGAATTGCTTACTAATATTGCATTTCTGCTGTACTCTCTTGTGTGTAGGAAGATACATCACAATTTGCAGAAGATAGGAAAGGTTCTTTTATGGTGGTGGCAAGTCCGTGCTGAATGTGCTCAGTGTGATAGAGACAGTGGGTTTGAAGTAGAGACTTTAGAGAGCATCCTACCCCCTTAAATTTTTAAGAAAATGTTAAAATAAAGGCAGTTAAAATTCAGTAAAAAACAAGTGACACAATGTAGAGCTTTAAAAAATCAGTCTATAACAAGTAAAGGCTGAAGAGGAAGCTGGAATTGGTCAGACAAAACAAACTTCTTGAACATGGTTACAGCTATTTCTCTGGCTGTTTTTGAATAGAGAGGCTTTTTGGTTCCAGCATGAAGTAGAATGAAACACATGCAGACCCAGAGACTGGCCATCTTTCACCTTCAGTGAAGCTCAGATGCTGGCATAAAAGAATGGGATAATGGAATCTGTGGCATTTTGAATGTAGGTATTTCTCAAGTGAGCTGTAGGGAGGAGGAAGGTTTAGTATTGGTCTGTCTTATTCCTTTAATTGCAAAACAAATTGTGTATAAAGGCAGAAGCAGCAAAGACTAACTATTTGTCAGTTGTCCAGAAAGGCAAATTGGTTCAACTACTTGGAGTGTCACAAAATACATAGGGAGATCTGTTGCAACTCTGGAAACGTGTTCAGTAGCCTTTCTTCTTCACAGGCTGTGATATTGGTTCTAAAATAACTTTGCAATCTTTCCAGTCATACCTGCCTTTCCTTAGCGAGAATTGTCATGTAAGTCCAGATAAGAGCCAAACCTGCTTGTTTAATGAGAGGTGACAAATGACAGTGGATTCAGATAGAATATATATAAATGTATTTTCCTGATGGAAAATATAACTTACAAATGTGGTGCTTCTGTAACAATCAATAGTTATTTAGAAATGATTTTTTGTAGGTCATTTTTCTGTAATGGTACTGTCCAAAGAGGGGACTTCTGTGATACTACCAGTGTGGCATATTTTGACCACAAAAAGTGTGATGGTTTGCATGAGCTGTCCTTGCTTACTATCCTATATTTTTCCTAGAATGTAATTGTAGTTAAAATAGTGTTCATGCATTTTTAGACAAAGCAGAGGCCAAAACGCACTATCAAAATATCTCAACTTCATTGTCATACCATGCTGCATTACTTAAAATTTTTTAATAGAATCTTAAGCAATAAAATCAAACCCAAGTCATATGAAATGCTAAAACACTTGCATCTCAGTTTGCTTAGTTACAGTCCATGGAAAAATCCTACTCCAGGCTGTGTGATGGGGACACAGTGCCTGTAAGTTGATAGAGAGGAGTTTTGCTGTAAGGATATGATGAACTGTCAAGGGAAATTAAGGGAGACTTGCCTAGCACTGTGGCAATATGTAATGACTCCATGAGAAGGGTTGTGATAATCCTTCCAGGCCCTCATCTGGGCACCAAGCAACACCTTCAGATGGGCTGGGATGACAGAGCAAGATGTGAAAGGTAGCTGAATGAAACCCACACAAGGATCTGGCATATCTGGAGACTGTGTGTCTAGTAAAGCACAGGGGCTGGACAGCTGAGAAAGTATTTACGACTTTTAAAGCTGTGCTGTTCTTTGGGGTGTGAATCTTCTCTCCTGGAGGAGGACTGGGATGGAGAAGATTCTCATGAAAACCTGTGGGGTGATATTCCTCTCTGCTCATCACTCATTTACCTGTATGGGTAATTAGCTCCTACTGCTAGAAGGAATATTTATTTGTATTAATTTAATAAGGATCATATGGATCTGGCCTGTATTCCTGTGACACAAGGGCTGATTTCTACCTAACCTAATTAAGGTCATAAACACCCAAAGTCAGTACATGTCAAATGCTTTCTCTGCACGATGGGAATGTTATACCTACTTAACATAGATCTACCCATGGTGCTATGCAGGAAAGACTTTTTTACTTTGGGATTATGTTTTTATCTCAAATGCACTCCAGCCATATAAAACCCATTTATTTTTTATAATCGTGTATTTCTGTAAGTCACAGTTTTAGCTGACAATCCCTACTCTTTATTGACCTGTTTTGTGAGATTTTTGTAAACTAGCTAATAAACCTTTGCTCTTGCTACTGTTAAGTTTAAAACAGTTCATTACATTCACAGCAGAAATAAAAACTGTGGTTTAGTTAATTAAAAATTGTCCAAAATGTCCTAACAATAAACACTTCAATAGTTGTTCACAAATATACTTTCAAGGTACATCCTACTCAACACAGAACACTTTCTCTGATTTGTCCTCAGAATCGCCTTTTAGAGCATGTATTTTTGAATTTAGGTTTAAGTTGCATGCTTGAAGAAGTGTCAATTGCACGTTCCCATAACTAAGAGGTGAGAGGCGTGTGTTGTGACAGTAGCTTGGTGTGTAAGAGCTGTGTTGGAAGTGCAGGGCAGTGGGGGCTGCTTGGGGAGGTACTGAGTGCAGCTGATGCACTTATCCTACTTGCTTGTTGTCTCTGGAGCCTAAGATGGCCATTTAGATGCTGGGTGTTGGACTTGGTGAACATCGTAAGTTCTTTTGTTAGCCCAGACAATGGTGTGACCCTGCTGGTGATGGCCAGTCCAGTGAGGATATCAGTGAAAGGTTCTGCTTGATGAATTGCTGGGTACCTGTTGGCTGAGAAGAGCCTCTACTGTGACTGGATGGTCTCATGCTTGGAGTAATGGTCTGTGGTGTCTATGATGGTGAGAATGTTGGCTGGAGTGCAACAGTGGGGTACAGCTGTTAGCTCAGTATTGAGATGAGTTGTAGGGTTCTGCTGGAGTCTTCTGCTGCAGACAGGGCTCTAAGGACAATTTGTGAGGACCAGAGATCTGTGTCAGGATTGCACTCGGGGTCCATCCATCCTCCTGTCAGAGGGCAATGAGGCTTGCTGTTCCCAAAGAGAAGGTGAGTCAGAAGGGGAGGATGACCCCCACTGATAGGGAGGGGGGTACAGTGGGGTTTGAAACCGATTCCAAGGCTTATCCAGGGAGCTCAGAGGGAAACGGGGTCAAAGACAGGACTAGAGGCAAACGTGCAACATATGTACAAAGGTTTGTCTCAGGAGACAAGCTGCCTACAATGTACATCCAGGGCTCACCCAGGAGGCAGGGCAAGAGACAGGGCTGGAGGCTGTTGAGACTGAAATGGAACTTCAGCAAGGGTTGAATGCCAAGGACTCCCTGTCCAGTGGACAGGGCATGTAGGAGGAGGCTCCAGATCACCAGATTTGGGATGTTGAGACCTGTAGATGCCCTCATGACCTTAACAGCACCATTTTCTCATTAGTCGCTGGAGCTGAATTTTGAAGTGTCTTTGTAACTCAACAAAGAGCAACTTAACAGGAACCCTGCTAATGAAGTAATGAAGTGTGTGTTATTGTAGCAGGTAAGACACCAGTGTGGCAGCTGTTATTGCTCTGCTCAAACCAGCAGTGCTCAGCAGTGTGAAGTTTATTCCAGCCAGGGATGATGCTGCGTCCATAATCTGACCAAGATTTAAGGGAAGATGCTCTGTGAACTTCTCTGTGGTTGATTCTATGAAGTTTGATGTGGCGAAGGGTTTTCCCCCTGCCTCCCCCCCCAACCTCAAGCAATGGGGAAAGCCATCTTCTCAAAGCCTCCGTCCTCAACCTTATGAGCCTGTGAAGACTGGTTGTACTGTGTGTGCTGGAATCTTTTATAAAAAGTAGGTCTTACAGATGTAAATCAAGTCTTTCTAACTTCTGCAATTATCAGGTTTTTATCCTGGCAAAACTTTCTAATGTTTGCTTTCAATTAAATAAAATGAACTGTGGGCAGGAAAAACACTTTCACTCCCCAAATTCAATGATGATCTTGATACTCTGAGTTCTCTTCAGAGTTTTTAGGAAGGCCCTTCAAGCTTACCTCAGTGGAAAATTTTCCATATACAGCTTTCAAAGGCAGGACCAACTCTCCAAGGATCTCTGCTGGTGGTGGCTGTGGAACACCACACTGCTACTTTTGATTATCTCCTCTGTGCATTAAACCCTCTTATAGCTGTTGTCCTTTTAACTAAAGTAGTTAGGAAAACATCTTCCATTTGTAGCATGTAGGGGTTGATAGCGCTCTGGTGATAACTGGCTATAGTGAGCTGGTGGTGACTGTCAAAGGGATGAGTTTTATGCCTGAAGAATATTAATGTGAGGTGCTCATGCATAAAAAAAGAAGTTAGCTGAAATTTGCATAACACTTCCTGCACCTGCTTGAGTGAACTGTTTATTGTATCAGCCTGCCTCAGTTCAAACACTTCAGCTTCTGCCATTCTCAATGGATTAGTAAAAATAATTGTGTGGTTTGACAGAGGAATTTATATTGTGTTTGAGAGTCTTTGAGCAAACACTAGAGAGTGAAAAATACATTATAGACCTGGTGAGCCGTGCTGTGGGAAATGTAAACTAAAGCAGTGATATATCTTTAGGAGTTGTTTCCCTTTTGCGACTTGTGAAACACCTCCATTTTAATCAATTGTGAATGAATAAGATCTGTGGGATAAACTGATGAGTGAAATTTATTAAACTGTAACTATCATACAATATTTACAGAAGAATAAGGGAAATGATTGCATTTTTCAGGGGTGAAGTTAAACTTGATCTCTGAGGACTTGCTCAAAAGCCAGCTTCTGACTCAAACACATGTTTTAAAGAAGAGTGCACTGTTTTCCTTGTGCATGTCTTTACATGACTCCTCTCACTTTGTGATGAGAGAGAAAAGTTGCCTTTATTTATTAAGATGGAGACAGTAAAGTATTCTAATCTCTCCAAGTACTTATCTCCTTGGGCTCCTTCTTCTGGATTAAGAATGCAGTAGGTAGTGATATTGTAGGAGTTGAAACAGACTTATTATAACATATACCCAAGGGTCATAGGGAAGAGAGAACAAAATGAAATTGTAAGAGTAAAGTACTTAGTGTACTCTAGGCTTTCTATATTTAAGAAAGAAGCAAAATAAGTGTTACACAGCTTAGAGGCCAAATCCAGGTTCTCAGAAGACAATAACAGAAGAAGCAGACTTGTGATTGGAGGTGCAGCCATAAAATTACTAGCTGAGGTTATCACAGAATGGATAGAGTTGGAAGGGACCACAGTGAGTCTTCTGGTCCAACCTCTCTGCTCAAACAGGATCATCCTAGAGCACATGGCTCAGGATTGTGTCCAGATGGTCCATGAATATCTCCAGTGAGGGAGACTCCACAACTTCTCTGGGCAGTCTCTTTCAGTGCTCTGTCATCCTCACAGTAAAGAAGTTCTTCAGGTGGAAGACCTTCAGATGGAAGTTCTTTTGGAACCTCCTTGCATCAGCCTCTGAAAGCTGTTTCTTGTCCTGTTGCTTGGCACCACCCAGAAGAGCCTGGCTCTAACCTCTTGATGCCCTTCCTTCAGATAGTTGTGTACATTGATAAGGTCCCCTCTCAGTTGTCTCTTCTCAAGGATGAACAGGCCCAGCTCCCTCAGTCTCTCCTCATAAGAGAGATGCTCCAGTCCCCTAAGGATCTTTGTCCCCCTCCACTGGACCCTCTCCAGGAGCTCCGTGTCCCTCCTGTACTGAGGAGCCCAGAGCTGGACACAGCACTGCAGGTGATCCTCCCCAGGGCTCAGTAGAGGGGCAGGATCACCTCCCTGACCTGCTGGCAATGCTCTTCCTGATGCAGCCCAGGATCCCCTTGGCATTCCTAGCCACAAGGACACACTGCTGGATCATGGACAGCTTGTTGTCCACCAGGACCCCCAGGTCCTTCTCCCCAGAGCTGTTTTCCAACAGGTCAGCCCCAGCCCGGACTGGTGCCTGTGGTTATTCCTCCCCAGGTGCAGGACCTGCCTTGGCCTTTGTGGAGTTTCAGACAGTTCTTCTCTGCCCATCCCTCCAGCCTGTCGAGGTCCCTCTGAAGGGCTGCACAGCCCTCTGGGGTACCAGATACTCCTCCCAGCTTTGTGTCATCAGTGAACTCGCTGAGGAGGCTCTGCCCCTTCATCAGAGACATTGATGAAAAACAGTACTGAACCTCAGGGGACTCCACTAGTGACAGGCCTCCAACAAGACCCTGTGCCTCTGATTATGATCTTCTGGGATCTGCTGTTTTATCAGTTCTTAGTCCATGTCACTGTCCACTCACCCAGTTCACACTTCCTGAGTTTGCCTACGAGGACACTGTGAGGGACAAGTGTCAATGGCCTTGCTAAAGTCAATGCAGACAATACCCACTGAGCTCCCCTCATCCATCCAGGTAGTTGTCTCTGTAGGAGGCCATCAGGTTGGTCAAGCCTTTAGTGAATCCACGCTGACTACTCTGATGGCCTCCAGAATGAGGTACTCCCTCACTTTTCCTGGGATTGAGGTGAGACTGACTGGCCAATAGTTCCCTGGGTCCTCCTTCTTGCCGTTTTTGAAGACTGGGGTGACATTTCCTTTCTTCCAGTGCTCAGGCACCTCTCCTGATCTCCACAACCTTACAAAGATGATCCTGACTCACTATGGTGGGTTTCCCCTCCATTCAGTAATGGGCTCACCCTATCCTTTATTTTCCTTTTGTTATTGATGTATTTGAAGAAGACCTTCTTGTTGTCCTTGACATTCTTGGCCAGATTTAATTCCAGAAGGGCTTTGACCTTCTTTGTATCATTTCTACTTACTCTGACAACCTCTCTATATTCATTCCAAGTGACCTGACCCTGCTTCCATCTCCTGTGTGTTTTCTGCTTGTGCTTGAGTAATGACAGGAATTCTTTATTCATACACACACATCTCTTGCCCCTTTTTGCCCAATTTCTTGCTCACTGGGATGCATCATTCTTGAGTCCCGAGGAAGCGATCCTTGAATATCAACCAGCTCTTGGACTTTTCTTTCCTCAGGACCTGTTCCCATGGGATTCTTCCAAGAAGATCCCTAAAGAGACGAAAATTACCTCTCCTGAAGACTGTGGTTACAATCTTATTTGCTGCTTTAATTAATCCTTGCCTGATACTCCATGACATCATGGTCAATACAGCCAAGGCTGCCCCCAACCTTCACATCTCCAACAAGTCTTTCTGCTCTCACAGTCCATTCATCAAATCAATTTCTCTCCAGTTTAGAGAGAAGGATGTTGTGGGAGCAATGTCAAAGGCTTTACAGAAATCCAGATAAATGACATCTGTAACCCTTCCTGTGTCCACTGATGCAGTCACTCCATCATAGAAAGCCACAAGGTTGGTTGGGCAGGACTTGCCCTTGGTGAAGCTGTGCTGGGTGTCCTGAGTCACCTCCCTGTCCTCCATGGGCTCCAGCATGCCTTCTAGGAGGATCTCTTCCATTATCTTCCCTGGCTTAGTAGTAAAGCTGACAGGCTGGTGGTCTCCCAGAGTCCTCCTTTCTACTTTTTTAAGATGGGCACAATGTTTCCCCTTTTCAGTCACCTGAGACTTCACCTGACTGCCATGACTTTTCAAATATCATGGAGAGTGTCTTGGGAACTACCTCAGTCCGTTCCCTCAGGACTCTGGGATGCATCTCATCAAGTCTCATAGACTTCTGTACGTTCACATTCCTCAGGTGGTCAAGAAACAGATCTTCTCTTACTGTGGGAGGGACTTTACTCCCCAGTCCCCATCCTCCTGTCCATCCACTTGAGAGGGGTGGGAAGAGACATTGCCACTGAAGACTGAGGGAAGAAAATAGTTGGGTAACTCAGCCTTTTCCTCATCCACTGTTGCTAATTTTCCAGCATTGTTTATTCGGGTTTGGGAGGGCAGGGGGAGGGTATGCCTTCTTTGACCTTTGTTTTCTGGTTAATATACCTGTAGCAGCCCTTCCTGTTCTCCTTTGCATCCCTTGCCAGGTTCAGTTCCAGCTCTGCCCATTGCTACACAACTGTACTTTGTCTCTATACTCTTCTCAGGTCACCCATTCCAGCTTCAGCTGTCTATACATTTGCTTCTTTCCCTTCAGTTTGACCAGCAGTTTCCTGCTCAGCCATGCCAATCTCTTGCCTTTCTTGCCTGATTCCTTGCTCCTGGAGATTGCCAGCTCTTGCACTCTGTGGAAGGCTTCCTTAAAGATCTGCCAGCTCTATTCCATGCCCTTGCCCCTGAGGGCAGTCTCCCAGGGCATCCCACTGACTGTCCCTGCAGAGCTGGAAGTCTGATTTCCTAAAGTTTAGGGGCCTAGGTTTACTCCTTACCTGACCCATACTTCTCAGGACTGCAAACTCCAGCAGTGCCTGATCACTGCAGCCCAGGCTGTCCCCAATCTTGACATCCCCAATAACCTCCCTTGTACTGGTGACCAACAGATCCAGTAACACATCTCTTCTGGGGAGGCTGTCTGTTATCTGTCAAAAAGGTTTCCTCCATGCATTCCAAGGGTCTCCTGGATTGCCTACAGCTTGTTGTGCTCTTTCAGCAGATGATGATGATTCCCATCAGGACAAGAGCCTGTGGTACCTCCCGCAGCTGGAATGAGAAGGCTCCATCAATAGGCTCCCCTTGGTCAGGAGACCTGTAGTAGACACTCACTACAAGGTTCCTCTATGATTCTTACCCAGAGGCTTTTGACCTGCTTGTGGCTGTTCTTCAGAGACAGCTCTTCATGCTCAATCCACCTCTTGACTTAGAGGGCAACCTCTCTGCCCCTCCTTCCTCCCGTCTCTTCTGAGCAGCCTGTAGCTATCGATAGCTGCACTCCAGTCATGGCTGCAATGATCCCTGTGGCTCCCTTCCAACTCAGGATATTCTGTGGTTCCAGTCATGTGAGTTATCCCACCACATCTCTGTAACTGCAACGACATCCAAGTGCTGTGACTGCATGTGGATCTCAAGCTCCTCCTGTTTGTTCCCCATACTCTGTGTGTTCATGTACAGACACTTTATAGGAGTATTTAATTGAGTCAATATCCAGGTAGGGGTGGAAAGGGGGTCCTGTCCTGTGGTTATGTCTTTGGATACTTGTTCTTGCTAAAGGTATCCCTTCTTAAGGCTGCTTTTGCTATTTGGGTGGTCGCTATAGTTCTCCAGCTCCCACAGCCTCTCTCTATCAAGCCTGGCTTTGTCCCTCTTCCCCTTCAAATCTACATTAAAGCCCTCTCAACGAGCCCTGCTAACTCCTGAGATGAGATTATTTTTCCCCTTTGAGACAGGTGGACTCTGTTTATTGCCAGCAGGCTCCATGTCATATAAACTGATCCATAACCAAAACCCCCAAGATTCTTCTGGTAACACCAACCTTGAAGCCAAGTGCTCATCTGCATGATTTTCCTGTTTCTTGCCCAACATTCCCTGCAACTGGCAGGGCAGAAGAGAACACAACTTGTGCTCCAGATCCCTTGACCAGTTGTCCCAGGGCTGGGAGATTCCTCTGGATTGTCTGCAGCCTTCTTGTTGGGACTTCCTTGGTATCCACTTGGAAAACCAGTGGTGGATAATAATCAGGGGGCAGTACCAGGCTGGGAAGTCTCTTGGTGATGCCCCCTGGCAACACAGCTCCCTCTGGTTGGCATCTCAGGCCTTGCCTTCCTTTTAAGAGGGAGTCACCAATGATTACTGCCCTTCTTTTCATCTTAATTGAGAGGCTTGTGATGCAGGGAGCAGGCAATCAAACACAGGCTTTTGCAATTTTAAAGCAGTTAATTTTTTTTGTTCTTGAATTTTGTTTGCATTTACTTGGTACTGTGCTCATTCCAAGTTACTCTGGACTTGCACCAATATTTTAGATTCTAATTATGTGATCCTTTTCTCATTTACAGTGCATCCTATTTCTAAATTTTGAAGCTTGCTAAAAAAAAGTTTCAAAGCATCATTGCATATCATTTTAATTTATATAGTTAGAGAGATAGGCCTTGAAGACCAAGAAAATTAATAAAAAGTTTTCACCTGTTGCTCGAGTATATTCAATTAACAGATTTAATTACTTTGATTATCAGTATCATTCTTTACAAATAATTCCCCTAGTATTACATGAGGGTGTTCTTTAATTAAACTAGATTTAAACCACTTTGGGTGTCTTTGGGAGATATCACAAGCACCCCAGAGAGCAGGCAGGACTTGAAAAATTATGATTCTGGGAGTTGTCCACTCTGAATCAGTAGATTATCTTTATTTCTTTATGTTTATGAACTTGGTGCTTTTGGAATATGAACCAGGAGCAGTCATGGATTTATGAAACAGCTGTGGTTTTCATTCTGGTTCTTGTGTCCACATGTGAACATCAGTTAAAGGCAACTCTATCATTAATGTAGTTGCTAATTTTTTGTGTACTGCATTAGAAACATGATTTGGCCCATATTTCTAATAACGTATCAACTTTTGATGCTGAGGCTTAAGCAGTGCAGTTGTATGGTTTAAATCTGTCTCAAAACCTTCAAAAAACCAAGCAAACAAAACCACTACAAACAAACAAACCAACCAACCCAAATCCAGAAACATTGCCTACAGACCTCTCCATTCCAAACCAGCACTGTTTTTCAATATGCAAGATACCTCATTCAGAAAATGTGGTCCCTGTTGAAGAAGTGGTACCAGGAGTTAGAAATTTGGGGTTGTTACCCCTGCAAGGCACGCAGCATTCAAGGTAGCAAGAGAAGGAGAATTGTATGAACAGTGCACTCCACAGTACCAATCCTACTGAAAAGACAGGCTTATGAACTGAGAGCTTCTGGAGTGAGGGCAGATTTTGTTCAGATGTGCTTTGTGTGGGATGCTTGTCCCCTGTCTGAGGGAGATCCTTTGAACCTTGTGTCCTTGTTGGTCCAGGAAGCATCTGCAGTTCTGAGCCTTGAGGACTTAATGCAGTATAGGGTCAGACCAGCAGAGCTCGTGAGCTGTACCCACAAGCTTGGTAAATATCCATCAAGCAACTGCACTGCCTGCACTTCTCTGAGCCTCTTAAGAGGCAATGGCAGTGGTGGAAGGTGGGACATTTTTATTCTTTCAGAGTAGGGTAGACCATGCTCATACATGGCTCTTGGTGCCAGCAAATTCAGTGGCAGCATCTGGCCTTTGTCTAGACCTCAGCTAGCAGCGGGAGCCAGCAGCTAACCATTTTACCTGGATCTTGTGCCTCTGAGAGGCTTTTGGCTCCTAGGTTCCCACTGACCATGAATGCAGTAGGACTGGACGCTGTTCTGGACGGTTCTGTACCCTATGCACTGATATAACCCCTATGGCAAGCTAACAGTGCACTAAGCATTAGTCACTGGCCTCCCTTTGGGATCAAATGAAGTTCCTGGTGTTGTGAGGACTCTCAGCTTGTGGAGTTCAAGCCCTTGGGCTGGATCCTGGATCAGAATTCTCAGTGGCCTTCCGTGATACCTGCAGGGTGTGTGGCAGAGAGCCCCTGACAGCACAGCCCCCTCCTCACCCTGTCAGACAAAGACATGATGGAGAGGGAGAGGGGAGAAAAAAGCTATTCAGCCACATGTTGCTGGGGCCAAGCCCTGCCACAACCTGCTACAGAACTGCTGGCTCTGGCTGAGCTTAAGGAAATCAGCTGTGTTTAACCTTCCATGGGTCTCCAAAAACCTCTTATTGCAATGCTTGCATAATTACTGTTTTAATAAATTCTTGCCTGGTTTAAGATTAGTGGTTTGGCACTTTGTAAATTAATTTTTAATTATGTTACCTTCTTAAAAGACTAGATGCTTTAATAAAAGTCTGCTCTCCAGTAGGCTTTGCAGCATCTGAAATTTACCTTCTCAGGAGAGTGGTGTTATAAATTTGTACAGTGAGACAGAGAGAGAGTGAGATGCTATAGCACTTTTATGGCTATGTAAACAAACTTCCTTTGTCAGAATTCAGTCATCTTTAACAGCTCGGAGGTGATGCTTCTAGTGATGGTGATCACCTTCCAGATGATAGTACCTACTTATCCATCTCACAGTAATTTAGAGAGGACTCACACCTCATCCATCTTTTCCTAGGAGTTACAATGAATATTTTTCTGTTAAGAATTTAGCATTTACCCTTCATGGGTCAGTGGATGGGTTAGTCTTAAAGCATCTTTAGAGAAAGATTATTCTAATAAAGCCTCTGTACACACAATGCACTGTACTAGTATTTCATCTTTCTGTTTAGAAACATAAACCAAGCAGCAGGCTACATTTCCTAATAAGCCATATTTTAGACATAACATCCCCATAAGTTGCAGATGATGTGGACTTTCAGAGAGAACAGATTAGTGGCAATATTTCATCTGAATTTTTTGGTGAAGTAGATATCCTTAGCAAGCTAACAGGGAGGCACTTTGATTATTGTTTTGAGACATCAAAACAGTGTTCTAGGAACATCTTAAAGGCAACGTTGTTTATATTTGTTTTGTTGTTGCCTCCTCATTTAATCAGTTTCATCAGTTTATGAATTGTGTGCAGAATGTTTTACCTTAAAATTTGCAAGCCATGCAAACATAAAGTGAGATCTTAATTTAGTGTTTCTTTGGAAAATGTGTCAGTCATTTTACAGACATGGAAATTTTTTATGACAAAATACCATTGTTACACATTTCCATGTGGGCTGTATGCTTTTCTTGCCTGATTTGCATCTGCAACATTCACTATGCTTAGCAGCTTATAATTTTAGAAAGTAGTTCAGGACAGGGACTAAAGAACATCAAGTTTAGTTAAAAGTGGAAAGGGGTTTTAACTGACAATGTAAATGGGGGGGGCAAACTTTGTTTATCATACTTCCTTTCTCTCTCTTTAGAAATAAAAGTATCTTTTCTTCCCTATGTTAGAAACTAATGGAAAATCTACATGGTAAAATTCTGTGCTTTTACATTTAAAAATATTATGGCAAGCACTGAGAAAGGTATTTTGCTTGACTTTTAGTACTTACTTCTGAAACTGCCATGTTGTTGGGAGGGTTTACCCTCCTATTAGTATTTTTCCCAGTGAATAACAGGTCTCAGCTTCTATAAAATATTAAAAAGTGAAAGATCTTAACCCATCCTGGACATAAAGCAAACCTTTAATCTGAACAGAGAGTAGGCAATGCACTGACATGTACCTTGAGGTCTGTGGAGCTGCACAGCCTCAGCTAGGGAATGTGGGATGGGCTCACTTGGAGATAATCTTTGAATCTTGATGATGACACTGGAAATCACAAGAGAACCAGCAAGCGTGTTTTGGGAGATTTGGCACTTCCTTGGGAATACAGCAGAGTTCAGGCTCCTCTACAGAGCTTGGCCCAAGCAGGCTCAGCCAGGGAGGAAGCTGTATTAGGTAAGGTATAAAACAGGAGGCTCTTCATATAGGCAAGAGGTAACCTAGTAATGAGCATCCATCCTCTAATTTTTAATGTGTGAAAAGTCATTATTTCACTTGAATGCAGAGGGAAGTTTCAGAGACAGAAGCAGTTGGCTAGCCAGAAATTAGCACAAAGAGTAATTGTGGCAGAGGAATGAATGTGTGAGCTCACAGACTTGAATGGTCGCTTTGGTGAAAAGACTAAATTTGTGGCAGGTTACAGAAGAGATGGTGCCTCAAGCAATGTCTTTCTGAAAGATTCAAGACTCGAGGGTTCAAGATGCATTTTCTTCTCACCTTTCATAGTTCTTATGACACCGCTGGGCACAGCCCAAATTTTACAGGTTTTAAAACATTGCCTTTGTGGATGTGGCAAGATCTCAGCTGGGTTTTTTTGGGAGTGACTTAGGTCTGTGTTGTTCCAAGTGTGAGATCTGTGTATTTAAACATCTTTAAAAATCTGGTCCATGGGATTTTAAAGGTTATCTTTCATTCATTTCCACTGATTTATAGGAACTGTCTATGACAATCACTTTTGAAAATGGCTACAGATCAAGGGACCCTCAAAAGAGTTGAGGCGGATCAAATAAAGGAAGAAAACAGAAGGACATAAATTAAGGCAGTTCAGTGTGTTTAAATGGACTTTCTCCTAAGCTTTTCCAAGCACCTTAACTTAATGCTGGAGTCTGAGCACCTAAAAAATGTGCCTTCCCTTTGCCTCACCCAGGTTCCCTCTGTATAAAGTAGGGATAATAGCTTGGCCCTGTCTCCTGGTGATAAAAACATTAAAAGATGGTGAGATTTTTTTCCAATACCGTAGTGATGGGGGTTATACAAACACCTTAGATAGTGGAAAGGTATGTTGAACTGGCAAGGCAGAGGTCACAGGCAACTAGAGATGAGATGTAGAAAGGGGCAAAGTTGCACAAGGCCTGGAAGGCCTGGTAATAACTTTATATACTGTGTTATGTCTAGAAGGGAGAATTTCAGCTTTCACTGACCTTTATTTTGAGCTTTTTTTCTTCTCTGTTTTATTTCCAGTTACATGTACTGACATTTGTATGATTTCACTTTTGTCAAAGACAGAAATCTGGCAGTTTTCTCTTTCAGACTTTGTTTTAAATTGTGAGTGTGTGTGTGCAGTGTGAAATTAGCCCCATGCACTGTGGCATGCCATTAGAACTTGCAGCACTGGTACAAACCCACTCGTGTCATAGCAATGGGTGTAGAAGTACCCTCATGTTTGATCTCAGTAGCCAATTTAGCTAAGATATGTCCTGAACCTTTTTTTTTTTTAATGTCATAAGAACTGGAGGAAACTCCTATTATTTTCCAGGGTGCTTTCATAAATGTATGAATTTGTTAAGCTCCAGTCTCAAGTTTTTAAGACTAAAACTTTGTGTGTCATATGATTCCTGAGGGTAAGCCTTGCCTGCAACAATGGTGACTCAACCATTTCCTGAGCAGCAGGGAAATATTGTCCAGCATTGTTAGTTTATTAATGCTTTGCCTTGCATATATTGGAAGAAGATTTGGCAGGGCGATGTTCTCTCGGAGCCTGTAAATTTGGCTCTTCTATCATCTTTTTCACACTCAGCCTTTTTAGGCACTGGGAGCTGAATTACTGGAGAAGTCCAGCATGTGCACACTCATGAGATTCACCTCAGATATTCTGAAGCTGGACAGGATGAGAGCCCCTGCCCATCTGTGATCCTGTGGTGGCTCTGGCAAAAGGGGTATGTCTAGAGAGCAAGTTCGATGAGGGATAGGGTGGGGGAGATAAAAACAGAGAAAACAGCTACTGAGGCCAATCCAAGCAACTGAAGAAAATGACTTTTTCCCTACAGTTCAGAAACTACACTGGGGAATAAATAATTTCAAAATCCCCTAGAAAAATGCATCTTACCCACGTGGCAGTGACTGGGCTGCTCAGAGGGTCCCTGCTGCCTTCTCACTTGACCTGCACATGGAAGAAATCCCAGTCCCACTGCAAGCCCTTCTGGGAGCCAGGGATGTGCTGTGTGATTCCATCTCCTCTGCCTTAGTTTGTTGTTTGGGGTTTTTTTGTGTTAGGACACTAAAATCCCAGTTTCAATCAGTTCAAGGTTATGAGATGGCACCCCTAAGGCCCAGATAAACTTAATATTAGTAAGCCGTTATTTCTATATGCTTGATTACAATCTCATTTTTCTTTTGACTTAGTGATCTGAGTGAGATTGTGGCTCTTCACTTTGCTTGAGCACATGAAACACTAAACATATTTTCCTGAGATGTATGAAGGAGGAAAATCACCTTAGCTCCAGGGTTGTCTGGAAATTTCATCTCCTGTAGTCAGTGGTCATCTTTAGGAAAGCTTATACACTGGGTAAACAGATGGCCTGATCCAGCTCCTGATGGCAGTGGGATTTTCCATTACAGAGATATAACCAGGGATCAGGCCTGGGAGCTTCTGAACGAAGAGGCTGGAGGAAATTACCTTTCAGTCCCTTTCAGAATTTTAAAGGTGCTCACTGAGTGATTCCCCTCTGCCTTGCCTCATTTTGACCCTGAGTTACCTGGCTAAAACCCAGTCTTGGGAAAGCCCCTTCCAAAGGTGATCCTGCCAGGGGGTGTCTCCTTCCTGAGCACAGGGAGCCCTCTCAGCACCAGGGAGAAGGGCTGTGTACTGAAGAGATCTGCAGCGTTTACCTAATGTGCCTCATCTCCCAAGGGTGTCAGACCTGTCACTGTCGGGAGGCAGGTCTGCAGGATGAGACACCACTGCTGCACTCTGAAAACACTTCTCTAGCAATGACAGTGAGTTTGCATGTATTTGTAGGTGTGTATATGTGTATTTTTGTGTATATGTATACTCACACTTGTCTTTTCAGGTGTACACATGTAATATGTATATATGTAATATGTGTGTGGGTGTATAGATGTAATATATACATACATACATACACACCAACCAGGCATGTATAGGCTGACTGTCATCTATTTTATATTGGAAAGCAACATAATTTATTGTTTTCCTCTTAGCCTGGAACTTCCATAGAATGTATATGGACTATAAATATACATGCATGCATGTATACATGCATACGGCTGCAGGAGCACAAATATTTCCATCATCTAGAGTGCATTAAAAAACCAAGACATTTTAGTTTGTTTTCCTGATGGAACTTGTTAAAAATGTGTGTCAGTGTATCAGTTCCTGTATTTCAGAAGAGAGCAACGCTGAGACATTCAATCCAAAGTTGCTTGGTATTTTTAAGCTGAAATTAGATTCATTGCTTTGATTATTCCATTGTGGCCCCCAAGTTATATTTTAGTGTCCTTCACCTTTTTCTCCTTTATTATTTATAACCCACACTCTTTGAGCAATGACCAGGACTAATCTGTAACCTTCTGTCCTTCTGCCTGATTCGCTCTCTTTTGAAACACAGAGATTGAAGCAAATACTCTCAGACTCTCTGTTAAAATATAGATAGATAGATATTTCTCCCTTATGTCTTACACTGAAATAAGACTTAATGGAGGTTTTGCTTTTCTAATTCAGTCTCAGTGGACCTACTTCAAAAGCAAATAGCAAAGGACTGGGAAGTACATATTTGGTATTCATTGTATTATAATGTCTCTCCCACATAGGCATCCACACAGGTGCTTTATAGGCCTCCATCAAATGGCTTGTGTGGCCATCTCGATTGTTAGATTATTGCATCCATGGTTTGGGGGGTTTTCTTCCCCCCCTCCAATGTTTTTTTGTTTCCCCTGCAATGTTAGTTGCACCTAAATAAATAAATTAAATAGTAATTCATTTGTGCTCACTCTGCATCACAAAGAAGTGGGGCATAAAACAGCATTAGCAGTGAATCCCCTGAGGACCAAAGAACCTCACAGGGGGCTGGTCCTCTGAATGGTCTCTGTCACTCCCTAGCAGCTAATGACTGAAACAGGATCCATTGCCACTGGGAGCTTTTAATTTCCTTACATTGTACAGATTGCTCTGATCCAATGCAAAGTGACAGCTACCATTTCAGTTCAGCTCATTAACAGCTTGTGCAAGAGCCAGCGTGCGCCGTGCCTTCACGGATGCTGTATTGCCCTGATCTCTGCTCATGCAAGCCAGAATCCAGCCTTTGCAGAAGCTCTGAAATAACAGAGTTGCAGGCATAATAAATGCAGCGTCTCACATACCTGGGGAAAGCAGGCAGTGTATTTAAACTTACCTTGGGGCAGAGAGATTCATGCCTGTACTTCAGAAAAAAACTTGAGAAAACTCGGGGATTTATTTGCTTGGTGAAACCCCAGCAATAATGGATTGAAGAGCTGGGAGCACATAACAAAGGAAGTTTTCCAGGAAATTTAGGAAATGTCAGGGTTGTTAACCGGGGAGGAATAAAAAGGTGACAATTCAAGAAAATAATTGGAAAATTAAGGGAATGTTCTCAAATTCTCTAAAGCATGTGGAACAACAGAGCAGCTATGTCTGTCAAGCAGAGGCAACAAAACTGGAATAAGTTCTGTTGTGTTAAGTTAGTTTTATGTTTGTGTATTTTTGTAAGCACTAGTAAATTGTAGCCAGCTGTGGTATCTCCAAAATCAGTGGAAAAGGCTTGCTTTAATTTGTACAGTGGGGTTTATTTTTCCAGCATATGTGTATATAGGGAAAATTGTATTAGCTGGTTTAGGAGTCCAGAAAACAACTATTTTTTTTCTTTTAAATAGTTTCTGTTAGAAAAACAAGTGCACTGAAAAAGAAAGAAAAACTTGGATTTTCCATTTTCAGAGGGAGTCTTTGTGTTGAGTAGGAGAATAATAGAATAGGTCCAGAGCATACTGGTGTTCCCCATCATTCAAACCCTTGAGAGGACAAGAACTGTCCAGCTGTGGTCTAGTCCTTCTAACATAATTGATGAAGCTGGGAGGGTGTCCCAAATCAGAAGCAATGGCAATGTCTGTGCTGTGGTGAGTTCATGGGGAACTATCTGTGGTACTTCCATATCACCATCTTTGATCTGAGCATATCAGAGTAGGCTCAAAGTCTGTAATGAAATACCATTCCAGTAGACTCAGAGGCCATCCTGAGTAATTTGTACAGGTTATTGTCAGCCCTTCTTCAGCTCAGCGAAACTGAAACTGTTTGACACCTTCAAGGGTTGTAAAGAAAAGACTTTCTTGGAATTTGGAGTATAAAGTATTCTGTGGGTATTTACTGAAGGTATCATTTACAGACACAGAATAAAAAGGTTGGAAAGTCCAATGGATAAGAGGTCACCAAAGTCCTGATTTTGAAAGATGCCAAATCAGAGAGATGGAGTGTTAAGTGAGCCTTGCTTAGTAGAAGTTGCCAAGTTGTAAGGAGTCATCATTTAAATTCTTTCCCTAGTTTTGCTTCTGACTCTGTGAGACTGACTGGAGTCTAATTGCCATGGGAAGTTTTTATGAGTGCATGAAACAAATGACATCAGATATGGGTAACAATGAGAAAAACTGTTACGTTTAGGGATTGCAGTCTAAATGCATGAGTTAGTGAAAAGCTCTAAGATGTGGCAGAATTATTTTAAGGCAGAAGTTCCCATTTTGATGAACTTTTTTGGGTTTTTTTCTATTTTAATGCAGAAATTGAGATGAGTGCAAACCCTGGGTTCGTGAAGTAGATGAGTTGAAACATTGTCATTGACAGCAGGACAGAGCTGGGTGACTTGTAGTGACAAGGAGAAATGAAGCTCTCTAATATCCTCCAGGACAGAGAGACAATCCAGAATCTTGTCTTTTAAGGGCAGTACAGAATGGGATCAATTGAGGGAGTATTGAAGTATGTGGGGGTTCACCTATTCAGATAGAAAATACATGGTTTAGTGTTCACTGAAAAGAACCAATATATTGTCAATATAGCAATGTATTTTAGAAGTAAAATTACTTTGATAACATGTAAAACACGTTGCTCATAACCCATTGTTTCCATCTGCAGTGTTCCTTTGACACGTCTTGTTCCTCACTCATTTTTCTATCCGTATGAAACGTGTCAACATGCAAAAAGAAAACACATATACACGTTTAATAAATAATGAAAGCACAGCTTCGTTTATGAAACAAAAGTGGATATAGGTCCATGATAATATGCTTGGGGAAACAAATGCATAATTATAAATAAGTTCACATGGTGTACATGAAAAGATGATTGACTGTATATAAGCTAGAGTATCAGTAACAGTGTGGCTTTAAAACAATTTTGCGTCAAATGTGTGTATCATATTGCATTAAATGTGTGTGTATCAGAAAGGTGTTAAGATGGAAGAATAGTAAGCAAATATTGATGCATTCAATGGACAGAAGATATGATGGATCCTCATTAACCCAAACTGTATCTTAGTCAAAGCTGGTGTTCCTAAAGGGGACAAGCTGCTAGTGTGAGTACTTTGACTTGAATGAGGTTTTGCCACAAAGAATTAGTGTTTTCACCTTATAAAAATGTCACACTAAACATCCTAACCTCTCTGAGAACAGCAATGAGAGGAGGAGGAGAGTGGCTCAGCATTAGCTGAGGTGGCTGTTTCCCAGAGCTCCAGAGTAGCCAGTGTCTTCTCTAGACAACAACTCCACACCGATGGCTAGGCAGGACTCCCTGTCTTTGAGAAGGCGTCCTCATTGCAGTCTTGGACCTCTTGACAGGGAGCTGCTGCTGCCTACTGATCTCAGGGCTTGCCTGAGGGTGAGGTTGTGCTTGTCCCACTTCTAGCACAGCTTTTTGAAAAGTCTCTGTAGCAGAACAAGTGCAGAGGGCCAAATTAACCCTCTGGATGGAGATTATTCAGCCTTATGCAGCCATATTCACCACCAAAAAAGGAGAAAAATTTAAACTAAATTGAAGCAAGCCATTTAAATGAGTTATGATTAGAGAAGCTAGAATTATATATGCATGCAGAATGTTTTTGTATGTGTTTCAAAATGCAGTTAGTTAGTATCACATATACTCCCAACCCATCGGGTGTTGGTTCAATCAGGCACATCTCTAGTGGCAGGAGTAGCACACTGGCTTGTGATTGGAGATGTACCTTATTATATATCTCCAATCAACCACTATTTTGTTGGAAAAACTCAGTTTTACCCAGCTGCATGGTGCTTATACAGTACATTGTGCTCAAGGGTAAGGCAAAAGGCACCCAGCCACGTGTCTTGCATCTCTGATTGAATGCCTAGGCAGCCTGAGTACTTAAGCTCTACACAGCATGTTATGTTGCCTGTCTGTGACCCTCAGAAGAAGTCTACAAAGCAGATGTCTCAAAATTAATTAAAATTATGGATTAATATTACTTAATGATGCTTAGAAAATTTTACTCTCACCCCTGACTTCTCTTTAAAGTGGACAAATTAGCTAACAGCTAAGGACCTACCAAAAATCCTGTCCTGTGGCCTTTTATGCACATTGTTCCCCCAAAGTGCAGTGGTGGTTTTTCAAGTGGAAAGGTTACATGTGTGACTTGAATTGCAGGGCCAGATGCTGCTCTTGGATGTGCATGAAGAATCCAGTTGATGATGATAGATGAATCAGGCCTAAGGTGGTCAAACTGGGGTATTTTACTGTGTAAGTTGAAGGAGAAAATGTGTGGCCACATTTTCAGAAATGCATAGTGACTGTGTGCCTTTAAGGAAATATTCCTAAAATGACTGTATAGGTTCTCTTGAGCAGGATGTGTTTATAGCTGAATCGCTTTGGGAACATCAACTCCCAAAATCATGAATATAAAAATCATAGGGTTTTGAGGTTTTTTAAACAGTAATTTCCTGCTTCTTCAGTTTTGAGGCTTCACGGTCCTTGTATTCATGTTTCTGTTCTCCAAAATCCTGAAAAGATGAGATTTTTTTTCTTGGAGAAGGGGAAGAATGGTTCAGAGAGTATTCAGTCTGTATTCCCTTGACTCCCACAGTAGGACCTCTAGAAAAGCATTAACTACTGTAAGTCTCAGTCAAGCAAGGTGAGTGTCAAGGTTATGTGTGGTCATTAGACAGAGGAACTGGTGAGAAATTAGCAGATGTTTTGTTTCCTTTTTTATTAGTGGGGCTATCACTTCTAGGATTAAAAAAGAAGCAAGCAGGCTTTGTCACTCTTCAAAAAGTGTAAGCCTTGGGATGGAAGATGTATCCTGGAATGGGACATAGTGATGTATTTCCCTTTAGAGTTGAGTTCTTTGCTGGCCCATGTCAAGAGACACTACAGATCCCAGGTGAGCTCAGCACCAGGAACTGCAGGAGGATGGCTGTGGTGAGCCTGTGTAGTGAGTGTGCTTCTGCTGGGCTGAAGTCCCAGAAAATAGTCATTGGTGATGATTTTTAACCTTGCAAAGAAAGGAGGTGCTGCTGTGTGGGGTCATCCCACTTGCTTTCCTTTTCTAAACAGTGCAATGGAAGGGAAATGGGGGTAAATAAGCTTTTTGACTAAGAGGAAATAAACCAGGGAAACTTTGAACTCTGAAAAAAAAGAAAAAAGGTTGACTTCTGTATTAGGGTGCAGGTTTAGCACCTTTTTATTTGTCTGTTTCTCAGAGACTGAACTTAGTTGGTCTTACAGGTCTAAATGTTTATCTCAGCTGGTGTTCCTCTCACCCCCCATTCGAAGGACTTGGGGGTAGGCAAAGGAGAAAGTGTGTCTGGGAACTGCGAGGAAGAGGAAATGGTATTTAAAAAACCCATTTAATTAAAGGACAACACTTGGGATTTCATTTAATTCACATTACAGGAGGAATTTAGACTTTCACTGCTACCACCTGCTGCCAGGCTGAGCTGCGAGCGTTGTTGCTGCGTCTCACCGATGCAGGTGAACTTACTGCCGAACCACTTTCACAGTCCAGAAAGCATGACATTCCTTGTTACCAGTGGGAGGAAAGGCTAATTGAGAAGTGTGTATAAAAGCTGTAATGAGTAGCATTTACATGTATTGATTAGAAGTAGGGCCACAGTCTCTCATTTATCACCACCAGCAGCTGTGAAATTTTCCCCACGTCGATTGGCACGGCTCATATTCCTGCTCCTCTGGTTCCTTATTGCTATTTTCTTCCCCCCACCCGCCCTGAGCCAGAGTGCTGATCCACCAGCTGGAATGGCTTGGTAATTACTCCGGCTTCTCCACCAGCTGCCACAATTGCCAAACCGCTGGAGTGAAAAATTCCATCCTGCATTTCCGATTTTTTACATTACCACTGCATAATCATATTTGACGAATAATTAACCCGGGTTAATACTTCAGGGAGCCATTTGCAAGTAAATTGATAAGCTGAGTGCTGTAAAGGCGCACAAGAGCTAAAGGCTTTAGGAAGCTGCACAAAACAGCCCACTGACTGTGCTATTTGAATACACGCACACCTCTTGACCATCTTAATTAAGAGTGGACGGTGAGTGCTGTCCCCAGCCCCCTTAAACAGAGTGGGGCTCAGGAGGAGGGAGAGGATGGGAAACACACTCAGACTCTCCGCTCTGTCTGTCTCGTGCATTGTAGTGGTGCAATGGATAAGAATAAGTGCACTTTTCCTCCCTTTTAGATTTAGAAACGAACATTGTTAGATCAGAATCTTGTTAAACAGGGTTGAAATCAATGGAAACCTTCCCTGCCAACTCAGTGGAGAATATGGTTGGAGTGCTGTTTTCCCTACCTTTAATAATAGCAGGCAGGTCAGTGAGAAAGCAGAATTGAGTCCTTTTGGAAATGTGTATATTTGTATTTTTTTTCAATTAAGGCAGCTGTGCTGTGTTTCAAATGCTTGTCTTTGCTTTGGGATTGATCCTGGACTTGTGAGATAAGTGAAAAACCTCTCAGTGTGACTTGTGTGATTTATAAATCCACTCTTTCTTCAGCTTCAGCTTTTAGAGTGTTTGACATGTATCTTATTTCGCAGGATTGCACTAAATAGTGGCTGATTGGAAAAGATATTTTTGGATTCTTCTGCACTTATAAAAAGTGAAAAAAACCCAACCCACACAAAGAATTTCTGTCATGCTGATATTTCTGACGCAGTCACTGTTATCCAGGTAAATACTCCTTCAAGGTGGCCAGTAAATACCATATAAATGTTCTGTAGCACAGTTTTGGGCATAGTAAAAGACACGAATTTGTGTTAAATGAGAGTCACATTATTGCAGATGTTATCTGAGTTGCTTTCATTTGGCTTTTGCTATGTAGCAACATTCCTTAGGTTGAGAATAAAATCTTCTAAGAAATATTACAATATATTTCTGTTTCTGGGAGGACATGCCAGAAAACAGTGCCTAAAAGATCCAAAAAAGGAAAATAATTAGTCACTTAGTATTTTCACATAAACTGTGAGATTTGTTATCTCCTCAAGACTTCCATACTAACTCCTGATTTTTGGGAACATCTGTTTTGACAGTCTTGGTGGCAGCCCTGATGTGCCATCCAACTGCAAAGCTATACATTGAGAGGCCAATTAGTGGATTTGTGTATCACACACTTGCCAAGATGCCCTAAGTGGAGTAAAGACACTTAGCAGAGTTGTGTAGCAACCCCCAGCCCAGCACCCTGCCTGGCTGAGCTCCCTGGGAGCTCCTCATGAAGTGCCAGCACATCCCATTATTTTATCTCTACATGAAAGAAGAAACATAGTTAAATAGAAATGTATGAGGGTTTAAGAGGTCAAAGCAGTTTTTGTTATTCACTGATAACTCAGAGAAAGATGCAGATGGGATTATTTAGAATTAAACAGTGTCACTATGGCCTTATGAAGAGCGAGGCTTTCTCTAGTACAGCTCCTCTTACAGATGTGCTGATCATGGGAGCAGCTTTGGATGGGCTGCCATGAAATTGTAAGCTGGGGACCTGAGGGAAACATTTTTTTTTTCTTTTTGGAAAGCACAGTAATTCTTTAAGATGTATAAACCTTAATCATGTGGAATGTTATTTCTCTATTATGGCATGTGCTTTAAATAATAGGGGTTTATCAAAGCAGCTTAAGAATTGTCTTATAGGAAGTGATTTACCTGAATGCTAGCGAGAACTTAAGGATTTCTGGGTTATTCTGTGTAATTTGAAATCTGTGTAGTTTCAGAGAATTCCCAGAGGATGAATAACACTTCAAAATATGGGAGGATGGTATGATTTCCAGGGGTTTTTTGTTTGTTTTTTTGGTTGTTTTTTTGCAAATGAACTCAGTTTAATAAGTATTTTATAAATAACTTATTCGTTGTCAGGAGAAAGGCTAACCAAATCCCGAATTTCTTCTTTAAGCCACAGGCTGACAGCTGTATGTATTGTGGCAGTTGTGTGAACCCTGTATAAATCAAAGCCTTGCTAGAAATTTGGTGCAGAGGGGTTTCATTGCAATCATGATACACGAAAGACCACTGTTGGTAGATCATTGCTGTTCAAAACCCACATTTGCATTAGTAAATGTTGCTAGAAACTGAGGCAGGAGCTTCAGGGTGTGGCCCAGACACAATAATAGAAAATAAGAAATAATAAATAGGAAAAGAATTAGCCTTTTCAGCTTCCCGGGTCTGCCTTATCATTTTCCTGTGGACAAATTGTCGTCTGTCTTAGTGTCTACTTTGCTGTTTCCGTAAACAAGCTTTTTCAGACCGAAATAGAATTGCATGGCATGGCCTGGCAATTCAGAAAATAAATAAAGAATAACACTCATATGACTATCCTGCTGTATTTCCCCAGCATTTAAGTGGTCAGAGCTTCTGTGCATGCCAGACTGAAAGTCTGTGCTGGGCATTTGTCACCGTGTGTGGTAATGCAGGGGAAAGCAGTTCCTTTCAGGGCTCAACTGTAGCACTAAGTGAAATCAATGGCCAAACAATCTAACACAATTGGTCACATATTGATAGAATTAAACACCGCTGTTAACGTGACTTGTCATTGATCTGACAAAAACAGAGTCCAGGGTAAAAGTCGCCTGGAGCCTTTAGACTCTGCCTTTACGTAGCAAAGGTTGGGAAATTATTCGCTCCATCTGCTTCGAACATTTTTTTTTTTATTTTTACTGACAATACTCCTCACTCTAGAAAACACTTGCAGAGTTTTAACCTCTTCATTGTCGGAAACCTCACACGTACACACACACAGAGAGCCCTGCCCACCATGGCAGTTCTCTCTTGGATCAGGCCATTGGATCTCTTTCCCCAGTGCATGCCCAAGGGAATGCTCACAGAAGTTACTCCAAGCACAGGGAACCTTCTCCGTGCCAGGGACAGCTGGGGGCAGTTCTGCAGCAGGTACAGTGGAATGCAGAGCTTTACTGCCTTTGGAACAGGAGATATCAGGAAAGAAGAATTAGGCTCAAACCTTCTGATGCACAACATATCAGGCTTGTGCATGGTATAACCTATTTTCTGGTACTGGTTCAGAGGGCAAAAATACCAATAAAGTCAGCAATTAAGAGGTTCTCTGCTAGTATCACTTGAAAAGAGTTGCATTTCAGGAATCAGTTTTATTGTGCTCCAGCTTTGCATCTGCAGCTTAGCTGTTGGCCTTTTCTTGGTGTGTCAGAATCCAAAAGACTTTGCATTATGAAACCTTCAGCTGGCTGGAATAATTGCCACACACACTGGAAACCAATTCCTAATGAGGGCCTGAAAGATCTGAGCACATTGCTCCAGAGTGTTTGCAGGGGAAACTTGTTCTTAATGCTGCGAGTTCTCCGACCTGACCTGCGAGTCACGCTTTGCTTTTAGGCTGATTGCAAACCTGATAATGTTTTCTAAAGTACCATAAGAGGAAGGAGCCTGGGTTTGTAAAAAGCACGTCTTAGTGGTAACTCGTAGTCACAACATGTCAGCCCTGCATTTCTGCACCATTTGCAGTGTCAGGGAAGGCATTCTCACCTGCCCCTCTCTCGCAATCACTTCTCTCCTCCTCTCCTACAGCTCTTTGCCTCTTAGACATCTATTTTGTTTGCTGTAATCTTTGTGTTGTGTTAGAGGTTATAGATCCTTGACACTTTGATAGTGGGTATTGCTGCTTTGTTTATCTGCAGGCTGCCGAGCGATGGTGCCCCTGCATGTGCTGCTCCTGGACAGCCCCAGCAGCAAAAGGCTGCCCCACACCTCAATTTCGGCGGAGAGAAAGGAGTAGCTGTGTTTGCAGGGCTCCTGTTTGCTTTTTTTTCCCCCTGTTGTTACTGTTTTATAATAAAAGCTTTCCGACCACGTCGAGCGCAGATATTGCTGGTGGATTGTTGTTGCCTGTGGCAGCAGTGATGGCAAGATTTGCTGTGCTGTATGCAGCCCAGGGACTCTGAGGGAAGTTATCACACCTCCACGGCTCCTTCCTTTAATTCACAAGCCTTGCAAAGATGTAGGGAGTGAGGGAGAGAGGAAGAACTTTAATGTACATAGTAACATAGTCACAGTGGGGAGAGAGCCAGAAAAAACTTATCCTGCTTACTTGCACTTCTTGCAACATTTCAGAAGCAGACAGGTTTCTTCTGAGTGGAATATGAGTTTTTCTGAGATTATTAGCAGAAAGACATCCCCCCAGCAGGAAAGGAGCAAAGATACCTGTGCACAGTAATTGCATTCTCACAGTCTTGGAGCTCTGTGGAACACAGTGGTGGTGCTAATCGACCTTCTCCACATCCTTGTCATGAAACACCAGTGCATCAGTGGCATGCACATCTGAGCTGGGAATGTGAAATGCTTGGAAAATATTACCCTATACTGAAGTTGAAAGCTAATTGCCCATCATGACAATTCCCAGTAGACTCATACATTTGAAGTCTCAGTATGAACACTAAAAGCTCATTCCAGGGGTTAAAGAACCATACTGACAGATGAGATGTCTGGAGGGAGACATAATTGCACTACAGAAGTGGTAACCTGTACATCTTGGGAAAAGAATAGGACACAGCTTCTGCATCTTCAAAGAAATAGCTGTGGCCAGGTCTTTGATCTATCCGGGAAGATCACACCACCAAGAAGGCAGCAGTGTGATGTGGATACAAGCAATGTCTTCATCCTTCTCTCTCAGTTGCACCCCTTCTGTTTTCCTAAAGTGATCTAAAAGGCTGACAGCTTGGTGACGGTTTCATGAGATGCCCTGGTGGAGGATGCAAAGAGGATGTGAATGCCAAACATCACATTGCCTGTGATGGCATCATGAAGAGGGTGCACGCACAAAGGCTTTCTTCCTCACCTTACTAGGCAGTGATTTGAGTAACTTTGAGGGAAGTTCTCCAGGAGTGTTGCTTGGTTGGTTTGGATGCTTGTAGAACCTTCAAAATGTGTTGATACAAGAACAAATTATGTGAGATGAACTGGACCCTCATCTGAATAGTGCCTGTGATTTTAGAGGCACTGCATTGACTTACAGTGAGGAATTTGGGGCATTTTTATTAGACATACAGTTGTGTTTTTTTCTGTAAGAAGCCTTACCTCTTATGACATTTTTTTACCAAAAGAAATCAAAAACGATTTAAGGTGAGCAGACTACACAGATTTATCTCAATATAATTTTCATACTGCATTATTAGAGAAAAATCAGAAATGCTTATCTTATTTCATCACTCACTGTAAATAAAGGGGATAAAGAAGTAAAAAGCTTATCATATTTACTTGACAGTCCTTTGCTGTTTAGAAGAGAAAGTTTAAGGACTTTGGTTACCTTTTAGCTTCTAAATTCTAAAGGACCAGAGACTTTTGTCAAAATTCCCAAATCTAGTCCTTAGAGCTGCAAGTGTGTGTTTGCAGTGCTTTCCTTTGAAATTTTTCATCATCAGGAAGTAGCAGTTTTGTGTAACAGCTGCTCAAAATGTGTGTCAATTAACTGTGTTTAGGCTTCATAGGGTGCAGGAACAATGGCAAACTATACCCTGAATGTCTTCTGATTTTCTAGAATACAGCACTTAACTTTAAATGAGGAGCTAGTTAAATAACTTCGTGTAACCTTCACATTAAGGTTCTTTCATCTCCTTCATTATTGTGCAACACTCTAACAGACCATCAAAACTAAATATCCTTGATGGACTTGTAGTGGTGTATTGTGGTCACTGGAGACATTTTAAACAGTGCAGCCCGCTGAGTGAGGTTTCTGTGCTGTCTGTATCTCTTTGTGTCCATGAAGTGTTTACTTCTTATTACAGCTTACTTATGCAGCCTAGGATTGCATTTTCCCCCCCTTAACTTAGACAATTGGCTGATCAAGGACAGCTCTTTAAGCAGGTTTGAGAGATCTGTAATAAATTATCAGAGACCTGTGAAGCCAGCTCCATAATAAATTATCCCAAGTCCCATGCAGTCCCTAGCATTGCAATTGGAATTCATGAGAGCCTGGCCTGACATGTCTCAGGAGAAAGTCTTAATCCTTCAAGTGAAAGTCTGAGAAACTTGGCATGACAGACTGTATAAGATAGAGCCATGATGATCTGCCAAGACTATTTTAGAAATTTGGTGCTTAATGGCCTCAGCTGTACTGCTCACTCATGTTGTTCTTCCTCCAGTGGGTCTTTAAGTCTGTTGACATGGTAAAATATGGACAGTCCAACTGAACCAGTGAACTTTTAATTATCTGTGCGCCACACTTTTTGTGCAGTGAATACCACGGTTTGTTGGCTTCAGAAATATTTCTGTGTGTCCATAACCTTAACCGATGTGAGTAATTTCACTGTTGGGAGCAGAACTCCCCCACCCTGGTTCCCAGCAGTGCAGGGAAAGACCAGGCAGGGAAGTGAGGATTTGCTGGCATTGGGATCATGTGAGGTGTGAGCAATACCTAATGGGGTCAGTGTCTCCATCCACTGTGCCAGCTCCAGGATAACAGAAAGCACATGCAAACATGCCTGCAGAATCAGAGCTGGCAGCCACTCAGCATTTGTTTTGCTGCAGTTGTTCTCAGGTGTATTTGGATCAAGCTGAACTGAGCAAGGCTTAGAGGGATCCATAAAATCTTCTGGAAAAAAAAATAAGAAAGCCACTTAAAATATCTTTTCACTATATAAAATTGTAATGACATTGAAGTGTGTTCAGTGGAGACTTTCTAGTGTAGAAAATGTGTTGCTTTGGGAAGCCGAGACTTTTCATTTTAGGGTAACATTCTGTAATTTTTTATGTAAGAGTGTGGTGAAAGGCTTTCACCTTAAGCCTACCATTAAGTCAAGATACTTTTTTTCTATATCCTGAGCTAATTTAACTTTTGATTGTAGTTTCATGTTTTTGAGACTGACAATAGAGAACACGTTGCTGTTGCAGAGAGACTGGAATCAAATAATTATCCATTGAATCAGTCAGCTAATCAGGGAAATAAAGGTTAAAAAAAATCCATGGGAGATGCATTAACAAATGTAAATGTATGTGACAGGACAAGGTCTGAATTAGAGCTGCACATCATGCCGTGCAATACCATATGGATAAAGCACCCACCTAGATTTCATAGTTCTGTATTATTTGTATTGCAATATTTTCTAAAAGACTCAAGAAGGAGTGCATATTATTTTACTGTGTGTTTATAAGCATCACATAGCTGGTCAGAAAGTGAAGAACGTGTGTATCATGATGACTATAATAAATCCAAGGAAAGAACAATGGAAGCAAACTTAGGGAAATGTCTGTTGGCAGATGGTACTGTGTGGTCTGCCCATGGGACAGGTGTGACACTTGGCATAGGAATGGCAGCAGCTGTGTCTGCACATGCAGCATGAGAGACAGAATTCATGTTCTGCAGGAAGATCCTTTGGGGTGTGCCCAGGAACCAGCCTGACCATAATTAATATTAGTGGTCTTCTTCCCTTTTATTGAAATCCATCTGCAGGGGAAGGCTCTGCAGCTTCAGTGCTGGATTGTCAGTGTTTAACATGCAGGGGAACTCTTACTGAAGGTGCAAGGTTTAACCAAATGGGTAACCCCAGCATAATGTTCCTCTGCAAAGATGTTCCCAACCCCACCAAGCCTGGCTTTGTTCTGGTTGTGGGAAAGAAATGGAGCTCTTTCCCTAAGAGAGGTTGGAGAGGAACATGCATCTTAGAGGCAATGAGGGTCTGGTGTCATGGGGAGAGACTTGGGTTTGTGTCCTGAACCAGATCTTAGTGCTCCCAGACCCAGTCAGGTGTGGAAGGCACCAGAGCACTTTCTGTTCTGTGGAAACCTGGTCTAGTTCTCTCCCCCTGCAGTTCTGGCTGTGGTCTGAAATTGTATTCTGGATGTTAGAAACGGGTGTTCTGCTATAAATTGAGTGTACCCTTCCTCTTCTGAAAATGGAGTTTTGGAGAAATTCACTTAGCTGGTTTTAACTACTTTGGTGTTTTCCAATAAAAATAAAATAACATGGAATCAGATATTTTCCACCTGGGTCTACAAATCAAATTATTCCCATGTTGAGACAGGCTTTACAGGAGTCTCTACTGCCAAGCAGGGAAAACCCAATAAGCAAAAAATTTGTATCTTAAATAAATAAATTTGGAAATTTCTTTTTCATTAGTTTAAAGAATATTGGAATTAAATGACATAAGAGGGTGGCTTTTGGGTTTTTTTAATAGGACATTGTTAGCCCATTCCTCTTGGTCAATTCAGGAAAGTTGGCTCTTGTATTATCTCTTGACAATCCCACTCTGTTCAAAGGATTTCATGGCACTCAGTGCTGTATAAATACAGGATAAAAGGATGGAGCTATCCCCAGAAGTGACAGAATTTTTGGAAAATATGGAAAACACAAGGATGCTGAGAATATCAGATAGTGGAAATGAAAGGCAAAGAAATTTGGGCACTGTTTCTACTAGGCACTAATTACTTCCAAGATGTGCCAAAATATTCCCAGTTTTCATAAACTACAATATGTCTCAGTGTCTGGTGGAACTGAACCCTATAATGCTGAAGCAACCCTGATACAGATAAGTTTTGTGAAAGCCCTTTCTTTATTTTATTTATTCTTATAGAATAAAAAAGATCAGAGTACACAACAGCAAGAAACAGAGCATGTGTTTTGCATACATAGAAAAGCAAACAAAATAGAAATAGCAAAGCGCTGATACACATGAGAAAAATTGCATCAATACTTTAGTCATACATCAGCTTATGAATACTGTATTGATCTGTTTTTCTTCCAGCATCAAGATAAGATTAGTGTTACATGCATGGAGCTTCCTTAGCTATTGGATGCAGGGATTAGTGATTGGAGCATAGAGACTGGTAGTCAGGAAATCCTGATTCAAAAGATGGACAAAGCACTCCTGACTTTCTTTTCTTACTTTCCCTGCCTGTTACTGAGACCAGAGAGACACTTCATACTTGCCTGTATTGCAGGTCTGATGTCATGTATCTACTGAACCATTTAAGTGATTTTAAAATGTTGTATGTGCAGAAAAGCTGCTGATTGTTGTTCTGGTCCACGAGTGTCCCTTTCACACTGTGGCATTTTTTGGCTTTGTGGTATTTGTACCATGGTGGCAGCTGGAGGCCAAAGCTGTGTGCTCTTTCAGAGCCTGCACAAGCATGTCACAGGCAGCAGTGCCTGTGCTGTCTGCCCTGCAGGTTGGGGCCAGGTGCCACTGCTTGTGGGGGGCTCCCTTCACCGTCCCCAGGGGCAGCCTTGTGTCCTCTGTGCCAAGGAACGTGCCCTCCCATGCAGAGCTTGCTGTGTCTCCGCATCTCAGAGATTTGGGGGAGCCTTCTGGAAATGAAGTTTTCCTGAGCATCAAGTCCTGATCCAAGTTGCCTTCCTCCTCCCCTGTGCTTTTTGTAGAAGAGAGGGTAAATAGGAAAGCAAGTCACGTAGCTGCACATCATAACAATGGACAATAGTAAGAAGTCTTAGTGCTTTTTCTCTCTTAGTGCTGTGACTCTCCCTGACAATTTGTCCTGCTAAGAAGGGTAGAAAGGAGAACTGAGACTGGGCAAATAAAATACAGAGTGTACCATACTTACAGAAATTTAGGTTACTGTCTTCTGGAGGAAAATGGTGCTATGAGTCAGCTTTGCTTTCCAGCTCTAAAAAGGTATAGTTTTCCTTGTCATCTCTGGACTACATTAGTGAAAAGAAAGTGCTTCTCAAATCAAGTATGCTTTTGTGTTTATAAGATGTAGGGCTTGATGTGGTTCCTAGTGATGTCTGTAGGAGCTTCTCTCACTGGCCTTACTGCCAATGAGTTCAAGCATGGGAGTAATGGGAGGGACCTGTTTGCTTTTATATTCTCACTTAGAATTTTCCTAGGGTCTTATGAAGAAAAAGAACCTTCTTTCCCTGCTAGTTACCATTTCTAAGTACAAATCCATCACTAAAGACCCAGTTCTGTGCTAGCATGGGGCTGTTAGAAGGTTACCATATTGCAGTCCAGAGAAGGAGCCATAGAGCTCTTGCATGTTTCATGAGCTCTTAGAGTCTGGCAGAGTCTCAGGTTTCACTTCTACCTTTTAATCTACCTTCTTCTTTTTTTTTTTTTATTTTTTTTTATTTGGGAGGTGGGGAGGGACTGGAAGAGAAGGAAACATCAAGAAATCAGACAGGTAAACGGGCTTTGCACAGGGATTTTTAACACCCCACTGCTTTTATTTAAAGTATGCCGTTGGTTCTATTTAGCAGCTCTGCTGCCAAGCTCCAAACCCAATCTAGTTCAAGCTTCCCTTGGGAGTCCCATTTACTGAATCTGTAGTGAGTCAGAAAGCATTTTTACCTGCCTCAGTGTGCTCCTGGGACGAGAGGAGCTGAAGAGGAGAAGCTCTCTTGCCTCTTTGTATGGGGTTCTGATTTGATTTGCTCCCATCAGACAGACATTTACTCCTTTGGGGGTGACTTACCCCTGTGGCTGCCTCCATGGCCAGCTAGCAGTCCTCAAAAAGAGTTATCTTAATCAAGGCCTGTTGCCTGTTTGTTTCACAGCAGAAAGGTCAAAGACCTTCTTTCCCAGGCTCAGGTTTCTGTGCTCCCAGTCTGCAGGTGAAGACACAGTTCCTCATGCCCCTAAACCAGGGCTGTGTGTCTCCTTGCTGGTGGGGTGTGTTGCTGACATGCAGAAACACATTACAGATGCACTCCCAAAAGCTGCATGTAACACCAAATGCTGATTTTTCAATGACAAATATCCAGTGGAGAATGCAGTGCTCTTTGATAGGAATTTCATTTTTATACAGGCTTTCCATGCTGTGGCAAGATTAACCCGTGAGCATTTCACCTCTTTATGTTAGTGATGGATGCGATCCCCCTGGTCCTAAATACTCTTTCTCTGCATCTCATCCATCCAGAACATGTATATTGAAAATGCAATTGATTTGTGGTGCAATCCTGAAAATCTTTTCTCTTACCATCCCAGATACAGAGATATTTTAGCATTAGATTTTAAGAGATGGGGTGGAAAAGGCTGGATACACCGAAGTAAAAGGAGAGAGAGTTGCTGCTCAGGCCTATTCCTGATTTGTCATGTGGCAGAAAAAAACCCTTCAGGTAATATAACTGCAATTCCCTCTCCAATTAATTTCTTGAACCTGCTTTGATCCTGCAAATGTTTCATGCTCTGGAGGTGAATGATTTACAGAATGTAAATAGATGTATAAAAACAAACTATTGGTGTAGTTTGAGTACTTTAACTTACCTTTACTACCAGATACCTATAACTACTGCAAACTGCAGATGCAAAATTTTGCTTAAAGGGGAGGCAGAGGAGGGGACTGACTTTTAGAGGAATATTGCTATTGTAATTCTTTATCCTTCAGAATGATGTTGAAGCATAACCTAACACTAAGGGAGGGGAATTGTATTTCTCCTTGTGTAGGCATCAGCCTGCTTGCATTTCTGTGAGGTGATCTGGGGTTAGTTTTACTCAAACTGAAGAGGAGGGGGTAAATATATATATATATATATATACACACTCACATGTGTAGTACAGTAAGTTATTTCCAAAAATTATTGAATAAATAAAACATCTATTGAATAAAATAAAACTTGTTAAAAGCATCCAACCTACTTCTAGTGGCTTGAGCTATATACAGGAAAGCCAGTATTGAGTAACAAAATAAATTGCATTCCTTTTGCATTAAGATTGCATTAATGTTACGGTTCTGCTTGTGATATTTTGATTGTCACATCCATTTTGCTTTGCTCCTCTCCCAGACTGTTTTGAGAGGGCTTTCAGCTGGTGCAAATATGGAGTGCTTCACATTTTAGTTGAGGATGGACCTGCTGTGGAGAAAGTGTAGTTAAATTTGGTCAACTGCATTTCCCCCTTACCTTTCCCTTTCTAATTCTGTTTTAGCACACTAGTGTTTTAAAGGTGGCAGGTAAATCTTATTATGAACCAGTACTTCACATACAGCCAAAAGGTCCTTGTCCAGCAATCATCTTTCACATCAGTGGGAGTCTTTCTGTTCTCCTTGCCAGTCTCTCCTGTCTTTGGAAGGCTTATGTGTTTCAGGTACTTTACCAGACTGAGGTTTAAGCAATGGAAGTAACACCCCATGGGCGAGACATTGTGTTGTCTCTTGCCCTCTGCAGTCTCTTATGCTCTTGTCAAGTCTGTTTCCTCCTGTTCCTCCCAAAGTGATAGTGCTATATCTCCTGGCTTGTGTTGGCACCAGAAAGTATTGGGAAATATAGGATTGCCCCCCTCTGTTTAGAATTATCTTCAACTTGTTCTGTCATTGCTGTTCTTAGCACACTAACCAGGCATGTTCTTTGGCTGTGATGTGATGCCCTTCCCCGTTGTGAGGCTTTGTTCAAGCATGGAGATGGCTCCAGATAGCCTGTTTGATGCCTTGCACAGCTTTGCAAAGCTGTTATGTTCTTAAAAAGTTTAAAATAGTGTCAAAAAATGCTGTGCTGAACTCTGGAGCCCCCAGTCCTGAAGCAGAGCAGATACTTCTGCTGACTGGCTGTGGTTGTGAAGTCCCACAGAGGTTTGGACACCCCAGTATTGTGAACCATTGGTGTTGACTGTAGGGGAAGGCTACAGGAGAACCGAGCAGTCCCAGTATCTAGTAGCCCTAATCTTAATTTTCTTTTCAGTGTCTTAGAAAACTTTGTGAAGATGAGGTGACTGAGAGTGGCATTTGAAGACGTTCACGTGCCATTTGTTGGCACACGTTGATAGAGCTATAGATAAGAAACTTTCTCCACTCCTTTTTTGATATTAGACTTTATTTCAGGATGCTCTTCTGTTTCTATTTTATTTTTTTGTTATTTGTTGGAAATATTAGTGGGATCAGCTTTAATTGAAGCATTGAACTGTTTGGTAAGGACTTTTCTATATAAGCTGTTAGAAGCCCCTCAGAAAAGATCTTAACAAAACCCACCAACTAGAGCTTTTCCCCACAAAAAAAACCCTTTTCCTGATCTTTAAAGATGACAAAAAACTTTGAAATGCTATTAGTAACAATAAAATAATAACAAAACCTCAGCATTTTTTTTTATTATTCCTATTTGCTGTTGAAAATGAAAGCAGATCAAGGTATAGCTTTTTCCTTGGCTGTGAGTTCTTTTTGTTGATGTAATGTTGACTCGAGAATGTGCAGGTGGACATTTCTTAGTCTTATTGTTACTTGCTACCATGTCAATCCTGCAAACGAAAACCTGAACTTTCTTTAGAGTGCAATCAATGATATCTGGGTATACACTTGATTAAAAATGCTTTTGTTTGTATGAATGGACCTACTCACAGGCCTAAAGTGACTTTGCTAAGTAGAAGCTGGATTCGGACTGTGTGGTCTCAGCCCAGTTATTTGCAGAGGCACAGGGACACAGTGGGAAGCAGAAGCAATTTCTTTCATATTGTGCATCAAAATCCATTCAGATTTTCTAGAAGGGTCTGCTTTATTTACACTTTATTAAATGTAGTCTTGCTTATCCTTATACCAATTGTGTGTGTGTATCTGTTTTCTGAAGGTATCTTCCTTTATTTATTGTAATATGGGAATATTGTGTTTTGCAGTCTGTAAATTAGATATTTGATTCACTGCAGAGGCAGAACACAAGAGTGTTGAAAATGTCCAATTCCAGCAGGTGAAGCCAAGGGATGTTTAAAGCTTGGTGCATATAATGTTTATATTACATTAAGTACTCTGTTATTGCACAGGATGCTTATTGTTAGTGTCTGTAGGGAGAATCAGTTCCAAAGATTTCAATTTCAATAAACTGATTATGCAGTTCCACCACATACAATTAGAAAGGTAGTAATGAAATGGATATGAAATCCCTTGGCATTCTGTAGTTGTTTTTTTCTTTTTTTTTTTTTTTTAATTTTGTGAATAACATCAGGAGCATTCTGGAGGGAAGTGTTTATGTATTTATTTATTATTGATTTTAAAAAATACATTTAACATTACTAGTTATTACAAATCCAGTCTCAGCAACAGGAAGGAGATAAGATGTTTCCCCATTATTAAATGCAGGATGCCTGGGGAATTGAGGAGATTTATCCTTTATATAAATATATTAAATATTAATGAATAGTAATTACAGAAATTAATTTATAGCTGCATTTAATTTCCTAATAACCTTTCATAGTTTTATTTCTTTGTTGCAAATAATGCATATTTAAATACAGCCCCTTGACAAATACCTTGGATGACTTGGATCACTCATCAGAGTGCTTTACGTACTTCACTGGATAAGAGAGAGAGGATAAAGGGAAAGGAATTTGGATCCAATCAATGCTCTGTGGCTCAAGAAGAGAGGGATCTCACATCTTCCAAGGGGAAAAACTGGGGCAACACAGGGAGGATTCAAAAACTCACAAAGATTGCCGCATCTCACTACAGGCTCCACCTGGCACTTTTGGAATACACTGTTAATATCACCTGTTTTGAAAAGCCTAAAATCATCTTGTTTGCAGTTTCTCATCAGCTTGTGTGGAATGTTTTGGCTTTCCACAGCCTGATATTCTTTCGGTTTCTTGGGAAGAATGCTTGCATTTATCTCAAGGTGCAACTTTTTGCCCCCACGAGCTAGTTTTCTACTTTTCCAGCTGCCAATAACATTTATTGTTGTTTTGTGGTTGATTTTGGCTTTCATTCAAGCTCAGGTCTGGGCACAAAACAGCTCCAGTGGAAAGATCAGTTCCAATTCTGACATGGATTTGTTGCATCATCTTGGACAGGTCAATCTTGGGCAAGATCACGGTCAATCTACTCCCTGTGCCTGAGTTTCTTCATCAGTGAAATAGGTGGGGGACATCTTATTTCTTCTCCTTTGTTACTGGCCTAACAATTAGATGCAGGAGAGAGATGACCTTTCCTGTTGTTTCAGGTTGCTAAAACTAAGTCCTGAGACAGTAAGTTGGATATGAACTGTATCTTACTGTGTCTGACTGCACAGCTTCTAGACTTCCAAAATTTTTATGAACTCCTTTTCTTTCTGTTGTTTGATTTTTGTTGTTTGTTTTTTTTTTTTTAATTTAGATTACAGGTGGGAGAAACATCTATCTGAAGGATAAGAGAAAAAAAAGGAAATAGGTCTGCTGTCTGTTCTTGGTTTTTTCCTCTTCAAGTTTTGTGTGGCTCCTTTTGGGAATAAGACAAACAGATGAGTCTTAATATGAGGGCCAGCAGAGATCAATGAGGAATTTACACAGTTCTTAAATTGTCAGAGAAAACTCAGTTTTTGTGTCCTTTTCTTTCCCTAAGCATGGTTAGAATTGGCTCATTACTATCCAACAGAAGGACTTTTGACTTTCAGGAAATGGCTTTTCAGTGACTGACTGGATTTGCAAGATTAAGTGTCCCTGAAATCTTCACAAATGATAAATGCATCTTCCTGTTAGCAAGACAAGGAAACAGTGGAGGGAGATTTGGGGAAGACGACAGAGAGGAAGGGAAAGATAACCATGGATTCTTGCCTTCAGAGGACATGGGTACCAATTCCCACCAGCCATGCAACAGAAAATCCCACAATAAGTTCTGAAGAGAATGGCACAGAGTAGGGTTGTCCCTATACCACGGTGGCCAAAGGGACCTGTACACAGTTTAATAATGTCACTCACTGGAGTTGCTTTGCCAAGTTATTCGCACTGTGACTGACAGTGATGGGGAAGTACATTCATTATCTTCTCCATGTTAGGCTGATTGTAAACAGTGGTGGTTTGTCTGTCTCATTTGAATTGTCTGGCAGTCCCTGGTACAGATCTGAAAACCAAGGTACTTTTAAAGGCATGATAAATTTATTATTAGAGGGAATCACCAGATTCCAGGGATGATGAGAGCAGGTCTAAAGCAATATTTAAGTCAGAAATGGGGCACACAGCCCTCCTATGGGACACAGAGAGAGTGGTTCAGCATTTTCTGGGACCTTGGCAAGTAGCACTGTTTCCATATGTTCCTCCTGGTCTTTACTAGATGTCATGACATTGACATGCTGTGCTAAACCTATGGAAATCAATTAATATTTTTTTATTGAAATCAATTTTCCTTTGTAAATCAGATCTAATTCAGAATCTGAACTGCAGTTTGACCAAAAGGCATATTTCAAATAATCTAGATCCTCTTGTATTTTTTTTTTTTCAATCAGCAGAGGAGGGCTTGAAAAGCCTAAAAATTGTCTAGCACTCAGACCCAGGGAAACTTCCCTGGGAATCCACAGGGATTCCCTCTGAGAATGGTGAATGTGTTGGCCAACATGTAGTTGAGCAACATGTCAACAAGCGGAGTGCCAGGGGGGACTGCAGGGAGTCTGTTGGTTTGAGCATCGATTCAGACACGGGTATTGGAATACACAGAGCTACTCTGGATCTTATCTCCTGGCCTGCTGCCAGGTTCATTTCCAAGCTCAGTGTTTCACACTGCCAGCCTAAGTAATCCGTACTTTTTTATGTGTCTGGACATAGCAGATCTGCTTGCTGTTGGTGCCATGCATGCTCTCCTTGCACTGCTCTGCTGTGCTATTTGGAAGCAAGCAATTTTCCAGGAGAGGAGGAATTTTTGTGTAAAAATTACACTGTCAGCCTTTCCTACCTCTGGAGTGAATGTATGAAAATCCAAAGGTGTTGTACAAAGGTGTTTCTACTGTATTATGCTGTGCCTGTCCAAAACTTTGAAAACAAGGTCTTCAAGTATGGTTTGCTGCTTGAAGTCATTTCCAGTCCTGTTTGCCAGAGCACAACCTCTTAGGATTGAGTTTTGGGGTCAGGATCATAAAAATAACTGGTCCAATATACCGTAAGTGTAAGTTACTGTATGTGTTTGATCCATTCACATCAGCAGATGCCCAAAGCTGAATGCTTTCTGCAGAAGGAGCCATTAACACCTTTAGCAGTACTGCTGTTTGAGGTTCTGACTCTACAGTGACCCTGCTCTGCCCTGTTCACTGAACCCATGTGGTGATCCAGAGCAGGAGCCCATCCTGCTTCTAAGAATATATACCCTGTCTGAGGCACAGCACAGGTACCACGGAAGGCTTGCCAGCACATCATGTTGTAGCAGATGCATGAATACATGGACTAGGTGCAGAAATATAGGATATTGTACCTTCATGTTCTTTGCAGAGGACATGATATTTAAGCAGAAAAACATGGGTGCAGAAGGGGTTTTGTTTATGTGTCACTTAATCCCCATGCCTGTAGGTGCTGGCACTGTGACTAGTTATACTGAAATTAAGCAGAAATGTGTAGGCTTCAAATTGAACACTAAAAGATATTGACTCATGCCTACATAATATAATGTGTGTCAGGACCAGATCTATAAACCCCCAGCAGAGCTGGAGGACAGTCAGACCCTCACAGGATTAACCTTTTTGGGGATCCATTGGAACTCCTGTTGAACTGCATGAATGTCACAGAGCAGAATTTGGCCAACTGGATGTAAACTTGGGAAGATATCTACCACTCCTGGGCTTGACCTTTTAAAACAAACAAACAAACAAACAAAACCACCCCAAAACTCAATTAAATATTTGCTGGGAACTTTGATGAGAGGCAAAATAGTTGCAGGGGGGTTTGCCTATTCACACCTGAAACAGCTACACAAAGTCCTTAGAGAATTTAAACCATAGTAAGTAAAAGACTGGAAAGTCTTCACTGAGCACCATCATTGCTGACAGCCATAAAAATTAATACTTTGCTACTCATATTAGTTCTAATAAATGTTTGCTTTTGTTATTTTTATCCATGGCTTACTGGGCAGAAAATGTTTGAAACCAATGACTATGAAGGTAGCCAGGCAATGTGTTGCCACACAGACTGTCTTGGACCTTCTGTACAAATGGGCTCTCATAGCTTGACGAGTGATGGTCCTCCTGGTGAAAGTAGAGGGTTACCTGGTGGCACAGGGGGCCTGGCTGGAGTAGCTGTGACTCTATAAATGGTAGGGAATGCCAAAGAAATGGACTTGGGGAAAACAGTATGCGAAGTAATTTTGTGGAAGCTTTTGAGCCTAGGGGACGGTAATGATGCCTCAGCATTTTGCACTGGTGAGGTGTACTAACCATGATGACAATGAGAGCTGAAAACCTACACCATCCACCTAAAAACCTACACCATCCACCTGGGAGCATTGCTGCAGTCCTGCCAGATGAGGGAGTGGACTAAGGAAATCCTTGCCAGAAGGGTTGCTTTGGTGCATCCCTTATTCAATGTTCACTGCTCTTGCCTAATGTGTAGAGGATAGGAGTTTGACACAAAATTGACTGGAGAGCTGGGCTTTTTAAAACAGTCCTGGTTAGTTGGAAAGATGAGAGCTGCCACTTCTGGTGTGTTCCCAGGTGTTTGCCTCTGTGGTAGCACATGGAAAGGAGAAGACTGTGTAGGTCTGTCTGATAAATGAGTCGTTCTCAAAAATCCTGACTGTGGGTCATGTTTGGCTGGTCAGTTTGGGATGTGAATTCATTCCTGGCCTTTGTTATCTCTGGGAAATTGTCCCCTAAGGTAAACGGGGCAGAAAAATATTCATGCTAATAGTGCTGTCAACTGTTATTACCACATCATTAGTATTTTTTGTCATTTATTAAAGGCGAATGATAATTCTTTAATGTTCGTTGGCACTGTAGTTTAGTGTTGCATCATCACTAAAAGCTATCAAATATGTTCAGGAAAATGAATGGCCCCACAAATTATGAATTTCCTAGAGGAGGTAGGAAAGGAGTTTTAGCCTCCAGTTTGTGCACTTGGGGACCCATAAAAGCCGAGCTATTATACTTAGGGTGAGGTTATATAAATGACTCCACATCTGCTCCAGAAAAGTGTGGGGATCCAGAAAACAAACCCCCTGTGGTACATGAGGACTGAGAGCTGAACAAGCTTGGCTTTGACATATGTTTTGGTATGTGGCATTCCTGTCGTGACCCTTTGCAACTTCCCAGCACACCACTTGAAAATAACACCAAACTGGTGCATAATAAAGAAATGGAGAGTTATTTGAATTCAAATATTGGTTTGGAATCAAGTTGTCTTTCAAAGTGTAGGGTAGAAATGTGGCAAAAAACTCCTTGATTCTTGGTGGAGGGCAATTCAGTGAGATTTGGCCTCCAAATACAAAAACTCACTTCTGGCTCTTCTGTTTCATTGACATTCTTAAAGTATACTAAAAGAGGACAATTATGACAATGACACTTTTGACTACCTGCACTGTTCCCATCAATTGTATCAAATTTAAATGGCAAAAGGATTTTAAAACAAAAAGCCTTTTCTTTTGAAGTACAAATTATGTATGTATTGTTTTGCCCCAGAGTCTGCTTTTAATCCCCAAACACTGTAAACCCATAAAACCCAGGATTTGTTATGATTGTAATTGCACTCAATGTGTTACAACTGAAATTTGCTAGCCCATTGAGAAATATTAATAAAATCAAGAATTTCAGGAATGGGGACAGGGAGAGAAAGCTGCCTTTGGATCTTTTTTTTTTTTTTCAGCATGACTTTCAGCCTTGCTCAGGGGGAATAAAATGAGATGACATTGGGAAGAAAAGTATCTCACCAGAGCTTGTAGCTATTGCTGTCTCGAATGCTTATGCAGCTGCTCCACTGGAGCCAGATTGATCCATTCACAGGCAATGATCATTATATATCGTTTCATACAGAAAATGCAATGCTTTTCTTTTAAGTTGTCCTTTCTGATGGATGTTATTATGCTGAATCTTATTGCATTATATTATAGTTCTGAAATATTTAGGTATTTATGTCTTTGGTAAGGAGAAGAGTAGAGTGTGAATATGATACTGTGTTTGAAAATATTTGTCTTTGTGCAGTAGGAAAGTACTCTTGGAAGATGAGTTGCTCCTCGCAGGGAAATTGTCCTTTCTGTTCCAGCATGAGAGGGTGAAGTGTAAAGGGCCTCCAGGATTCCCTGATGTGCTTTAAACCCTTGTGTTAGTAGCAGGATCTGTCACAATCTACTGTGATTTCCTCCACTCTTCCCATTTTAATGCAAAAATTTTTTTTTAATCCAAACACAAAGTTATTCTCAGAAAAAATAGTGTGTTTAAAATTACCTTATATTCTGCCTTTGAGTTGTTTGTTTTAGGGTTTTTTTCCAAGAACCAGCCTGCCTTTAAGAACTTAAGCAATTAGTCCCACATATTTTTAATATTCTTGAAGTCACTGTTTCAGGGGTTTTGTCCAAGGATCCTCATAAAAGAGGAGGAAAACAGCACAGAAAAAGTAGAAGCTGAGCAGGAAAGAGGAGCCAACCCTTTCAAACTCTGTGCTTCAAAAAGAAATTAATGAAGGTTAAAACCTAGAGATGAGACATGAATGTTGTCACTTTTCTTTGCAGTGACTAAACCACTTTTTTTTTTATTTTTTTCCCTGCTCCCTGAGCTGTGTCTCCCATAGTGGGTCATCCTGAAGTTGTGATATGAAGTTATTTCAGTGCCCAGAGACACACTGGTCCAATGTTGTAGGTATCAGTGTTACTGTATGGCCTGAAATGAAACTTGTGGGGACGAAAGGAACTTCCACAGAAGGACTTTCCATGCTGTTCACAGTAGGTAGCACTCGGTATTAACGGAGTACTTGCATCTGTGCAGCTGCCAGAGCCTGGTTTGTCCATATCAAACAAAATTTTATAAACTAAAAGACAATATTTAAATTCTTATGAAGCCTTGTGAAGCCTTACAGAGCCTTGCAGCCTCTTCAGGACCTGAGGGCAGTGCCATATGCTCACTGTGCACAGGGTGTCTTCCCAGGAGCATAAAGAAGTGTCACCAGAGCTCCATGCTAACATTTATTTCAGTGAGATTGCTCACAAGAGTGGATTAGCAAAGTGTAGGGATGTGTTGCCACCCTCTTCTGTTTCGGGCAAACCCTGTCTGTGGCCATTTTCCAAAAAGGAAGGATTGAGGGGATCCTGTTGTACTCCCTGCCCCTCCTGTGTTTCTCTGCAGTTACCTGCAGGCTGCTGGAGCCCTGCAGAAAGTCCTTCATCCAGTGCTCCATGGCACTCTCATCCAGAAGCCAAATGCAGGTTTAGGACATATTTCAGCAGCGAACCAAGAGAGCAGCATCAGAACAGGAAAAGTTTTGTCGATAACAGATCATGTGCTTGGCTAGCTAAGAAGAAAGGAAGGAAAAGATATTGTATCTATAAGTCTAAGTAAGCCTGTGGGTGTGCATTAAGGACTTAACTCAATTTGAAAAATGCTGCCCAAATTTGTTTCTACTGTGCGTAAAGTGTTTCTAGGCCTCCGATGAGCCATTATAGTTATCCAGCATGACATCTGTTAAAATATTTTTGAATAAGGAGCCTGTATGGAGCATACATAATAAGATAGCTTTGGTGAGCGTGTTTGTATTCCTGATAGACGAGAATGGCTCATTTGGAGCCCTCCCAATTTTATGCTGTTTAGGAGGTGTGCTAGATCCCAGATGAAAACCCACAAGAAAATGTAATTAGTGGAACAAAATTTAGTGCATATGCCCCATGGCTAGTTTTTACATTGCAGCAGCTTTGCTGTTAATTTTAATTCTTCTTCGAAGTACTGAAAACAAGAGATTATTGAGTTAGGGACCTAATCACATCACAAAATGAAGTCTTATTTTCCAGTCCTTCCATGCATTTTTTTTCTTGCAAGAATATTTTTAAAGGGAGCTGATCCTCTACTCATTAAGAACATAAAGCAACAAGGCTCACAAACTCTGACCTTGAATTGTAATCTGGCAGAACCCAGAACGAAGCTGAAATAGAACAGCCAACTTTCTTGAGTAAAGATTTGTAGAATCTTACTTCTCGTTCACCAGGTTTCAGGACAAAGCAGATTTTACAGCCGAGCTATAAATATTTGAAAAATGTGAAGCATAATGGAAATGCTGACACAACCTTAGCCACAGAGACATAAGCAGCTCCATGTTGTAATCTGGCTGTGCTGTTTTGACAATGGTTACATGCTAGTGCAGTTCAGGCCTGGAGAACTTGTAGCTAAATATATCAATATGAACCTAATTTACGTAGACCTTGATATAATCATTCACATTAAAAATCTATAGCACTCTGATGTATAGATCAAGACATTTTCTTTCCCCTTGATTTATAGCAGGCAGGTATATGTTAAAGTACAAAATAAATAGGCAGAGTATTAAATCGTTGAGGTGGTTCTTCTTCAGACTTTCCTTCCGATCACTATTTACTGAGCAGTATCATAAGAGCTATATATCCTTCAGGGTGTTAATGTGTAACCAGAACAAACAGAGAACATAGGAAAGGTGGAGAAAAGTTAGATATATAAGCAAGAAAAAGTGAGATATTGATTTTATTGATTGGTTTGTTAACTTCTGACATTGCAATAAAGCCTTATTTATTTGTATACAGAAGACTCAATTATATAGATACATATTATTTAAACAGCTGGATTATTTACAGTGGAATTGCAGTTTCATAAAGACCTGCACTTCTCAAGCTGATGTTTATTCGTTGTTACCATTTAGAGAGTTGTGGTGTCTCCAAATGCTCTTTGGAGGAAAGTCATTAGAACAGCATTAAGCAAACCCCAGGCTATTATAACAAAGCCTCCAAAGTACCCTGGCACATACAAGCTGTTCTCCACAATGACTGAAAGGAAAACTGTCACATCCTGTGTTCTGCAACTGGGAGAAGCACATGCTGGCAACACCTGTCAATGAGACCACTCTAATTGACATGTCCAGGACTTCCCTGTGCTCTGATGGCCCAAGAACACCCTGTGTGTGAGATGACAAAACCTGAGGAAGGTCTCAGAGGAGCGGTTGGGCACTAAGACTGGATCTTCCTTCTGCCAGATTAACACCCAATCTTTCTTTCATTTGTGGCAGCCACAAGGAACAGCTGGTGAAAGTGCTGGCTGTTTCAAACCAGCCCTGGCTCCCTTCTGAGTATCCTCAAAGCTGGGAGCACTAAAAGATGTTCGGAAGGCAGCAGTAATCCAATTCCATAAGGCACATGGGCTCTGATAAACCATCTTTTGGCTGCCAAAGGATCTGACTTGCAGCAAAGGTGGACCCAGGATCCTGTTTACCCCAGGTTCTCTGTGCTCCATTGTGGCAGACACAGAACAGCTTCTCTGGGCTGAGAAGTGACACAGTTTTGTCAGAGACACACAAGGTGTGTCTGTAGAGCACCCTGAGCACAGCTGTGGCTTCCACACCAGCACGGGCTCCTGTCAACTCAGCTGGGAGCGTGGACAAAGAAGTTCAAATCTTTGTTTGCTTATATATACCTTTAAATGTTATCTTATTTTTTTTTAAATTCAGCTAGGTTCTTCTAGAGGGTTGCATGGGTCAAAGCCAGATGCCAGAGCTCCTACAGAATAGTTTAAAAATGTTTTCTTTAAAAGCTTTTTTAGAAGGAATCAGTGATTACTTTTTGCCCAACTCCAAATTGTGTTTAGTAGGCACGTACACATAGTCTGAGATCTGACATAATCCTCAAAGTAAATAATATGACAAATGGAAGCTGATGCTGGTTTTGTGTTGTTGTGTAATGGAGTTAGAATAATGACAGGACAATAATATAATAGAATTCTGCAAAGCCCTCACTCAACTTGACTTTAAGTGGAAGTAAAATCTCAGAAATGAGAGGACAATAAAATAATGCTTTGTAAAAAGGATAAAGGAATAGCATTACCCAAGTCTATTAGTGACATAACGCTCTATGGATTCACTTAAATTAATAGCATCTTTTACCAGTAGTTATTTTTCAATTACCATAATGCTGAAAAAATAAACAGAGCAATATAATATAAAAACGAAAGTGATGTAGAAACTGATTTGTTTAAAAATATGTGTCTATATAGAGAGAGACATACATACATATATATGAAGACGAGCATTGGCACGGATTAGAAGCAGTTTGTGTATTCCATATAATTTAATCCTGTTAGGATGTGTCACAGTGCCCTATTTGAAGCACGCTGCCTGCCACTTGCTATTTTGGCAAAGCTAAGTTCTGTGGCTTCTTTCTGCTTTTTTTCCCTTCCTTCGCAGTGTGTTGTTACAAAGAGGTCTTGCCATGACAAGGCGTTACTAACCGGGAGGTCTTTCATGCACTCCAGCTGTCCTGGCATATATCCTTCTTACATGTAAAGCTTTTTTAACCTGTGCTGTATTCTTAAACCTTTCCTAGAGAACTAATCCAACACGGTTATAATCCAGTGGGAGCTTGACTCACGTAAAGGCAGGATCAACATATTACAGGGACAGTATCCAAATGTTTGTAAAGCACTCTGTTATTTCTCTGCAGGTATTTGAGGGTATTTTCAGTGTGCAAAAGCCCATCTTAGTGGCTGCTGTAGAGTGTTTTACTGTCAGTGACTGACAAATAGCTCAAATCCAGGCACGATGATAATGTTGGCTAGTGGTTTTTGAGCTATTTTTTTGTATTTTTAGCTTTTGATCTATGAAGGAGGGAAGGAATGGGGGGGAGGGGGTGAAACAAAAGCCCTTGCTGTGTGTTTTAAACTTGGTTTAGTAATGGTAAGGCTTGGCATGATTTGCAAGACCCGGTTGGCAGACTGAATGCTCTTTAAAAACAGGTAAAGCGTTTGGGAACTCCTGGCAAAAGCTAATTGTGAATAGCCACTACAATTGATTTCAGACAATAAAGACGAGACAGAAGTTAATGCAGTTTGGGATTTATAAGATCTGCAGGTGTGCATACCGTGAGTTTCTGCAACTCCCAGCCAACACTTTAATTTGAAATAATGTCTCACCCTGCTGAGCCACATCATGAGAACTTGCTGCAGGTATCAAATGGCACAGGCTACTTCTGAAAGGTTCTTGTATTTTTGTAGCTAGGAATTGCTGAAGGTATCAGTGCAGCTAAATAGGTTTGTAATGAACACTTGCTAGGTTTGTTATGTAGGCTGATCTAAGAGTGGGGTCTCCTGCATACAGAGTTGCTGCCACTGTTAGGGTTTCCTCCTGGATCTCAACTGGACTCCTACAGGACACCACTCCATGGGATGGCTCTTTCAAGAGTCTCAGTGAAGTCCAAACAGCTCAACAACCTGTAATGAGTCACTTGATGGAGCTGCCCCACAGGGCTGTGTAAAGACCACAGCAGAGGGTGTAAAATTGCTAAAGAACCCACAGGGATGAAACCAGACAGTGAACTCAGTAGTAATAGTGATAAACCCCCATTGTTCTACCATGCTTACTGCTCAGTATGCTCCAGCAGGAATTTACATATATTGTGGAGTACATTTACTAGGTTTAATTGAATGCTTCCTTCCTTAACTGGGTATTTCGCTCTCAACAAAATCCAATAGGATACTAAGTTCACCTGCTTCCAATCTTGAGGCTTTTCCTTTCCAATCCCTTGTCAAAGTTGTGAGCTGAATTTCTGTCTCCAGCCACCTACCTCTGCCCTCTCTGAAATTAGTCTATCATGATAACTTGGAAAAAGCAAAGCACAGCGGACATACTACACTTTTCCTCCACCCAGAAGCCTGAACTGCTGTGCACCAGAGCTCATCCACATGTACTGCCTGTAGTACCAGCAGCCAACACATATTAGGTAAATTGTGCAAGGTTCCTCAGGAAAATGACAATGTATATAATTTTAAGATGTCTTCATGGTCTATCTTATTTGGGGCAAGGGTACAGGAGTCAGGTGGGGATGGTGAATGTCAGGAAGCTGGGCTTTTGGTGCAAAGCTTGCCCTCTTGCCTATTAGGAAAAAGGACTCATGCATAGATAAATGCTGTAAAAAATCATAAAGAAATCTTAGATAGCTATAAAGATGGCAGAGTGTAACAGTTGTCCCAAAATAGGTGTTCTTTAATGTGCTCACTGTTTGGCATTTAGTAAGCTTCCAGAGATGGAAAGAAAGGAAAGTTTAATTTAGGGAAGCCTCTTGCCCTTCTTAGCTGGGGATCAGCTGCCCAACATGAAATAATAATGCATTCAACTGTCCATCTTCTGGTAAGTAACCTTTATCATCATTGCCTTCACCAGCACTAACAGCAAACAGTGAGTATGAAATGTTGTATGAATTCAGGGAAAACTGATAGGGTGTTTGTGACCTTAATGTGATTATAGTTGTGCTAATGCATGCAGCATAAAAGAAACTAGACCTCTCAATATCAAGGGTCCAATTCATAAAAAATGTATGTACCATTAACAAGGGATTTTTATGCACTGTACTTAGGGGGTGAAGAAAAGTAGAATGAGTCTATTTTGAATAAAGAACATACTTTTGCAATTATATCCCTTCACCTTTTCTGCAGTAGCGACACTTCTGTTCTCACATGAAGTATCTGAAGTGAAAGAATATTCATATAGGCACCAATAAGGAAAAAAAAATCTTTTAGGGAAAAGAGAAAGAGGAAAAGATGAAACAATTGAAAAGGAGCAAAAATAAAGATGGGAAAGAAGAAAATTTAAAGCCTTGGGAGAAGTGGGGCTTTGAGTTATCTGTGATTTTGGTGCCTTGATATGGTAGTTTTTTTGTTAGGTGGTAAATATAACTGGTGTTTACCCAGGAGAAGTTCTCTGTAACATGAATCACTTTAATAGTCTGATTTTCATTATAAAGGGGCGTGTAGTTTTAATGTTATCAGTCCTAATCCAGAAAGATGCAGGTACGTAAATACAAAGCCAGCCCTGTGCATGCAGGTAATCAGGACAGAGGTGTCAGCTGCATCATGTGCCTTGTTGGGGAGATCCTCTGGGAGAAGGTGTCCCCAGGGACCAGGCAAAGATGGCATTTTGTGCTCTGCTGGCAGAATGATTTTGAGCTCCCCAGCTGATTTTAGTAGCTTTGCAGTAGCAAATGTGTGGCAGTTTCAGATAAGTATAAAAGTCTGGTTTTCCCTTACTTAAGGACTGAGTGATATGCTCAGTAAAGGAAATCTGCTCTGTTCATTCTACTGTCTAATTCAGTCCATTTTGCATGCGGGATTTTTAGCATTTCTGTACAGAATATTATACTGACATATATGTCAATATGGTAATCAATACATCATCTCCTTATCACACCACAAACTTTTCCAAAGGTAAACTAGAAGGTTTTTCTACATTGGTAGGGGGAAATGAAGAATGACAGTTAAGTTCTGTAAGTTGACACAATCTGACATTGTGGGAGGCATGCCCAGTATTTGTATGTTGTGCTAAAATGATTGAACAGTGACATAATAACATCAACCATTGCAGTTCTGTTAAGTTTCAGAATTAAGAGGTGCTGGTAGTAATCCTACAAACATCCAGGTCTCTACTTGCTTGTGTTTCTTTGTGAGGGTGAGATTACTGCCTAAAAACAAAAGCTTAGACATCTGAGGGAAACCCGAGACTTAGAGAAGTTCTATACAATGCAAATGAGTGAATTGTGTGCCACATCTTGGTCATGGACCAAGTCACAACTTGGTCACAACTATGCAACTACTTCAGGTAAATATGAAAAGTCTAAGCTGAGGTCCATGCCTTTCAGTGGGTGCATCATTATTCTAATGTAATTTATGAGATTGCTTTTCTTTGCTCAGTGAACAGGAATATCTCCTCTGATAACCATGGGATAATACCAGCGTAAAATGGATTCAACATAAAATCTCAATTTCCTCTCCTGCAAGTATTGTAAAATTTAGATGTGTTTGTGAAATTTTGTGTAGCAATTTGATTACTAAGGATGTACAAAGAGGTGATTTGTGAAGGCTTCCTTCCTACATGTCCAAACTCTGAAGCAGCAGGAAAATGAAAATAGTGAAATTAAGAGCCATAATATGGTGTTTGTGGCAGAATGGAGATTGTTTGGGAGGAATATTTTTTTTTTCACTATCAGTTGCATCTTTTTCTTTCAGCTATTAAATTTTGTTCAACACGATTGTACTTGTTATAATTGCTGACAGTTAAGGGTTCATTTAATGAAGAGATGAGTTACGTTAATCAGAGATGATGGGATTTCACCCATCATACCTGACAATCTGAATATTATCAGTCAGTCTAATTTCTTTTAAAAAGTTACATTTTATCTCCTGATAATATAGCTTTCGATCTAAATGCAACTATATTACATTCTCAGACTATGAGTTTATTAGTTTTAAAAATGTAAGACTATTTTTCCTCACAGACAGTATTTTTGCTTTAATGATTTCATTCTCAAAGCTGTATCTTTAATGCAAGTTGTCTCAGTGAGTAAGGAAAAAAGTCTGCTCTTGATTTCTTATTGTTATGGTAACTTAGAGATAAATACAAGTAATTTAATGTCACATTGTGGAACTGTATCTAAAGATTTTAATATGAACTGTTCTTTGAAATGTTGTGTTCTTTTATTAATGTTGCTTCATTTAAAATATTTGCTTAAATCTCAGAGGGATTTATATATTCTTTTGATTACTGAAAATCTAGTCTTATTAAATTTATTCCTGCTTATTTTACAAAGCATTGAGTACTAAAGAGAGGTGGCCCAGCATCTCCCTGGTTCTGATACAAGTGTCAGACACATTGAATTCATTGCTGAAGGCCATATCCAGATCATCTGCTGGGGCCAGTGCTGTGCTGTGGTCCTTGGCTGTGAGAGAGCTCTGGTGCAGCTGGAGAAGAGCTGCCAGTGTGGCACCCAGCCATGGAAGGGCCAGGGCAGAGCTGGGTGTGCAAGTTTAATGCACCCCATCATCTCTCCTTTGTTGCTTTTCAGTGTAGCTCCCTCTCAGCATCGGACACCAGGTGAGGGACTTTGGTTGGAAAGTGGGGATCAGACTATTCTCTCCCTCCTGGGGCACTGGGAGATAGAGACCCTTAGAACTGAATTATCTGTTGTGCTGCTGAAAACGTGTAAAAAAGTAAAGGGAAGCAAACTGTGGAAAGCCTGTTAATAACTAGCACATTTACAGTTGTAATTTTGTAGGAGGCTCAGAGGCCTTGGGATGTGGAATTTCTTTTTCTCCCTCTGATGTTTCTCTTGTTGTTTTTCTTTTTTAAACCACATACTGTATAACATGGTTTTTCACTTGCTTTGGGGAAATTTTTTTCGCTTTTTCTGGTAAGGGGAGAAGAAGGTTGTCTTTGTTTTACTTGGCTTTATTTTAAATAATATTTTATTTTAAGAGGGTTATTTTGCAGTGTTTACAGTGCACTTCAATTTTTTATCATGTCATGCCCTTCCAGCCCCTTGGTGGGATGAGAGGTGAACGTATGTATTATATAATTCATAATTAATTTATGATGAATCACATATGATGAATACTGCTTATTAAATATTAAAGCCCTGTCCACAGCCATGGCAGTGTGTCTGTTCCTATGGTACAACTGAGCAAACTCATTGACTTGGGCTGTGTTGTCAGCACTCAGCTACAAGACAAGGCTTGGCCACCTGGCTGGGCAAAGGGTGTTAAGGAGAACTGGCTCTCTGACCCAGAGCAGGTGCCTGCTCTGCCTTCTCCCTGCTCCTTATGCACCAGCAGCTGGAGATACAATGAGGGTGCAGTCTCTGCAAAGAGGTGAGAACAGAGAAGGTGCTGCTGGTGGCTCCCCGACTCCATAGGGACTGTTGTGAGTCCTGGTTCCTTGCTAGCAGAGCCTGGACAGAGCTGGAGAACAGCCCAGGAGGAGGTAATGGCCTGGGTCTGGACAAGTGGAAATCTAGGCTGGATTTTGACAGTCCATTTCTATTAGTGAGGACTGAAATTCAGACAGAGGAATAATTTACCTGCAGAGGTCATTCCAACATCTGGAAGAGATCAACTTCCAAATAAAGGCAGTAAAACAGAGGGGATAGGCAATGTAGGAGACTGAATGCTACCAGTTTAGGGCAGGTGGTCTTAATGAAGGTATTTTTCCAAGTTCCTAATAGTGAATCTGCTAATCAGAAATAGCAGAGAAATCAGAAATAGGCAAAGCTCTCCTGACTGCTCTGAAATCAGGGGAATCCACCCAGTCAACAATCTAAGGCAGAAAGGGAAATGTAGCCTTGTGCTGGTGTTTTGTGCTCTGCTTTGCCTTCCTGGGAGCAGTGACCTGTGTGTCTGACTGAATAGAGCAAGGAAAAATCGCTGTCACTGTGTGTGATGCAACAGAGCTTAACCCTGGAATCCTCGCTTTGCTGTATTTACTGCCAGCCCAGCAGGCAGATTTCCCTGTGCATTTGCTTGGCTCTTGGCTGGCTGTTGTAGCAGGTGGATTAGGAGGGGCAGGAGAGATGTGAGAATTCCAGTCTGAGGATACGGCGTGGATAATTTTGGGTGGGATGCCATCTAAGACCCCATGCATGCACGCGAAAGTGTGTGCTGCTTTCCTCAGGTGCCTGCATCCCATGGAAAGGAAATCAGAAGCAGCAGGCAGAGAATTTGAGCACTGGATTAAAAAAAACCCCAAGAAAACAAAAACCAACCAATCATCTGTGTTGAGTAACTGCGTGAAAGGAACGTAATCCTAAGTGATTCCAATTAGTGCAATGCAAGAGGAAAGGAGTGTAATTAACTTTGGCTTGATGGTTCTGCATAACCAACTTGTGCCACTTAAAGATTGTGAGATCAAATATTGAAAAATCCTTAGGGTACAGATAGCAGAAATCAGTTCTTTGGATAGCTGTACCATGGAAAAAAAATAATAGAGCAGAAATTCTTCAGAATTTATTATTTTTTTTCTGAGAGCTCAAGATATCGAAATTGCAATAAAATCTAATCCTAGTGAATATTTGACTTTGGTTTTGTTCTTTTCCCAAAGCTTTCATAGGACAATTTAATGATTTGACAGATTATCAGTAGCTTGTTTTAATATTAGTTAAATCACACACAAAGACGGAATTCTCAGCCCTTAAAATTACATAAACAAAATTGACTTACAAGGTTTGATGTTAATGGGGAGTGATATGTTCATTGGTATTGAGCGTTTGATCTAATATCACTTTATACATAGAGCTGTGATGAGAAGATTAAAAAAGGACCATAATGGTATGTGGAAATTACCAAAGGAAAAATAATGTTTAGTAACATAATGCTTTTTTTTCATAGATATCCTTGGTCTGAGGGGTGGCAGCAGCACTAGGATTGTTATGCATTTGAAAGGAACAGTTTTCACTGAGTCTTGCATCTCCCTCTCTTTTTGTACAACTCGAATTAATAAATTGCAGGAAAAAAAATTAGTGACTGCATCTCCTTTTGCATATTATTAGGCCATTGTTAGAATCCTCATTGATTATTGCAGGCCAGCTTGTTCTCATTATTAAATGGCAGCAGTCATTAAAATGCCAAGCATATTTTTATAGAATTCACTTTATAAAATCTCAGCAAGTTTGTATGCTTTTATTAGTTCCAAATCAGATATTTCAATAGAGCATTTGTAAGTACTCCCAGAACAATGTCCATTTCTGAGTTTTTGAGACCACACAAAAATATTACAAGTTAATAAGATTTTCAGATTTCTGCATAATGTCTCTGCACATTTATTGTTTAATCCAATTTTAAAATGCTGTTATGATTGACACCTTGCTGTAGAGATAAAGTCAATTGAATAATATGTAGCAGTCAATTTTATTTGTAACTTAATGTGGTGAAGGTGGTTCGGTTTTTGGTGTTTGGGGTTTTTTTCACATTTCCATTATTTATAAGTTGTTCCCCTTGGAGAATATATAAAAAATTTGTTTTAAATAAACTGATAATACCCTCTTTAAAATTTATAAGTATGACAGAGCCATATCCTTTTTCCTTACCACACAAGGATGTGCCAAGACACTGGTTCTGAATTATCTTGCTATTCATAGGACAAACATTAGAAAAGAGCACCTTGTTAAGGTTTACTTAGAACAGAATTTCAACCACTCATCAGAAGAAAAAACAGCAGAATAGGAGATACTGTACCAAGCAGGAACCCTGGTGCTATTGCCAGGACTTTCTTTATACGAGACCGCAGTTCTCTTGCAGCTGTGTTTGATACTTGCTGTCATCCTTACAACTTCACAGTGAGGGCCTGATCACATCAGGGCTGGAAAACTGTGAATCAGTGCAAGCCCTTCACCCAGTGGACGCAGAGTTCTGGGATGGAGTTTTGAAAACATCTTGACATTTTCTTATAACTCATACAATGTTTTTATTTCTCTTCCTCCCTTTCAAACCTGTATTGCAGACTTCAGCGAAATCCAGTAGGGCTGGGCTGTGTTCTGTGCTTAGCAAGTCATTAGTGCCCAGTGTATAGTTCGATTGCTGGATATTGATCATCTCAATAAATGCTGGAAATCCTTGGTTTCAGTGAATTTTGCTCATTCTCCACATGCAATTTAAAAAACAAGCTGTCGTTTGGAAGCGTAGCAGTTTTCATAGTGCCTTTTTATTCTGCACAGTGGAGCCTCTGCTGCCTCAGTAACTGGCAAAATAAAATACTTTATTAAAATAGAAAGTAGAGGTGACTTGATTGTTTTCCAGATAATTTTTGCTCTCAGAAATTCCAATGGCTGGTGCTCACTGAGCGTAGAGAAATGCAGTTCCCACACGCACCGAGCGCTCAAGTGCTCTATGTAAATTGCTGTATAATGCAGCCCACATTAGCTGGGTTGATGATAGCTTCAGTTGCACTGCTGTCAAACTGCTGGAACTCCTTCAATGAGCTGGCTGGGCTGAATGAATGCTAGCATAATTTATGCAGCTGATAAGTGATTTGAGTGCTTGAGTTATTGATAAAGCACTTTAACATATCATTTTCAGCTTCATGTTATGTGACATCAGAGTGGAAGGTAATGTGGCAGACCCTAGGCTTGATATTAAAGTCAATGTGCTCTTTGGATTTCAGAGGCCAGAGGAAACACAGTGCTGCCTGACACAAGCCCAGCAGACCAGCATCAACCCAGTCAGTCCCATCCTGCATTCCCTGTTGGGCCTCAGGTCAGTATCTTTCTTTTCAATGAATTGAAACATGCAATTTGATGAAAAATAAATAACCATGATTGATCATCTTTGGTCTGTGTAATGTAGAAAACGTAATTGTCTTTGGCTGCTGCATTCAGTGTTGCAAAAAAGGAGCATGTGTGTATCGTGTATGTTTTAAAAGTCATGTTTGGCAAGATTGGCTTTTTGTATGTTTTTCTAAAATAAAACCTAAGCATGTTTAGGAGGTTAAATTATTTGAATTTCTTATGTAAGTTACTTTTGAAACAAATGTAATAATTTAATATTTAAAATCTTGTGCAGTTGTAATACAGCACTGTTGGCTCTGACAGCTCTGCCTGTCTCACACAGCTCCTGCATTAGTAAAGGCATTTCATTATCTTTTATGCCACATATTTATTTTCTTTAGAGCAGAGTGTAGGCACTTCAGGAGATTTTAAAATATTTGCTATCTCCACAATTTTATCCAAGTCCAGCCATACTCAGAGAAGATACTCGATATCCTTCTGCTTCCCAGGGTAGTCTTGGTCCACAAAGCTTCTGGCAGTTGTTACTGTAGTGTTTTTGCCATTACCAACCAGTGTACAGCTGGGAAGGTTTGGGAAATGTTGGCATTTAGGTGCTTGTGGGCTGACCTGAATTAGGCCTTGTTTTGCTCGTAAATTGTCTTTGGTGCATATGAAATAAAATTTTGCAGTTGAAATTCAGCTGGGATCGCTGTCATGCCACATGATTGAGGCTTACAGCTTCAGACTGCTGTGTTTGCCTGAACTTTCTCTGTCCGTGAAAACGTGTGCTTTAAGATATTGGAAGCACTGCATGTCTGTAATGGACCAGGAAAGGATCCCAAGCCAGAAGAGTTGTAAGTGTGTGATGCTGAGCTATACACAGTACAATAGTCTTGTGCCTGTGGTTTCTTACAGCCGCTACTGACAGCCCAACAGTTGGCCTCAGCAGTAGCGGGGGTGATGCCAGGAGGCACTCCAGCCCTGAATCAGCCAATCCTTATTCCTTTCAACATGGCTGGGCAGCTGGGGGGCCAACAAGGACTCGTCCTAACTCTACCTACAGCTAATCTCACCAACATCCAAGGACTGGTAGCAGCAGCTGCAGCAGGAGGCATCATGACTTTGCCATTGCAAAATCTACAAGGTAAGTCACGCTGATCATTTTTCTAATAGGTTCTTTCACCTGTTTGTTTCACATCACCTCTCTCTTTAAAAATGAGTGATCTCTTTTCCAAATTAAATGTTGATGTCCATGCATATTGAAAATTAGTAGCTGGATTGGTTTTGAATGCTTGGGACATACTTTAGGGGTATTTGCATTTTTATAAAAACATATCGCAGGTCGGGTCTTACATCCTATGGGTCAGTGATGTAAATCATTTGAATGATTCATTAGGCTTTTCTGTCATCAGTGATCAGTGTTCTCTACTCACAGCTCACTTTCAAATTTCAAATCATAGAATGATAAAATCACAGATTGCTAGGGGGTTGGAATGGACCCTAAAGAACATCAAATCCCAAACCCCCTGGCCATGGACAGGGACACTCCCATTAGACCAGGTTGCTCAAGGCTTTATCCAACCTGGCTTTGAACACTGCCAGGGATGCAGCACCCACAGCCTCCCTGGGCAACCTGTTCCAGTGTCTCACCACCCTCACAGTAAAAATTGCTTCCTAAAACCCAACCTAAATTTCTCCTCTTTACATTTGCACCCATTATTCCTTGTACCAGCACTACAGTTCCTGACAAGGAGTCCCTCTCCAGCTTTCCCACAGGTCCCTTTCAGATACTGGAAGGTTGCCATGAGGTCTCCATGCAACCTTCTCTTCTCCAGGCTGAACAGCCCCAGCATTCTCAGCCTGTCCTCAGAGAGCAGAAGCTCCAGCCCTTTTATCAACTTCATGGCCTCCCTCTGGACTTGCTCCAACAGTTCCATGTCATTCTTGTGTTGGGGGCACAGAACTGTACACAGTGCTCCACGTGGGGTCTTACAAGAGCGGAGTGGAGGGGAGAATCATCTCTGACCTGCTGGCCACGTTCCTTTTGATGTAGCCCAGGATCCCCTTGGCTTTCTGGGCTGAGAGCACTCACTGCCAACTCAGGTTGAGCTCCTCATCACCCATCACCTCAGGTCATTCTCTGCAGAGCTGCTCTCAATCACTTCTGCACCCAACCTGTGGGTGTGCCTGGGGATGCTGTGAAAGGTGTGGGACCTTGCACTGTGCTTTGCTGAACTTCCAGAGGTTTGCATCAGCCCTCAAGCCTCTCAGGCCTGTCAAGGTCCCTCTGGGTGGCATCCCTTCCACACAGCTTGTTTCACCATTGCTGACTAGATCATCTGAGTGGAGGCAACTAAAAACACAGTATTGCATGAGAATAACTTAAATATATATATATATAAAAGAAGCAAAAAACAACCCTTTTATAGTAAAATCAGAGGTTTTTCAGCTGTCATCCTTGCCCCAGATACATTTTTTCTTTCTTGCTGTTTTACCAATAAGGTTCTGCCATTCTCTTTATCAAGCTGTTGAGGAAGTTGCATGACTCAAAAGTAACAGGCAAAAAGTTAATGTCTGTATGTATCCTCCCATTGTCTGAGCTGTGCCATGTTTGCAACTGTTCTATCCTCAGAAATCTGCTGTATTCTCTCTGTGGTCTAAAATCGGACTCAAAGCAATTCTACAAGATCTCTTTTCTTCTCCAGTATTCTCTGCTGTTAAATTGATGCATCTCATGCTGTTAGGAACGGTACTCAATCCAAACACGTGTGATATAAAATGCAGATGTATTTATTTACTTTTCCTAACCATGTTGATGCTTCTCAGAATGCAGCTGCTGCTGTGCAGAACTGAACAAAACTTATCCAGTATCTTACAATAGAAGTGTATTTAATGGAAGAGGGTAGTAAAGGGAGTGATTGTCCAGTGTGAAAAGTGCTAAAGGTGTGAGCAGGAGGTGTCAAAATAAACCTTTAGCTCTTTAGATTTATTTATTTTTATTTCTTTCTGATTTAAATAGTAGGGAAAGTTTTCCTCGAATAAAATGGTATTTTTTTTTAAACTGAATCCTCTGCACAGTGCCCAAAATACTTTGTAGTTATCAGACTCTGGTGGCTGCTGATTACCAGGTGTATTGTTTGAGGCACCAGAGCCTACAGGTTGTGAAACAGAGAAAGCGAAGAGACAGCTCATGTGTTAAACAAACTCCCTTACAAAGCACATGCATAATATTCTCACCTGTTGGAGCAGCTACTTGCCTTTACCTTGTGCATGTTTTAAAGTTTAATGTCAACAGACCTCTCTTATCATAGTTGTAAATGGTTTTCACTTTAATGTTTAAAATAATGTCTCTCTCATACCATTAAGCTGCACCAAAGAACCTGTCATTCATAAATCATAGATGAAAAGGACACACTAATGCACAAATTTTGCTTGTTTAAAATTTGAGAGTGCATGCAAAGTAGGGAACTGGAGATTAAAAAAATAATGCAGGAACAGGAGCGGGTAAAAGCAGATATAACAAAGTGAAGGGGAAGTAGCTTTTTAGTGTAGGTGGATGATGAAATCTTAATGAAGAAACAGGCATTATAAAAATGTATCCTTCCACTCTGAAGTGCTCCAGGTTATAGTTGCTGGGTAGGTAGTATTATAAATAAACATAAGCTTGTGCAGTTCTTACGTCATTTGTTCACCCCGTGTTGCAAAGATGGAGAGTAGGATTAAGCCAGGCAACCTTTGCTCTTTAGTTTAGCCATGGATGTCTAATTGCTACCTAAAAGGTGTAACTCTGCTGCCAAATAAATTTTGCAAGCAATGACCTTATTGCAGATGAAAAGGTTCCCTTTATAAACTTTGCTGGTAGATAGAAGCATGGGATCAAATAGGGGCTTGCTGAAGTACAGTGTCCTGTTTGTGAACACAATCATACCTTCCATAAAGTATCTGAAAGGAACAGAACTCATGAATTTATTCAGTTGTGCTGCTGTTTGTTGTCTTCTCTACCCTTCCCTCCCTGTGTTCTAAGCAAGCACTGCTACCTGCCCTTGGTGTTTGGAACTGGAACTGATACACAAGACAGAGAAATAACTTGGTCGAGGTAGTTCTTGACTGCCCTGAGTCACAGCTGTAACCTTCTGCTGCTTCCTCCAGAGCCCCCTACTTACTGCAGGCATGAGGGAAGGCAGGAGCCAGCCCAGAGACTTGTGTGGTGTCCCCAGTGCCATCGAACCTGAGTGACTTCTGCTCCCCCGTTTTTGGGCTTGGTTGAAAGATAATCACAGAACGTGTGCTCTGTTTTGCAGTGAGCACTTTTATAGGTACAGTCCTAAAAGCCCAGCCTTCAACACGGTTTTGGTAATTCTTGCCCTTTGGGTGAAATCAGATCATCATCCTCAGCTTCCACCTCTTCAACCTCACTGTGGCAAGGTCAGCTTGGATCACTGGGGACGTGTTTTCAGCTGTTCTCCAGCGTGTCTTGTTACTCCTGGTGTCACCTCTGCTGTCCCTGAATTTTCAGTGGAGTCAAACATAGATGTCCACAGCTCCTGTGAGCTGGGCCTTCTCCTGTCCTTCTTTCCTCACAAGTAAACTTCTAAAGCTCTTCATCACAAACTACCCCAGTCAGGCAACTCAAAAGATACCCTGAAAACTTTTTGCATAAAGTATGAATTCAGAAAACTTCCATCTAACACAGTACTTGAATTCAGACTAAATGTTGACTGGGGGAGTAGTTCCACTACATTTTGTGTGCTCCATGTACTTGTTTCACTGATTTTCTTCTCAGGAACTTTCAGGTCTGGTTCAGGGTGAATAGGTGTGAGATCTCGGGGTGATGGGTAAAACAACTAAAATCCTTGCTTGTGGAAAGGGAAATAAGCACTTAGTGGAGGAATAGTAGAGGAGATATGTTAAAATGAGATATTTAAAATGAGAGAACAAGAGTTTCTTTTGAAAGTCAAGATGTTGGTAAAATGGAGCTATTAATGATATGGAAATTACTCACACAGTATAACTTAGTGAAATTGCCTATTCTTCACTTGTCAGTTACCTATAAATAAGATTTTTTTCCCCCAAAGGTATTTGTGTTAAATTGTTCACTTGCTATATGTTCCTGATCCACCACTAAGTTGATAGGATTTCGTTGCTGCAAGTGAAAAAAGGTTTAGATTAAACCAAGCCTCTTTCAAAACTTCTTTTCTTCATACATACTTGATTATTTTCTGTTCATTGCACTATGTCATTTGCCATACACATTGCTATACCATATCTGTTCCCTGAGCAAACACATCACATGTGTGTGAACAGAACAAAGGAGGGTAAATTTGCAAATTCTTCCTGTGAAACTTAGAAAAATATGCTCTCCCTGGCTTCAATAATCAAATTTCATATGCACAATGAATAGGCAGAGTCTAATTTACTGAGATGAAAGAGGGTTGGTGGGGAGTAGAACTATCTGCCTTAGTGAAAACAGAAATCCCTGAACATAACACAGATTCACCTATGGAATTTTGGCTTTCCACTCACAGTTCTTTGAAGAAAAACAATAAAATCAGCAACCATAACTTTTTACTGTAATCCACTAAAAGCACTGAAGATAAAAGTTTAAAAACCACCCATGAAAGCTGCTGTCCCAAGAAATTTGCACACCTGTTTCCCCCTCAGCATTTCTTAGAACTACAGCTGGAGCACAGCCGTGCTCACCTAAAATTTTGGAGGCATCACAGTAAAAATGTTGAGGCTGGGAGAAGGAAAAAAGTGAAGCAAGTACTCCACAAGACTGTGTGTTTTCTGTCTTTTGCTCTTAGTCCTTTGCTGCTTGGCCTGTCTTTATTAAGGTAATGCAGAAAATATTCTGCTGGCTTTCCTCTTAATCATCCAGACTGGTGGTTATTAAATACCCTTCTTACTGTCTTCAGGAAACTTTACTATGGGCTGAACGGTTTCACTTTCTGCAACTCTTTTGCCAAGTCAGATTTCTCTGAGTTTTTGGGAGGAGTGTGTTCAATTTTTCTATTTTAGTTATCCTTCTGGAGAGTCTCTCCAAGGGACCAGTAGTTGCTTAATCTCGGAGTACTCAGTAGTGTCTGGGAGCTGATATTCATGAAAAGACTTTCTCTCCTTCAGCCCATCTGATTTTTATGTCTCAGTGTAATATTTCTGTGTAGCTGAACAGAAGGACACATTCTGGGGGGGGGGGGGGGGNAATTTTTTCTGTCTTGTTTTCTTAATACAATTTTTAACCCTGTGGATTTCCTACAGAAATACCTGAGAAGTGGGAAGGTATTCCAGTGCCAGCTGTCCTCTCATTTAATTCACTTTTCCATAACAGCCAAAGTCGTTTTAGTGAAAAAATGAAGTGCGTTTGAGCTACTTTTTAGTACAGTATGCATGTTTGAAATTAGAAAACAGCAGTGTTGTCTGTCAGCTCCCTGCTGGCCACTCAGGCACCCTGGACCACAATTTGGGAGTCTCTCTGCAAAGGGTTGGCCCAAATATATCACAGAGCAATGGCACAACAGTGTGTTAGGTGTGTGCACTGATACAGAGCTAGAATGACATTTGAACCTTGAAAGGAATCAACAAGCTGGAGATCGTAGCCTCGTGGCACAGAAACTTTGTGTATTTTATTTCTACTACCCATTGTACTGTTCCTAAAGTGGATGTCAATAATTTATTTACAAGCCAGAATTTCTCAGTCTTGAGTTGCGAAAGAAATGAGAACAAACTATCTCTCAAAATCATTAGTGAAAGGCTTCAGTGCTGAAAGGAAGCCTTGCATGGCTGAAAATGTGAAATCATTAAATTACATTATTTAAACAGCGGCAGGTCATATTTTAGCAGCAACACAATGGAAGGGGAAATGTATTAAACATCTTGAGAGGTAGGAGACAGCTATTAAAATTCAGTGATATGGGTTACAATTGACATAGAAAATAGTAAAAACAAATTAAAAGGGCTTTTTTATGTGGAGATCAGTCAAAAAGAATGTTAGGTAAAGACAATAGTAACAAAAAGGAAAAAAAACCCTTTTGTTTACATTTATTAGATCTTGTTTCATCTGAACAGAGATTTGTATCATTAATTGTGTAACAGATAAAGTAAACATGCTCTATCTCCATTCCTCCATGTACACACACCTTAAAAATCAGAAATCAGAGAGATGAAAAACAAAAAAGAGACAGAAAAGAAGTAAACTACAAACCTCAATTGCTTACTGATCTAGAGTCCAAATTCCAGTTTCTTAGAACATTTTTCCCTTTTAACTAAAGTGATGCAGTCCCTATTCATTTGTATTCCCCTTCAAGTAACATGAAATAGCTTTCAGAGTCTACAGAAAGGCAGTGTTTCACTTATGTATTTTAATGAGCACCGATGTCAGTAATAATCAAAATGATGTTTCACTTAGAGCAATAGTTTATTCCCAGGTACTTTTGCAGTGTACTAACATAACCAGAACAAGAATGACAAGAACCAAGAAAAAGAGCTGCACTCACAGCAATTTCTGCCAAGCCCTCAAACCAAATATACCTCTCCTCTCACGGTATAAATGCTGCACAAGATGCAGCCACTGTGAAGGGCTCGTTTGCACAAAGGGGTCAGCCAGCCCCTGAGACAAACCTGCTGTGCTGAATGCATGGAAGAACTAGGGGAGATGTGGCGTGCAGGGAGCACCTCTGCACTGGCAACCACTGCAGCAGGAGTGCCAGGCCAACAGCTGGATCCCACCCAAAATGTGCTGTAGGGTAAGTGAAGTGATATACAGACATCCCCGAAGGTGGGGTGGGTGGTCTCTGTCTGCTCTCCCAGGAAATGTGCTTTTCGGGAGGCCTTTAAGGTGTGCTTTTGGAAAAGAAGGGCAGAAGCTGCTCTTCTGAAGGTAGCACAAGAAGAGCCTTACTGGACTGTTTGTTTATTTGTTCGCTTTTTTCCTCTCCTGTGTGTTGGCCCCATGTTAATTGCTCATCTTGTTCAGTGGCAAATTGCTGCCTTCACAGAGGGAATGTGAAAGGTTCAGGTCTTTATTTAGTCACTAGTTGTTTATTGATCACTCCCAGATGGTTTAGCCATTTGTTGTTTGGATTCTCTGCCCCATAAGTTAAAGGCCTACCATCAGAGGTATTAAAATGCAGTAATCTTAATGTTTGTGTGTGCTGTTGTTGACTTCCACCCAAAACAGACCTCAAACACGCCTACTGTTCTTGCTACTGATGGTTATCCTGATGGAACTACACTGATGGAACAACATCAGTGTGGAGGAATGATGTGATGTGGATCAAATTAATTCTGCAATACCTGAACATCTCAGGCCAAGTTTTGATAGTCTGAATTCCCAGCCTTGGATGCCAAGGTACAGATGGGAAAGACAGAAGTAAGACCACTCCAACCTCCCCAAACTTTCCCCCCAAAACCTGTTGTTTAACCGTCCTCTGGCAGGCATGACAACAATAAGGAGTTGTGGCATGACTGGTATGCAAGACCAGGTTGTTTTGGGGAATGTGCACCTTTATTGAGCCCTGGCTCAGGCTGATACTGCTCCTGGCAGGAATATTCTGTGTGCAGGATTAGAAATGAAATTTCTGTCAACCAGAACATGGATGCATTTTAATGCCACTTTTAAAGTGTATCTTTGCACCTGTTTCCAGGAGCCTTTAATCTTCTTCTCCGAAGTTACACTGTGACAATTTAAATTAATGTAGAGAAAACTCATTCCAATAATGTGAAGCACTCAACTTACTGCAATCTTACAAAAGCCAAGAAATTTCAAATGCAAGGGAAAAACCTTTGTCACTCTGTTCCTCACCTCTGCATCACGGCACACGTGCTACACACAGCACTGGATCACGTGCAAATAGGTGGGGACATCGGTATGGTGTATGCACCTGTGATTCTCATGCTGCTCCAAGACTCTCTGCTGCAATACAGGCAGTTGTAGAAGGATTACCAGGATGGATTTGCAGCCTTCACTCTTAATTTCCTTGCCTTAGTGGATTTAAGTCAGACATTTATAGTATTTGTAGTTTAATTTCCTTTGTTTTTCCACGGTCTTTGTATTAATAAAATCCCTATGATTCATGTTTTAAAAACTCCCTGGATACAAACTTGTGTTCCTGGTTCGCCAGTGAGATTCTAATCAAGCACATATATATTTAGAGACTCATAAAAACAGCCAAGTCTTTATTGACCAGCTGGGTTTAAGGGCATTTTTAATAGTGTGAATTTTGAATGCACGGAACATACAAGTTAACCACCAAAGAGCCAATTTTTTTCATGAAATTTCTTTAATATCTGTGTGTTTCTGTACCACAGAACCATATACCTCCTCTTCATGAAGACCTCCTAGTCTATCTTTTTAGATATCATGGAAAGTACTGAAGGTATTTTATGACTCATTAAAATCTTTACATTTATGCATCTTAAAACATTTTATAGCATCCTTTTTTTTCCTATTTTTTATTTTATTTGAGAGAATGATTCCATCTGCCACTGAGATTGCTCCAGAAATGCAAACAGGACCTATCTGGTGACATCAGAAATTATCAAAGTGAATCTTCCTCGAGCTTTCCCATCCCCAAACCTCTCTGCAGCCTCATGTCCTCGGGGTAGAAAGCTGTACTCATGGAGATCTTCAGGCCTTCATTTCATTTTGCTGCTGATCCCTGAAGCTGCTTTCATTCCTTGGATATTTGGTCTTTGCAAGCCTATTGCTCTGACAGGTGCAGCACAGAGCACAGAGCTGAGACCTCTATCGTGCTCTGTGCTTTGACCCAGGTGTCCCATGGGGTGGGAGACAGTTCACAGATGTTTTGGTGACTCTTCCCACCTGTAAATGGATGTGTGGAAAATTACCAGTTGTATTTTCCTATGAAGTGGCTTCAATGACTCCTGTTACATTTCCTGAGCTCCTCAGGCACAGATGGATCTTTCCTAAATGCTCTAAATTCTTATGTCTTGCTCTGGTCCATAAACATAAAAGAGACTAGGCTCTTTTTCAGTTGCTGCAATAATAAGGTGAATTTTCTTTGTTTGGGACCCACTGTCCTTTTACAGCTCGGGAAGGACTGGAGGTTTCCACCAAGATTGATAATATCCAACACAGTGCAGGCTCTTAGAAAAATGCCTGCTATAGCTTTTTTATTTCTTTATTTTAGCATGAATAATGCTTTTAAACATAATCTTCTGTAGACCTGACATACCTTACAGACTCCTTTTTCACTTGATTGTGTTTTGCTATGGGAAATTATACAATGTTAAAAATGCATAAAGACAAGGCACTCATCTCACTTCCAATGATTCATTTTATTCAAGTAAATGCCGATGCTTTGGATTTACAGTATCTTTTCCTTTCTGTTTCTCAGATCCTGTTTCAGTTTCTTGTGCCTTTCCTCATCCAGAGCTGGTTCTGTCTATCCTTTTTTATTTTAGTTTGTTTTTTAAGCTATTCACAATCCAGGTATTCCTGAATGTATTCTGTACTGTGCAACTAATTTCCCATTACATCAGCAGTAATAACTGAGGAAGAGGCAAATTTCTGGAGGTGATAAAACTGTTGTAATTTTCCCATTATATTTGGCTTCTCTCTTTTAGAAGATGCAGTTGTAACAGGACACGAATCCTCTCTAAAAAGCAATGGAATGATAGTAATACCTTTTGAGGAAATTTACTTATTGGCAGCTTGAAAGTTGTTTTGTTTATTGTGCTTATTTTAAAAGGATAAAATCTCTCAAGGAAAGATTTTGTTCCTGTTGTCTGAAAACTGTTAAGTCCAACATCTGAACAGAGCAATCATTTTCAGATTCTCCATTCAAGATTTTAGATTTTCTTTTCCCAAACCAGTGCTTTTGAATTGCAAAAGAAGGCCGTGTTCCCCTCTCAGCACTGTAGCATCTATAAAAATATTCAGTCCCAGATTCTACCCCCCCTCCCAGCCTTTCATTTTACTGGGAACAAAATCAGTTCTTTAAATATTTATTTTACTCTGCTTTAGCAGAATTCGTCATTCAAAGTTAAGTCCTATGATGTTACATTTATCTGATATGAGCACCTTGACCAGCTGTAACCAAAATTAAAAACATACACTACTTGCCTCATTTCTGAAAAGAATACTATTGGTTCTAAGTGTAAGACTTATCAAGTGTATCTTTATGCATTTATGTTCCCGTGAGTGCCATTATTTTAAAATTTCTTAGTGGTATTTATATATATTGAATGTTTGACATCAGATAATTTGAGTTTGCTGTGTTTGTGAGATAACTCACAAGGGAGAAAGTTGTATTAAATAAATAATAGAGATAAATTTTATACTTCCATATATTTCAAAGCTAATGCAGCTAACTTGCAGTGGAATGGTAACACGAAGACACAGTGCTATAATATGATTGATTTGTTTTGACAGCAGCCAAATAATTGAGAGTGAAAGGTGTCAGCAGAGATGAAATATTGTATAAGCCACATTCAGAAGGCAACCCCAGCAGCAATAGCAACTGGAGTTTTATTTCCTTTGATATCACACTGTTACTCACTTGCAGTTTATTATAAAACCATGAAAGGTACGCAACTTTCTGTGTGACGGAGGCTTTTATGGAGGGGATAGAAACAGAAGTTTGCCAGGTACTTGAACAATAGATACTGACAATGGGATTTATGATGAACACAATATACAAGGGTAAATTATCTTAATCTTTCCCCTTGGTTTTCCCTCTACTTTTAAACCCTTTTTGCGTGCTCCTGCTTATCTGGCATCTTAGCTTGGAGGGTAAGTGATTCCCTCCAGAGAGACCAGTCTGTGGATTGCCTGGCAGGGGACTGATGCAAAAGCAGTGCTGCTATTACCCTCCCCAGCAGTCAGACTAGCTTTTAGTTCACCTTTTCTGCACTGTAAACTATACAACTACACTCCTTCTGACTAACTGAGACAGGGTGGTCTATTTGCTTGTAGATTTGCATTGTGGCATCTTACTGCACTGCGAGGAATACAAAGAATTGTATCATCCATGAGTCTAGGAGGCTGCAAGTGTGAGAGTAACCTAGGACTGAAGGTAGCCAGATAGACCAGCTGAAATAATGCCTGAAAGCAACAGGATATGGAAATTACTTTCGGCCTTTCTTAAAAGCACACTGAACAGGAGGCTGGGACATGCTTGGAAAAAGGCAGGCTATAAAGGTTCCTCTGTTGTGAAGCCCCACTGGTTTCAGTGGAAGGCAGGCTCAAAGGTACAGTTTGAACTGAAATGTGAATGTCCTGCCATTCATTTCAGGAATGCTACATTAAGAAGACACAATGCAATGTGGATGACAAGGGGTCTCAGTAATGAGCTCTTGCTCATGCAAAAGAAAACAAACTATGACAACCATCATGTTAACAAGATCAGGAAGCCTCGTGGCTTTGTAATGTAGCATCTAATCTATATCTAGACCTATACCTATACAAATATAACCATTTTACTTGAAGAAGAGTAAATAACCGAATGGGATGAAATTTCCAATATAGAGCAGTTTATACACAGCCCCATTCCACTTGCATTCTCTTTGTCTCCTGATCTGATAATTTCATATTTCATTCAAATGGCCTAGTGGAGATTAGAAACTGGGGCTGAAAAGCCTAAACTTACTGAGGTTAATGTGGGAAAAGTTTTCACTGAAGTGGTGTAGGAAGGCAGGAAGTAAGCCATTGTTCATAAAATATCTCTTATTGTAGAGCAAGCTCCATCTACTGAAGTATTTTGTTTTAGAGAGGTAGAGCACACTTGAAATTAGTCCCTCTGTTTTCACCATGTGTCTTGTGTTAGTTTGACCTGTGCAGTCCAGATTTCTTCTAGAGGAAACTAAACTAGATACTCCACTACAGGTGCATGCCAGCTACATTCCAGAGACAAAGGGAGACACAAAGGACCAGGCTAACAATTGGCCCTTTGGACAGCTTTGAGAACCATAGATTCAGCTCAAGAAACCAGAGCAAATACAGTTCAAAGAAAAAACCCTGAACTGCAAGTAGAGGGAGAGAAAGAGACATCTCCATCTAGTCATCCTCTCACACTGCAGCAAACCACTTGCTAATGTTGAGGTAGATGTGCTTCAGGAAGAAGGAGTTGGTGGCTGTTGTCTATGCAATGAAAACAAATCCTCACTGCTTATGATTCAGAGCAATTTAATTTAGGGAGAGGCTTCTGTTAGAGCACTGAGTGCCCAGGTTGCAGGACTGTGTGGCTCGTGCAGTAAATAGCTTTCTGCCATCAGCACCTGCAGTTAAATTTAGCTTGGCAGGTCTGGTTTTAGCCACCAGCAGCTGTAAAGTTCTGTTTAGTTATTGAAAACAAAATGCTGAACGTGGAATGCCTGTGTGTTGTGTGTGTGTAAATCTATTGATAGGCATTGAAATGGGCATGCAGGCATCTGAATCTCAAGTTCTGATCTGTATTTGCTGGTGTTTTATTTACAATTGAAGCACAATCCCAAGTGTCATATTTTCTAAACAGATGTTAGTCTCCTCGTCAAGAAATACTCAGAACTACATGAAAACGTGGGTGGTTAAACAGACTCTCAGGAGGGTGCATGGGTTTTTGTGAGAAGTCTCTGCTTTCCTTTCCTTTCTTGCATGCCTTCAGATATTTTCTTTTCCCCATCCTGGCTGTCACCTTTGAGCATGTGCATGTGCTTCTACTGCTTCTCTTAGGCTTCAGCTAGCTCCTTCATCCAGGAGACTGTCCAGTATGCTGGGGAATAGAAACTATTCCTGAGAAGAATTCTCAAAGTAACATGCAGAGGGGCTAATTAATGGAAAGGTGCTCAAGTGTCTAGCATGCTTTCTGGCCAGTGTAATGGGGATTCCTCTTTGGTTGTTCACCTCTTGATTATTAGAGGCATTTGTCCATCTGTTGCTGGTGGGACAAAAAGCCACTGGAAGAAACATGAATGGGAAAATAAAGAGATAAGTAAGGTAAAACCCAAAAAAGCCCTTAGCTGTCCAGGCAAATGGAAAGGGAGAACTTTAGCTAGTCATTCAAATGAACCAACTCACAGGCATCTCCCACACTGAATAGTTCAGTGGGCCTCTTAGTGATTGGTCACATAACCCAACCAAGTACTATTTTATTTAGTTGAAGGTAGAGTAGTTAACTTTAGAAGCCTTGTTAGAGGACCAAACAGGTGGTCTTCATAGCAATCCGTACTCCTACCCCATGAAGACTTCTGTGACTATGAATAGATGAGATTTTGGAGGCTTGAGTGTTGTGAACAGCTTCCTTCTTAGGCAGTGGGGTTTCCCTTATCAGGAAGCAAAGCAAACGTTTTTCCACACACCTCTTCTGAAGTGACTCCACACCATTGTTGCAAGTAAGTGGTCAGCTGTAGGTGGTGATTGTGATATGCCAGCACAGAGCCAAATCCAGAGGCCCTCAACTCTCAGTTTTAGTGAGGCAGATTCACATTAGATGTGATGCTTGAGGTCCTGTTGACATTTGTGAGTTCGGGTTTAAAAAACCCTATGTGAAACCCCTCCAGGTCTGGCTGACTATAACCTGCAAATGGTTTGACAGGACCCTGTTTACAGACTGCTCAGGAGCCTTTCCCTCCCCCATCTGAGTGGTCAGCACTGACACAGTACATCACGAGAAAGAGCCCCACTTAATGCAGAACTACTTTCAATTGTCATGAGCACTCAGCCTTATTTAGACTGACACCCTCTCCATCACCCCCAAGCTAGAATCCCAATGTCAGAGTGCTTCAAGAACTTCGGATTCAAAGCCATGCTGCCTGACAAAGTCCTGTGATGGAGTGGTGCAAAACAGCACAGAAGGGAACTTCCAAGATGGAAGGACAACCCCAAAGGTGGAGGGAGACGTGGTAAATATGGATATGGTAGGTAAGCAGGGGAGAAGGAGACAAGGGAAGGCTTACATTTGGGTTCAGATCAGGAAAGAGACTCACAGGACCCATGCTTCCTTCTTCTCTTGCTCTTAATCAGTTCATTAAACTTCAGTTATCTGGGGTCGTGCCATCAGAAAGGGTTACAATTCCTTTGTATTCCAAGAGCAGACAAAACCCTTCTTTTTCCCACCACACCAGGCTGATCAAGTACCAAGAACATGTGAAAACAGTCTGAGATTAAACAGCATGGAAATATCAATGCTCTGTTCCTACAGAGGAAACTTAGTCTATCCATACAAAGAGAATTAAATAATCACTAGAACACCTTTGTCTCTTAATGATTTAACAAATGCTTCTGATGTGCCAGCTCATTTAAGGAGTCATATTTAATATGGAAAAAGGTCTTTTTAATGATCCACTGTTTGCTAATGGAGAAAGTAAGGCACAGGGTAATGAAGTGACTGTCCTATATTTCTCAGTAGAACAATTGCAAAACTAGCTATAAAAAACCATGTTTCCAAAGGCCAGTCTGACAAATGCATATTTACAAATTTGTAGGGTGAGAACATTACATTTAAATTGACATAAGAAAAGAATGTTTCAGAGAATAGAGCTTTAAGATATTTTCTGGACGTTCCTATGAAACATTCCTTACATTGTTTTAAAGGCTTAATCCTGGTTTCTCGCAGGTATATCCATTTGGCTTTAGGGTGGCTGCTTCCATAAGTAAAATTGGCAAAATTCATTTGTATATTTTAGCCCAAACAAAGGTTCTGTTAGGAATGAGAAAGAAGAGTTGTTCTAATAAAACACAGCCAATGTCTGAATTGTGAATGGTTTCCTCTTTTCCTTCTTTTTCTCTCTTCTTTCCCCTAGAGAAGCACACCATTGCACTAAGGGTTTGGGATTAAGCAATCATCTCTGCTTTCTGCAAATCTGACGCAGTTTATGGTTTCATCTGAGTTTTTGTTTTAAGATCAAATGTCATTGTCATGAAAGACTTTCATCTCTGCATACAGTTACATTTCAAAAATATACCTTCGTTTTAGAGGCAGGAGGGTGGAGAGGGAAGGGAGGACTACCACTACGTGGGTCTCATGCCAGACCTTAATGTAAAATTAATTCCTTTAAAAAGATTTTTAAAAAACCACAACATTTTTCTAATGTGCATTAAGAATGTCGGAGAGCTCACTGAAGCATATACTTTGAGCTTTCAGGAGCAATCTGTAGTCAGGCATTTTAAATGAAAATTGATTTGTGATTTACATGGTCAGTGGAAAGAAAATTAACTTATGGAAGGTTGTAATGAAATATTAGACAAGTAAAAAAGTAGATGGTGATCTAGTGGAACTAAAAGTCCCATCTGGAAGAATTCTGTGACATTTTTACATTTATCTGTGTTCTGCATGAGTTGTAATGTTAGTGGTAATTTTATGGGACTGAACTGAAATGAAAAGGGTGTTATCACAGATTGCCTACAATATAGGATTGTGTTCAGTGGAGAGTCCTGTATCCTTTTCTCCATTTTCCTATAATATGACTCATTGCACTTTTTTTCAGCTACTGTTGTTGAATTCATTCAGCCTTTTACTTGAGGTTATTAAAGAAGAACATCAAATGCACACAAATACAATCTAGCAGCATTGAATATCAACACGGCTGCTTCCACTTACTCTTGCATAGTTGAGGCACTGTCCAGGAGACCCTTTGAAATATATGCTAAAATTGCACAGATTATTAACACAGTTTTAAAAAAGTGTTCTCTTTCAATTTGTGACTCATCAGCATAGTAAGAGGAAAGAATTAAAGCTTTTCTAGAAAACGTACTGCCATGCTTCTGCTCCTCTGTTCCTTTTGATCTCTGATATTCACCGTGTGACATCCCTGATTGCTCTTGCTGTCAGCTTCTTGGAGAAGGAAGAAAGAGAGGCATGTCAGAATAACATGATGCCATACTCGCTGCATTCCTCTCCTGCTTTTGTACTAGGAAATCTTTCTCCTGTTTCAACAATCCAGGCTTTGCTGGCAATGGAAAGAGGAACTCTTATACTACCTTCTAACAGATAATCTTTCTTTTATAGTCTCCATATATGACAACCACTAATTTATTATAGTTTACAGTTTGAAATGTAGGACCCTGATGTGGCAGAAGATTAATATTCTTTGCAATCAGTAAGGTCTATCAAAGCATTTGCCAAAATGAATGCCATTGTGGATTTCAAATATCTCAAATTTTCAAAATCTAGACAAAAATCTTCCCATCAAAGGCTTGCTTTCTTCTGTTATTAAATTAATTAGTTCTATGTCCTATCAAAGTCTTGTTTGTTGAGGACATCTAATCTCCTGTTCATGGGAGAGGTGTGCTAAATTCCGTAAGCAGGTCAAAATGTGTGTATGCTCCTTGTTTTACTCTGTTCCTTTAGGAAATACATGGGTGTTGTTTAAACACATGCTAAGCATTCTGAACTGCACAGATTTCCAACACAGGTCAGCACCACACAGGATTTATCCAGACTGAAGAATCAGGTTGGCTGAACTAGCTTTAAACATCAGATTGTACAACTAATGCATTTGGTGTAATAGGTTGAACAAGTGTGTTGTGGAAGAATATAATTTGAAACATACCATGCTATTTCTCCAGGAAATGAATTTTCTAAATTTGAAAGAGGAGAAATATCACAAATCCTTCACAGGGTGTATATATGATTTCCAATAGAATGATGTGGCTAATCATGGTAGGAGCAGCCTATCTAATCATAGGATACTGTAAAGGTCAATATTAGGTATTGGCTTTCCATCCTGTCCATCTGAAACAATATACCAGAGTGAATGTAATCAGTAAATGGTGGCAAATGAACCTATTAGAAACATTAGCATTGCAAAATGACAAGTTTTGAGAAATAGCTGTTAAGTGGATCCTGCAGCTGGTAATTGTCATCCTGGGAATAATTACACTAATTAATAGCTGCTAACCCCAGAGCCTTGTGCCTGTGACTTTGAATGAGTTAATGATTGCTGCTCTTGAGAGTGTATTGCTGGTAGATTTTCACTAAGTGTCAGCGAGTAAAAGGCCCCAGGGGAGAGACTGGCTCTGATGATCTTTAGGGTCCCCATTCGTACAAACCACAAGTACATCACTGAGTGATCAGATGACATCTCCCCAGACCACAAAATAGTTGGAGATTTTCTAATGAGGAGATCCATTTCATCATCAAGTTGCTGATCTGTAACGTTAATATTAAGTTCATGTAACCTCAGATTCATGGCACTTGCAATCAGCAGGTTTTACTCCTTAAATGAACCCCGAACTCCTTTCTTTTCCCCCGCTGTCTTTCCTCCTGACCTAGTTAAGTGGACTCTATTTCTACTGGGGTTAATTTAAAATGTTACCAAACCTTCATTGGTAAAATTGAATTTCTGTAGGCCTTTGAAGACTGGGAAGCTTATTTTGCATTGGTGAGTGGGTCTAATTCCTTTGACTAATCTGTCCTCTGTCTCTCTTTCATCCCTCCCACTCCCCGGCTAAATAAGTATATGAATCCTGTAATATCTATAAATTGAGGGCATATAATCTAGCTGTCTTCTGAGGGTGAATATTAGGGATGATTTTGCATTGTTAAAATCAATAGTTGCCTAATGTCAAGGTGGCAAGAGAAGAGTTCCAGTAAAGCCAAGACCACGCTCATCAAGCACAAGGGGAAATGCAAGGAGAGATACATTTCTCTTGGTCTTGAGGTCTTTGAATGAAAGGATTATTAATATACTTTCAAATATTAGTCCATGGTCTTTGATCAGATGGAATTATAAAAGACACTGAGTGCTGTCCCATGTAAGGTCTTCTCTTCAGTGCATTTGCTGCTTCTGATGTTTTCCCATGGCCCTCCAACAGACAAGAGAGCTCCCTGAGGTCAGTGTGAGTTGTCCTGCTCCGAGCCTTACTCTGCTCACTGACAAAGGTCCTAGCCATCTTTTGGTCTATAAAATGAAATGGAAGTTTCAAGAAATTGGAAAAGTCAGTGCTTCAGTGCTACTTTGGACATGGAACCTGGAATATATACCTACTGTCTGTACTCACTGAGAAGCAGGAATAAATATGGCAGTTCTATGGGCAGCTCATTCATTTCTGCAGTCTGCAATAGGGGAATTTTGTAAACTTTTTTTTCAGCCCTTACTTCTGATAGGTTTGTGGCACTTTTTCTTTGCTTTGCTTTGTTTACTGATTGTGCCCGTGAGGCAAGTGTACATAGTGCCAAAGTAAGATTGCTGACATTTTTAAGGAAGAAAGCAGGATGAATTTTAGGAGCTGTGTAGGTACTTAGTGGCTCTTTTAGAGATCACAGTGTCACGTAGACTGAAAGTGTCCCCAAGCTTTTGAAACCAGATATAAAAGTTAAATCATTGCTATTGCCCTTAAGATCCTGTGTTTCCCCACATGACAGTTTATGGAATAGTGTGTTTATAATGATAAGTATATGTGTCTCAGAAGGAACAAATTGTTAGAAAGGAATTGAAGTAGCAGAGCAAAAAGGCACAGAATAGTTAAAGAAACATATTCCTTTGCCAACTACCATCATTAGTTCTTACTGTTCTCCAAAAGACTTGATCTCTGATTGATTATGTTAAACAAATGGAAATATTTTAAGTGGCTCATGTTGCATTATGCCATGGCAGCAGAGATGAAGCTCAGTTGTCTGTGTCTTCATTCACACCTCTGAGAAGGGTGGCAAATAGAAAGATGGTATCAGGTTAACTGTAGTTCTACTTATCCCCTTGTTTTACACAGGAAGAAAATGAGTGAGATCTATATTTTGCCATGTTTACACAGAATGTTTCAAGGATGCTAATGCCAATGTTATAAGTTAAACAAAAGAATACCAGAATGTTATGGAAACAAAAAACTATCCCAAGTGGTAGAAGGCTTTGGAGGAAAGAACAGAAACTGGGTGGGACATAATATTTGTGGAAGCTGCAACTCATCCAAAAATGCAAGGTAAAAGAAAAGGCAGTGAAATATGCCAGCTGTCCAAAAAGGTGCATATTATGTGCAGTAAGAAAGGAATAGAGAAATACTAGTGAAGAAACTACTTTGTGAATAAGTAAGAGGGCTTGGCTTTCAAAACCTACAGAGGAGTGCCTGAGTTTTTGAACTCAGCGGCCAAAAGAGCTGGCACAGGAGATACCAACACTCTGAAAATGGTCACAGAGCCCGTGGGGTCTCCTTATGTCAGTAATGAGGGTGGGCCTGCCCCTGGAAGACAACACTCATTGCCCAGTGACAAAATTAACCAGGCAGTGCAGAAACCCTTGTCATTTGACATCAACCAAGAAGATCAGGTCTTCTGTTCCAGACACTGCAAGGAACATCAGACCTGTGCGGGAGAGCAAAGGACACAAACTGGAGGCTTCCAGTGAGTGGTCTCATTTTCTTCTGAGTTGCAAAGTTAATCAGTTTTGCTTAGGGAGTTGGTCCTTAGACTGCTGTGGCTGAAACTGGGAATTTGGTGCTAAATTTCCAGAGGTCTGTGGCTAGACAGGGTCTAGCCTTGTGTTCTGGTGAGAGCATGGACTTCATTGAAATCTGTCTGTTTAAACCACAAAGAGCTCTCATTGGCTTTCTTGTGTGCTTTTAGACTTTGATTTACTGTGCTTCAAAAGACAGCAGTCTGTCTAAGCAGAAAAATTTTGACTCTGAGTTAGTATTATAAGGATAAAAGGCTAGAGAAAATCACAAAATGAAAATTAAATCTGTATTTGAGAGGGACAGAGAAACAGTAAATCCAAATATCCAGTGAGGCACAAAAAATGTTAGTCATAAAGCCAAGAGCATAAATCAGGAAAGCCTGGAATTAAGCAAAAAATTTGAAGAGACAACCCAGCCCTGTTGGATGGAATATCCGAACTTCCTTGGATACTGGTCCAGTCAAAACATTTTGCCATTGTGGGGGGAAAACAGAAAGCCCTAAACATGTGGAGGGAGAAATGAAGGAGTTGGGTGAGCTAGCCTCCAGTTAAACTCCTTGGTGAAATTGCATCAGCACTGCCATTAGGAAAAACCACGGAGCCCAGAGAGTGAACAGGGCGAGTCCATGTCCTGGAGAGGGGACAAACCTTATTTGTTAAAGCACTATTGCTCCTTTTCCTGTGTCTCTTGGTGACTCTTTGTCACTAACAACTTTGGAATACTGGTGTGATAACTCAGCCCATGGAAACAAGTTGTCCATCCTGACATACTTGACAAGAAAGAGAACATTTTTAAAAGAAATATTTGAGTGTGACCGTAAGTGTATTTTACTCCTGCTTGGAGCGGAGTGTGGGAGAAGCATTGCTGCTTGGAAGCAAGACAGAGAAAGGTATGAGAGGGACCCTCTTCTGATTTAAAAAAATACAAGCAACAGAAAGATATTATGGCCCAGATATGTTCTGTTGGTTCAAAAATTATCGTGCACGGTAGAAGTAAATCAGCCAAGTCTCTCCAGAGGCATGTTTAATCCAGTAAGGACATAAGAAAAGAGCAGGATCTGCTACTCAGTTTACCAAATGGTTTCAGCACTTAAATACAGCTGCTGCCACAGTACATAGACACAAGCAATGCCATTATGCCAGATTTCTTGCAGTACAGCAATTAAATTTCATGAAATCTGAGAAGCTTCTTTCAGCTAGAATGGCAGGACTTGACCCCATTTTGCAGTGCCCCTCTCCCTTCAGCGAGGCTGTCCAGCTGGTAGCCATAAAAACAGACACTCTCAGGGTATTTTTAGCCATGATTCCACCTACCACCGGAATGCCAAAAAGTTTCTCCTTGGTATTTGGTGTGCTTTTTTTTTAACAAGAGAACAGGAGTATTTTATAGTTTATTAAGATTCAGTGGTTATATGTCAGAAATTCTTATTATGAAATGTTTTTGTAAACAAACTAAATTCCACTGGGAAATATACAGGCACCATTCCTTTTTTTTTCACAGGGTTTTTTATTATTATTTTTAATTAGTCCTCTCCACAGAGTGTTGAAAGTTATGATAAACATTTCCTGGAGCAGATTTTCAACCTGTGAGTCTGAGGAAGAAATATGCATTTAAAGCTGTTGGTTTATATTTTGACTCAGAAGGGGATTAAAAAAAATATTCTCAGTAGATGCTTTATAATTTCTTTCCTCAAAAGAAGTTATAGGGTATCTAATGAAGGAAGTTCATCCTAGCATTAATACTGCGCTCAGTTTGTGTGCATGTGTTCATTATTTTCTAAAATACGTGACTTCAAACAGTTAAAGCACCAGGCTCGGCCAATATGGAAATAGAGCTGAATCTGAAATTTACTCTAAGCTGTTTCTGCTTTTCATTTTTTACCATTTCCCACCTTGTCCACGCGCTGAGCAAGCCCGTGCGTTTGCGGCGCATACATTTCTTGTGATGATATATTGTCCTGGTGGAAAATTTCATTTACTGGCTGTGCCCTTTGCTGAACCTGTTGCTAGTCAGGGAACATGATAAGCGTATAAGTAGCATGCTACTTCATTTATCATACATCGTTTTAGACACTCAAATATCTCATATACAATTCTGCATTCTGCACCAAGGGAAACTACTAAACTTGCAGGGAAAAAATCTACAAATAAATCATCAGTTTATAATATAGAAATGTATCATCCTAATAAAAATTAATCATAGTTTATACTAAGACTGGAAGTGCCCTTTATTTTTTTTATGGCCTCAGTAACCACATGTTATCAAACACTAATAGAAAATATCTGGCTTTTGTGATTTTGTGTATAGCAAAATTGAAAGATATAAAAATACTGTACATTTTTAATAATTGAATTACATTGCAAATAAATCACAGGCTTAAAAGATCCACCATTGCTAAGAACCTTCTCCTCTCCTAATAGTTCTGTATGGTTTAAACATTTACTATATCTTGTATAAAACAAATTTAGATTTTAAAAAGCAACCAGAACAGCAACACCAACAAAATCCTTTACCATTTAAGGAATTTAGAGCTCAAAAGAAAGAAAACAATGGCAAGAAATTTAAGGTCAAATAAAACCCAGCCTATCTGATGTACTAGCTGTTCCTACAGAGCAGGTCAGGCCTCCCTAATTTCAGTAGCTTGTCATCTATCGATTTCAAGGCTTCTTCAGACCATCATCACAGTATTTTCCTACAAGCTGCTTTTTATTTCCAACATAAAGCAATCTACATCTTGTCAAGATGTTACTTTGCAAACATTGAATGCTAAGCTCTGATTTATGTTAAGCCATGCTTACACTAATTACTACCTTTCACTAAGATATTGGACTATGAAAAAGTATATCTTACACTTTTGTAGCACCATTTACACTACATCCTTTAAAAATTGTGCATAAAAGAGTTACTTCAACCACCTCTCATACATATCCATTTCCAGGGAGGAGTAGAAGCATTTAATGGCTCACAATGACATTGCATTCTAGCTTTAAGCTAGAACTGAAGACGGATTTGTTAAACAGAGTTTAATTATGTGCCCTGTAATTTCAGTAGGTTATCAGAGCTGATACAGGTATGTCTGGGGAGAACAGAGGAGGGAGGGAGAGAAGAGGAGTGAGAAGGGAAAACTAACCCAGATGTCCCCCATCTCACTGGGGAGAGGGAAGAAATCTGCATGCAGGGTAGAGCGGTTTTGTACTTTTTTAAGATGCTGTCTTTAAAAAAGATGCCAGGTAATGTGATAGAACGGAATCTCCAAAACAGGTTTCCATCGGCTGAGAGGTTTCCACCAGTCCCCACCAGAACTCGTCATCATGGCCTATGAAATGCCAAATGTCCATGTGTAAGTGATCTGAGTAGGAAAACTGTAGTTTTGTTGCAGTCATAATTCACCCAGATGAAGGGACTGGAAACATGTCAAGCCAGGTAATTTCCTCATGTAGTCACCAACCACTGCAAACAACAGATGGGAAAGGAAAGAAGTGGGACTGGTGCTGTTAAAATGCCATATCTAGTCTGGTACTTCACACCAAGGAGATTTTGACCATCATTCACATCTATATCTTTTCACAGGAACAAATAGGTCACAATTTCAGTGAGACTCTGAAGTTTGAAACTAATAGCTCTGATTGGCTTATAAGAGAAAGAAGTTTGCAAGGTTTGTTTAAAAACATAACAGTATTTTTTCCCATTTAAAACTCAATGACGGAGAGATTGAAACTCAAGTCAGGTTCAGGAGTTACAAATTCTCCTCTGGAATTTTACATGTGGATTCATTTACAGTTGCCAGGAGACTGCAGGGGCAGACACTCAGAAGTTTCTGGTGCAGAACTGGATGACTTGTTGAGCTTCATCAGAATTGCTGAAATCAAGCCTTCTCTGAGGTTTGAGTAGTCTGCTTATCTCTATAAGCAGGAGATTACATATAGTATCTTAGCTGTTGTTTATGATTGCATTTTGTTCTTCTAGCACATGGATGAAAAAATTGCTGGATAAATGTGTCATCATATATTTGATGCATTTCTCCAGTGTTTTATGATGTACTTCTCTACTGTTTTAATTATGGAATTTGGAGGTATATTCCATTTTATGAAAGAACTTTGCACAAGAACAGATAGTTTCACAATTAAAAAATATCAGTTGGGTTCTTTCATGACCAAGTGCTTCAAGTCAGTGCAGGAAGACAAATATTCACTGCATTTAGTTTTCAGAAAGCAATGTGATGCAAAGTGATTAACAGAGAAAGTTCAGGTCGTGCCTGAACCAACTGGAGTGGAGCACATATATCTTGCTTTAGGATGGTTTGAAATGTAAACAACCACGGCTTTTCCAGTACCAAACAGATGAGCTCAGCACAGCGAGGCATCAACGCAGAATAGAAATAATTTCTCTCACATGCCTCACCTTCTTTGCCTTGCCAGCTTTTTTCATATGCTGCTAAAGTGGCAAAAGATGCTCATTCACTTTGCTGTTTTCAAGCTGCTGATAAAACACAGCATATTTAATATGAGTATAGAGGACAGGAAGAAACTCCTGTGTGTTATAGAAGAAAGATTGTTGAGATACTTTAGTCAATGATGTTCTCATTTGTTCTCCTGAAAGATATCCAAGCCTGGTTAGCAGAACAGTTGATTTTATTGTGGTGGGTTTGTAGATTTAAAGATAGCCCTTGAAGAAAGTCTGTGCATAACTACATTAAGAAAAAAAAACAAATAAAAAAAGGCAGGCAACTGTGGCCTCATTGTGTAGAAACAGTGGTCTGTATTCCCATGATCTGTATCATTTTGCCATCTAAGCATGCACTGCCACCATTAATATCACTATATAATGTTATACACATTTCATTGTGGAGGAAATTAAGATGCTGAGAAGTTGGAGAGCAATAGAACGCAAGATCTGCCTCCAAACCTTCTCCTCTGAAGTGATCCCCTTCCTTCCTACACAGTGTTTTCTTCCCTTCCGTGCTCAGAGCCTAAAAGCAGACTCACAGAAAGGAAACATCCTGGAAAAGAATTGAGATTGCAGGACCAACAGTTGTTTCTTTTCTTTATAAAAAAATAAAATCCACTAAAGAGGACATAGAGCTCTCATTCCTTGCTATGTATTCCTTAGCACCACCTTAATTTTAGTTGCTGTCCCCTTGATTTATGTTTCTGGACACAAGTGTTTTGTGTTGATGACGTAGCTTTGAGGGACTTCAGGTCCAGAAAAAGTTCTGAGCAAGGAGGAAGACAGCAAGAGCTCTGTTATGCTCTTACTGCAGAGCTCCTTGGCAAACACAGAGCGATAGAAAGCAGTCCCAGAAGTATTCATGGGCTGAGCCACACTGGGTTACAGGCAGCTGTGCTCCCTTTTGTTTTCCTGGGAGGCTGAGGAGACAGAGGGAGAGGAACATGGAGCACCAAAAGCCCTAATTTAATGTGGTTTAATACACTGCATGGCAATTTTTCTCAAGGTTTTGGTTTAGGGTAAAGGTCTCCCTTTGGCTTCTGAAAGTAGCTATTATGTTTAAAAGGTAAGGTATTAAACCTACTAAGCTGTTAAAGAGATTTTCAACATCTCTTTGTTATTTATTTCCACAAGGCACTCAGGCACAGCTTGCCCTCAGCTTGTTCTTGCTCCATGTAGACTTCCCAGATAGAGGTATCTCTGCAAAAAATTATGGTTATTTTGGTTTAGTTGCTTGTTTGTAATTTGTTTTATGTAGGTGCCTGACGAACATGCTGAGATCTCATTGTGCTGGCCTCTTAAAAAATACAGAACTAGAAGGTCCCCAAAGCTACAGGTAACACAGAAGACCACAGATTGACATGGTCAGACAGGGAATACCAAAACCACTAAAGGGTGTCTGTATAGCCTTAGTATGTGCTGTCTGTCCTTGAAAAATAAATGAGAGATAATGGGAGAAGGGGCAAAGGGGGGCAACACACATCCTTGAAAATGAAAACAAGAGGCTTGTAATTGATGTGATGAAAAAAGGGTAAATGAACTCAACAATATGAAGAGAGATCTGAAACAGTAGCCTTGGAGAACCAGCAGCACTCTAAAAGAGTAGAAGGAGACCAATTTATTTTCTTGTGAACAGAAAAAGTAAAGTGATCATAAGAGTTTGGACAAGAGCTTTGGTTGTGCAAGTAATTAGGGAGAACCTTAAAACAGGCTATGTGTAAGGAAACTGTATGATTTAGGAATTGCCAAGCAGATTTATTTGCTGTCAGCATATAGACAGAATTGAACTGGTGTCCTTGAGATTAATCAGATGAAGTGTTATGAGGGCCAGGAACAGGATCTGAATAAACTGTTCCAGGAGGTTGGAAGAGGGATTAGAAGGATCTTCTGTGAGGCATGGAAGAGAAACACAGAAATGTGAGACACGAGGGGCTCTGGGGCAGAGCACTGAATGTGAAAGAGTTCCATCAAGTGCAAATGATGGAGACAGGGTGTAAAGGTATGTGGTGAAATCAGTACACAACTTTAGGCTGTGGTTGTGAGTATAGGTTTGATCATTAATGAACTGAAGAAGACAGATGGAGCAGTAGTTGTGGTGCCAGATGAGGATGAGGATGAAGTAAAGGCTGATATTTTTATTTTTCTAAAAATAAAGCAAATTAGTGTTTTAAAAAGGAACAGCCATCTGGATAAGAAAGATGATGAACAAAAGGCAATGAAGGTATCTCCAGTGAGTGGAGAGGATCCAGTCAGTGGGACAAGTGGCACAACAAATAAGAAACTGATGGTTGGAAAGAGAAAGTTGCAATTACATTGTGTTTTGTCAGCTTCTCCTTAGACTATATCACAGCAACACTAGAAAAAAAGAGGAGGGAATATGAAGGGGAACCTGGTGGTTCCTCAGGAAAAAGTATTTGGGACAGTGTGATGCATCAACTATATGGCAGAAGGGAGAGAAGACTTAGATTTGGGGTTGTTGAAAGGAAAATCATGAGGAACAAAAAGCTGCTGTGATTTGAAGGAGAAACAACAGAATAGGGGAAGCAGCCTGTGCTGCTCACAAGTGAATTTGGGTCAGGCAGTGGTGCTTTGGGGGGGACTTCCACACGGGATTGTTTCTAAAGCATCAGCAGCAGTGCAGTGCAGTGGTCCCCATCTGCCAACAAATCACAAATTCTTCTGATCATCCTAGAAGTGCCCTGTGAATTCCAGAAAGAGTTTACGAGGGGAAGGCAAAGAGAGGCATCACTTTCATTTTCTCCCTGCACTTAAAATGATGCCTCTGAAGAAATGCTCATGTTTAAATTAACAAATTCCTTTATGATTGAATGCAAATCTGAAAGAAAATTTGTAACTTTGGTTTTTTCACTGCCTCCCTCTTGTTTGTAACATATCTTTAGAAAAAAAGCACTTTTGAACTTGCTGAGGTATGTTGATTTTCGGAAGCAAATGGCTATTCAGGAGTGTCTCAGCAGCTCATCTCTGCTGTCACTGTCCCTGTACAACTAAAAAGAATGGAAGTGAAAGTGATGTGGATAATGACTTTCAACATATGTTGACTTTTCTAAATTCTTGATTCAACTAATTATTGCATTTTATTGTATAGGCAGCCAACTGACATTAGGTCACCAAACATACATCCCTGTAAATATAAGTGTTGTGTTTCAGAGTTATGTACTCAAGATGAAAAATGCCATTAGTTTGGTGTACATTCAGCTGTGATTTCAGAGGCAGGGGTGCATCAGTCAGAAGGGGATGACCTAAGGCTGGGGGAGGAATCAAGCTTGTCCTCCAGCTTCAAGGGTCTTTTTGTTTGTAACAGTGTGGTTTTCTTGTTCCTTCTGGATTATCTTATAGCATATTATATTATTCCACAGGTATCGAGGTGAGGGAGGCTTTCTATGAAATGTGTTGAGTATTCCTGCCCTAGAATACATTGGCTTTACTATATGGAGCTGTATTTTAATGTATAATATTTTTATCTCCCTGATTTCTATGTGGTGCTACTTGGCATAATTAAGCTTGGCAGTTTCAGGTCTTTTGTGTTCTAATGTCCACCTTTTTAGCTTGAAACAAAATGCATTTGAATTCAGATGTTGCTACAGAAAAGCTGAGAAAGCTAAACAATGGTCTAGTAGGACTACACTCAGGAAATTTTCATGAGGGAACCAAGCTGGAAGATATGTTTTCCAGCTGAGTGCTTTGTCAGTGGCTACTGGCAAGTAAATATTTTTTCAATGAAGTTCTTAAGCAGGAGAACAAGACAAAGTAAACCCATGGTTAAACTCATGTAAAATAATAAGGCGGTTGCATTTGCTCAGTAAAAACAGAATTATAGGGTAGGAAGGTAAGTAGGTGAGAAAATTAAAGGAGCCCTCTCTCATATCTCTGATTTGGAACTGTACAAAATACATTTGTACAAAGTGACATAGGCTGTTCAACTGTTTCTCACTGAATTTCCTTCAAACCTGATGTTATAAACAATAAAAACACTGCTTTTTCCAGGGAAAAATCGCAATACACAACTTGTGGTTCTTTGAGGTGATGAAACTATTGTTCTTACACAGATAACATGAAATACTCCTTAATTATTAAATTGCATTTTTTAAAAAATTGGATTTAATTGAAAGCTATGCTGATGTCAACATATCTTCACCCAGAGTCTCCATGGTGTAGACTCACAGGTGTATCCATCTTCTCCTGACTTCCCTAAACCTGTCTTGGATTGTCTTTCTGACATTTTTGTTTTTGCAAAGATGTCTCAACTTTCACCACTGTCTGTCACTTCTGACAAGATCTCCTCATTAGTTTGTCATTTAACCTGTCTTTGACTTCCTTATTTCTTCCCTTGCACATCCAAGCTTTACCCCAAACTTACATTTTAATGTTTCCAAACAGTTCAAAAACTTGCTCTCAACTATTAATAAAACTCTTCTTATTCCAGTCATTTCCTTCTCCCTTTCCTCACACCCCTTAGGGCTCCATGTCCTGTCTGAGCTCTGTCTCCAGGATCTGTGCTTTTCAGTCTGATCTCTTGAGAAGCCTTGCACTGCTCCCAATCTGTTGTCAAAGTTTGTGTTCCATGCCAGTAACGTTCTGCTCATTCCCTGTATTTTTGCTTGTGTTTTCTCCCTTCTTTTTAGTCAACCTGTTGATGTAGGATAAAAATAGCTCTGTAAAAAGTATTGAACATCTTCTGAATTAGCAGTCATTTATCATGCATGTACTACTCTTGCCTTCACTCTTAGGGCACCCACTTACTCATATCCATCCTAGGGATATAGGAGCAGTGATTATTCATAGGGGCAGGTATGCATATTAACCTCAGCTACCTGGAAATTTCATGTGTCTATTAGCAGGCATTTAAATATATTCAAAAAATTGTCAGGATTTTTGTTTAACAGGCAGAAATATCCCATATATGTAATTTCCTGTTTTCCTTCTATCCTTTCTTCTGGCAATAGTTTTGCACTTTCACAGTTTAAAGGTTTTATTTTTTTTTCTTTATTATTTTACAGAACCTTTCACATCAGGTAACGTTTAGCTTTTTGAGTAGATCTGGTAGTGTTAGGGTTTATTTGCACTCCAGGTAACACTTAGCAGCACTGACCAAAGGCATCACATGCTAGAAACTTCACAAACGCACATTAACACAATTCTTCTTGTCTTGGGCAGCTCCCAGTTCCAGCTGGGATCAGATGTGCTGTGTGACAGCAGCGTACTATGGGAGCAAAGCAAGCTGCTGTGTGCTAAGCCAAGTTCTCAGCTCACCATTTACCTGGCCAAGGTTTGCTAGTCAAACATTACAAATGTGGGGACAATGGAGTAGGGCTGTGGATATTGGCATACAGTTCTTCCATGTCTGGGGGGAGGAGATGCTTTCTCAATAAAGTGTAAGGTGCTTGGAGAGAAACCTGTGTCTTGTGTTGTATTGGGTACATCAGTGCTCAACAAATAACCTTCACCTCAATTGCTGTTAGTTTTCATTATTTGAGTGCTAAAACACGGTTTATAATATGTCTCTAATATGGGTTTTTAAGCTCATTTGTTTTAGGGAGAGAAAAACTGGGAGAGAGAAGGTCTGGGTTTGAGCAGATAATCACAGGTAATAGATAGTCATATGTCTTTCATGGGCATGGTGAAGGGTTTTTGATGTGGGACAAGGGAAGAAATGACCACACTGTGGAAACAGCAAACCACGTCTTCTCCTCAGTTGCCTTGCACCCAGAAGTCTGAACTCCCTTCAGGGGAATTTTTGGGCAGTTTGGTTTTGTCATCCTCCTGAAGTCAAACCTTGTAAGTTGTTAAGGAAACCACTGCAGCCAGAGGAGTTGTTCCTGTAGGAAAGGGTTTGGTCTTGATCACAGTGTCTGTCTGATGGTGGGACACCTTCAACCTAGGAGAAAGTTCTGTCTTTAATTCTGCATTCCTGCTGAGGCATGAATACTAACAAAGATGAGTATACCAGTTTGTAAATAGCATGGTGTTGATTCTTTCCCACAGCAGTCATCTGTGACCCTGAAACCAATCTTTTCCAAGCCTCACATCCCTCCACTCAGAGCTCAAATGGCTGCTTTCACTGCTGCTGTGCTGTTTTATTTCTAGTCAAGATTACCTATCCACACTGATAATCATTTAGGCTAAGAGAAAAGGGATATCAAAAGAATCAGTATATTTGATCGTGGAAACTGCCCGTGATCCTCCCTCTTCTTTTTGCTTCTTCTTTAAAATTATCTACTGGAGAGGTGTTTTATTACTCAGGAAAAAAAAAAAAAAGAAAAAAAAATACACCAACCCAGTTTACCAGAAGACACCCTCAAACTCTTTGAGGGCTTTTTCTGTGTTGTTGGTTAGAACTTCCATAAGTAGAAACAATGCATTGCCCCACATCCTTCTCTGTGCTGCCATATGTGAGTGCACAGTCTCTCCCCACGGAGGTGGCAAAAATGGGCAAGCTGTGGATTTCTCTGACAGCATCCATCCTCTAAGGCACGTTACCAGTGTCTGTGCTCCCTGTAGGGTTTGTTGGTTTTTTTCCACTCAGCAGGGAGAAGTTGATTTCAGCATTTGCTCAGAGACACCGTGGGCTTGACAGATTCCCACAGAGCTGTAGTGTGACTCCACAGTGACTATTTCCTACCAGACATCAATGACGTATCTGCCTTTGGAGTCAGCAGGTGCCTTCCTCCCTCCTTCCTGCTCCTCGCAACAAGCAGAGGGAAATTCATCCTCTCACCAAGAAGAAGTCACTGAGCCTCCTTCCCACTGCCCATGTAGGTCTGATGCAGTTACACAATCAACCCATGGTGTCCCCTGTGCCCCAGGAAGGCCCAAATCAGTGCAGTCATTCCACAGACTAACTTTCTACTCATTTTGGGTAGAGGGTTGGTGAGACAAGAAAACAGAATGTGGGACCTTGAGCTGGGGAAGGTTGGCCACCCCAGCATCGTTAATGAGGTGTCTGCAAGCAGATGGTCCCATGTTTTGGAAGTGGTGCCTGAAGGACATGTTTGGAAGGGGATTCAAAACTGGTTTGTGGCCATGCCAGCCCAGCTCCTGTGGGTGGCAGTGGTTTCTTGGGGATTTCTGGATTTGAGAGGGTCTTGCAACCCCAGGACACGCCCACACAAAAATAAAGACGCTTGATGGCAAATTTGGTCTAAATTCACAAACTCCGGTAGCGAAAAGTTTTGGTTTAGAAAAGGGTTAAAATATGTAATCAGGAGACACAGAAACATGTTCCAGCTGGCACTATTTGCCTATTAGACCCAACTTTGTGAAATCTTTTTTTAGGGGGGGAAATAATCTGTGTTTAGCTGCTTGTAGGTGGCTTTGGCTCTGCTATAGAAGTTCCAGACGTAGTAACTTTTAATGTGTGAGAATTCAACTAGGTAGTTTTAACTATATTTCCATAGCCTACAAACATCAGTGCTTTGTAAGGTATTTTTTGTGTTTTGTTTTCATCAGCTTTTCTTTTGTTTATGGTTAGAAAGGAGTATAACATTTACCACCTTGGTGCTTAGGTGCCAAAAAGCTAAATACTGGAGTGAAGCATATTTGTGATAATATAATAACACTTGCTGTGGAGTTCAGGGATTTGTAAACTAACTAGCAATGCATTTCTTAATCCCTTTTTATAATCCATATTAAAAATTTTGCTCATTATTTATGAGTTATAATGAAAGGAGAGGACATTGATGAGCAGCTTGTAATGCCATCCACTAAAATATTTCTGTGTGTTTACAGTGGCAAAAATGCAGTACAAATGCATTCCTGTTCTGAGCAGAAGTATTTTTTGATGGAGAAAATACATGTCATTTTCTTAAAGTGGATAACCAGAGTTTGTTTCCTATTTCAAACATTAATTTTCCTTGTCCACATCCTGATATGCTCCTCTAGGTCTAGCAGAGAAGCATTCTTTGAGTATTCAAACATTATTGCAGGATGTTCACTCTGACATTAAGCTACAGCTTGAGACCACTTTTCTAAAAAACCTGTGAGTATCTAGATTTTGGTTGTTTCTTTTCCTTTGTTGAACTCCATCTTTATGGACATCTGTCCATTTTTAATGGGCAGTATTAGCATCTTTAACCACAGCAGCCTGCACAGTCTGAGCAATATCCCAGCTTGTGTTGTCCTCCCATATAAAAACAGCTCCCGTGTATGTCTTCTTTAAGACTTACAACACACATTGCATTTTACTCTTTTTAAAATAACATCTGGGAAACCGGGAAGCTTCTTTTGAAGGATTACATTACAGCCTTGATTTTTATTTATAAAACATAAAGGACTAATATATATCAGTTAGGACATTTTGCTTCCAAAGTGCATTGTAACAAAATAATTGGAAGGCAGTTGTGGTGTGAAATATATGACAGCTTTACAGGACATAAAAAGCAGCTTTTTCTTTGTAATAGTGTAATTGCCTTAAACCCCACAATCATAATTGTTATCAAAAAATAATCCCAAGGAAAGGCTAATATAAGGTGAGCAGACTATTATAAGAGCTCTAATACACTCAATTCCTTGAACGGCAAATGCAGCCCCTCAATCTCCCAGTGCTTTTAGTGTCAGTCAGAGAGCACTCAGTCATTTCTGTGCATCAAGCCTGCAGTATTGATTTTTCCACTGACTGAAACAGCCATATAAGCATAAATTTTGCATGAGGCTTTCACTTTGTAGACTCTCCTTTGGTCAGATGACACATGATGTGAACATGAAGACTGTATAATAACAATGCATGGTCAACCTGCAGGCATTAAAGCGTGGTCTCTCACAGCTTTGAAGGACAAAAGCTGGAATGGTGCATCTCTGGTGTGATAGAAAACAAATACCATTTCCTTCCTGGCAGCCTGCATTCAATTTTACACTCTCTCTCTTCCCCCTACCCTTTCACTGTTAGAGAGGGAATGCACACGCACACACGAACACGGATGGACATAAAGTATACTTATCACTGATATCCAGTACAGATAAAAATCAGCTCTATGGGAGAGAAAAGCTGTGATAATAACTGTGCATCAGACTTGAACCCTTTGCTGTACTTGCCTTCCACGTTTCTTCAGTGGCGGTGTGTTGTTTTGTTTTATAGTTGATGCCATTTCTTTTAAGTCAGCCCTTGAGACTAAATATTGTACAACAGCATTTGATAACATCTTGTATCATGCTGAAAAACCCTTATCTAAAGATTCGGCCTTGTGATAGACAGGCAGGAGTGAAAACATTCCTTAATAGCAACGTTGCTTTCATCTCATTGCTGTCCTGCTCAAGTTCCCCTGCTCATTAATATTCCCACAGTCACCCTTTCTCTCTCTCTCCTCTTTTATTGTTTAAATGTTTGGTGTAAAATGCATTCATCCTGTTATGGGATCATGTCAATGGAAGGAGACAGAGGAGTAATCCTAACCAGTGTGAGTCTGAAATAACAGTGCAAGGGGTAATTTGTCACTAAGAACTGCTGCACTACATTAACTGTGCCTTAAAGTGCATTAAACTGCAGGCAGTTGATGTAATTAATTTATAATATAATGCAATGCAACCTCTTAAAATTAAGTTGAACTGACCCAGAGGAAAATTTGTCTGTAAGCGAAAAGCTCACTGATAAGCCAGTTTTACTCAGTGAAAACAAGAGAGCTGTTTCATCTTAAATGACAATCACAGGAGGAGAGCAGGCCCTACTGTAATGAATAATTGTGAATGAAAGCTGTTTTCATTTTGTAAAAGGATCCCAACATAATAATTGCACAGCAGCATGATTATTCCAGCAATGACAGATGTTAGAAACACTGCTTCTGTGTCTATTTATGCAGGGTACAAATAAATCTTTAATGTTTATATAGCAGGAGTTAGTCAGTACTACAGGCAGATTGTAGTTCAGCACATTAAGAGGAGACACTCATATTTTTTCATTTGAAAATGCCCTGCTGGGGATAAAACAGCTCTGACCTCCCTGGTCAAAGGAGTATTTTAGATTTGTTTTCCTCTTCCTCACCCAAATCTGCCTGTCTCCTCTCTCGAGGTTGCAATACCATGCTGCTCTGAATGCAGTGGCTGTGGAAGTGCTACCTTTGCCTCATGGGTAGAGTCGTGAAATTACTTTTATTTCAAGTTGAGCATATCTTGGAAGAAGACACTGGATGTGCTTTTGTCCTGGTTGGGCTTTGTTTGATGAGTGGGTGGGTTGGGTGGTAGGTGTGTTTTACTTTGGTTGGCTGTTTTTAATAAAAAGAATTACAGTTTTACAGTGATTTTTTTTTCTCTCTGAAATGTGCTTTTCCTCTAGGACAATGAGGCCATGGCACTTGCACACATGAGCTTCACTACAGACAGTGAGGTGAGCTCAGCTGATCAGAACACGGGGCTAATTCCACCAAGGCTGTGGGTTTGGTCCTTTTAGGGGCCAGGCATTTAAGAGTTGATGATCTTTGTGGGTCCCTTCCAGCTCAGGGTGTTCTGTGAAATCTGTCAATGGGACTGTGATGGCAAGGAATCAGACTGGATGACAAACCCAGGCCAAAGGTGCTTGGGGGATTTTTAGTAGTTCTGGGAGTTAGAGGCAGGTTCACAAGTGCCCTCAGATACAAACATGTTAGAGTTCACACTGCAAAATTCTGGTTAGGTGAGAAAAGCATTAAAAGTTACACTGAAAATTCCCCACAACCTGCCAGATTTTGAGAATTGCAGGATGATAATAGAGATAGAAATTATTTTCAAATGTGATTGTTGTTTGACTCTTAAATAAATTTTCCGACATCTGAATTCATGGGCAGTTTTTAAAAGGTATTTATGAGATATTTGTATTTTCATGATGGAAACTATGGCCCTGAGCATTTTGGAAGGCTGGCTTTTAAAAACAAATATACAGATTTAGAAAAGGGGATGGGCATTTTTTAACAATCTTGGCTGATTGGATGAGCAAAAAGCTCAAAAGAATTAAGTTGTGTCCCTATGTTTGCTGTAGAAGGCTGGTAAAAGAGAAAATTTAAAGGCAAAGCTCTCCTGGTGTGGGATGAGTTTTGTATCTTGTCCCACACAGAGTACCAGTGCAAATCAGGGTAGGCAATGGTCCTGTTATTAGAGAAGGATGTGGGGGCACATTCAGAAGGGTTAACTACCCCCTGACATGCATTTGTGTGCACTAACTGAGCAGGTTACCTCCTGAACACTGACTCTCCATCACTCTGGCCAGCTGTGGCTCTGAAGGTGGAAAATCTGGGACTTTTCACTAGCAGTGGACTTCCAGGAGCCAAGGGCAGACTTCCTTTGTGCTGCACTGCACTGCTGCTCCTGGAGAGAGCAAGAACTGCCCACGGGCTGGGTGTGTGTGAAACTGGTAGAGGCAGAAGAGGTGAGGTGTGTGCAGTGGGTGCTTGTTCTTGGGATGTTTTGAAATCAGGAAGGTGTGTGTGTGTTGTGGCCCTTGTACCAGCGAGCAGAGCTCAGGTGAAAAGAAAGTATGGATGCATTAGCAAACCTGAGATAAGCTCTGGATCCTGTCTGAATCCAGCTGAAATCCTAGGACCCAGGAGGCTGTTTCTTAAGACCCCATTTAGATAACCATATATTCTGCCTCTCTATGTTGTTGCATTTCCCCTCCTGTGCCCTCATTTGGATGTGGCGTTTTACGTTGTGTTTCTCTGCTTAGACAGAGCGGAGCTTCTTCAGGGTGTTGCAGGATAGATGTGATTGCCAGCAGGGAGGAACTTATCAATGACTTAAGTGAACTTTAAGTAATCTAATTATTAAATTGCCTCTTGGTTGTGTGAGTGAAAGCTGACTTTCTAGAGTCTGGTGCTATTCTTTATACCAGCAAAAGTTTCTCTCAGATTTATTGGTGTTTGGGAAACATGTACAAACAAAACTTCATCTGTTGAAAAATAGTGAAAAACTGCATAAATATTTTTAAATTTGTGACATTGATCTCTAGCTAAAATAGATAAGTGCAAGAGCTACATCCTAGGTTCCTTTTACACAAATACTGGAATGATTTAATAATATCTATAGCTATATCAATTCCTACTTCTGTACCTAGATGTGTCTCTCTGTCTAGATGTACTCACACACTCTTAATCATGCAAACACTTAAACAAGTATTTAATGTGAAGGACAGAGGGTTTTCTATTGAGTCATCCTGAGAAAATATATTTACAGGGTTTGGGATGACATTGTCAAGTCAATGGTTTTCTGAATTACCTAAATACAGTTAAGTAATAATGGAGGGATGGAGGAATTACATTTCAGTGTTTGACATAAAAATAAAAAACCTCAAGCCTATTGTTGGACTTTTTCAGAAAGAAAGGGTCATTGTTGAAGTATTCTTTGTCCCTTGTTTTCTCCCAGCTGATATGAAATTACTAATGAATTTACAGAAATTTTCTCTGTGCAGCCTGTTTCTGGCCACTATCAATTTTCATAAACTTTTCGTTTTGGTGTACTGGAAGTCGAGTGCAGCCCTCAAAGGAGGTGATTCTTTAACTGTTGACCATACTGCTATTAAAATAAAAAAAAAAAGAAAAAGAAAAAAATACGTAAAACTGTCCTGCTGAGGAGGAAGAGGAAATGACGTGGGTTGTCTGAAAATACAGCTGTTAGGATCTGTGGGAAAAATCAAACAATTTTTAATAATAAATTTTCTCAAGGAATAACTCTGCATGAGATGAAAAGCTTCTTGGGAAATGCAGGCAAAATGTATAGGGGTGAGATGGCAATGAGGAGAGGAGAGGGCTGTTACCTGTTGTAGAAATGCAGCCTGGAGTAGAAAAACTTACTTTAAATAAAGAGATTTTTTTCTTTAAAGGTCTTTGCCATCTTGCTCCACAGAGGTGCTGGCTGATCTGGCAAAGTGCTTTGGGATAATTTGTACATATAATGTGTGAACACATGAACAATTCCTGCTTCTTCTCAACTGTTTGCAGTTTACAAACATGAAATTAGGATACCTACTTTATTTTCTGTTATCTTGCCAGAGGTTAAGGCTCTTTTAGCATTTGGCTGCTTCTATTTGAGTAGCTGGCTTGAAGATGATCCTTAGCCACAGTGGTGAGCACAGAAATCACCAAATCTTTGAAGCAAGACTTGAGGGAACAGGTTTCAGAAAAGATGGGTCAGAGGAACACGGTAAGGCTGAATCAAAGCCTTTTGAATCAAAGAGAAATTAAATCAGATTTGTCATTTGGAGTGTAGAACCTCATCAGTTGTAAATTGGTCCTTCGTAACAACTGAGAGCCTGGTATGCAGAGTTGCAGTACCAAGAATAATCTCAGACCTCCAAAATACAGGTGAATTATTATATAGTGAAATTCATGGTTTGGTCCAAGTTGTAACAATATCTCCAAGAACACCTGTGAACAGGCACAGGCGAGATTGTGCTCACGAGTGTAAATCCTCCCCAGCTCCATTGATTTCAGCAGCAATCCCATGCCTTGGAGCGATGGGAGCGAGGAGAAGTTCTAGCCAATACCTGAGCAAATAAGCAGAGAGGTCATAGCATTCATCTCCTACCTATAGTAAATGTTATAAAGCTCAAAAATAGTCAAAAATTTATGTCAAAGGCATAATTTTACTGAAACAGGAATCAGGACATTGCAGGTACACAGGTACCTGAGAAGACTGATGAATGACCAACCTCAAAACCCGAATGTACTGTCCAAACAGAATAAACAATGCTATATATCTTACTATGTGCTACAAGATAAGGACCTCTTAAAAATTATATTTTTATGAAGCCCCATGAAGGTAAAGAAGAGGGAAAAGTAATAGAGAGAGGCGCAATTAAATGAAAAGTCTGGAATTATAGAATTCCTCGTCAAATCTTCTTCTGACTCTAATGAATCATTCAATTCCTTTTCATTCGTCTTTTCTAGTTCTCTCCTCCAGGCATTTAAAATTGCTTTGCATCGTTGTAGTCATAAAAAAAGAAATTTATGCCCCTCAGAAAGGATATGCAGTTTTGCAGGAAGTAATATAGACATGTCCAATTTAAGATCAGCATAGTCCTCCTTCAAAGAAATAAGTCTTTTCCAGGAAGCATGAGTGGCTCTAGCAATATCTGGGTGGGTAGTTATATGCTCAGAGAGAGCCTCTTTCCCTTTGGCCTAGTTTAAAATTCATTTTCCCACCTCACATGAGAGGGAATACCTGACTGAGGTGCAAGAGCGAATACTTGAGGTGCTTTTCTTATTTGCCAGGAGTGCTCAGAAAGACAAGGTGGTGCCGGCACTAAAATAGGAGGTGAGTGTCCCATTTAGCCTCTAGTGAAACCTTGACTAAGGATGCCTGCAGATGGCTCCTCCAGAAAGGCTCATAATCCCAGAAGTGGTGTCACTGCAGCCTTGAGCTGGAAAGAGGAGCAGCCTTGCATTGCTTGCTGGAAGAGCTGGAATGTCCAAGTCCATACCGTGACAGACACCTCAGCTCTTCCCACCTGATGTCACCTGGGACATGTGCCTTGGGAATGTGATTCCTCCGAGTGCCACCTGGAGTTAATGCACATGTAGAGGCACCCACAGCCCCTGAACAGCTCACTGAGGTGTGAGTCACTTGTGAGAAATGCCTGTTGTTCTCCACTGACTGCCACTGGTGTCTAAGATGAACTGAGGTGTAGAGATTTAGGTGGATGAATTTGGCCTCAAGTGTCGACACCTATTTTAGAAATACTGTTACTCAGGACTGATGCCTTAAAGAGTGAGGAAAGAAACTCCAGGCAAATTTAGTAGGAGATTAGATAAGAAAGCAGGAGCTTTCATGAACCTCCAGGCTCCAGGAATACATGTACACAGGACCCCCCTTTTCCCTGGTTCCAAGATTTCATAATAATGTCCATCCAATCCCAATTCTGTTGTCCACTCAGGCCCTTCCTTGTTCTGCCCCTGGCACACCCCATCAGAAATTGGGTCTGGGGGCTTGGGACCCCTCTTTCATCCTTGTTGTCTTCCTTGGAGGCCTTCCAAAGCTCCAGATTTGGAGGCCCTTCTGTCTATGTCTTTATCTTCTGATGAAGGCTTCTTGGCGCTTCTCTGCAATTCAACTTGAAATAGAGACAAACAGCTACTGGAGTTTTGAGGGATTGATATAGGATGGGGTTGGTATGCATAAACATTAAGCTACTGAAGTTATTTTACTGGTATAGTAAATCTACAATAACTTCTAAAATCTATAAAATTAAAAAAATCAAAAATCAAAGAAACCCTTAGGCATCAGTGCAAAGGTAACATTTCCTTTCATGTAAAAGAGTTTCTTTCCAACACTCTCAGAGCTCTTTGGATATAGGAAAATAAAGACAATGAAGTGAAAGCTGCTGGTTCCATATGTATCAGTTTCCAGGTGACCAGCCTGAGATACACCTCAGCTTGAAAGCACACCCCAGATGTTTGTGGTCATAGGTGTACTAGTAACTAAATTCAGAGGATAACTTCAGGTCCAAATTTTGTGCTCTAATCTGTGCCACTGGTGCTTCTTCCAAGGGGTTATTTTTTTGTGTTCTAAGTAATCAGCAGGGAGAGCTATACAAGGAAAGCATGTCTGTATTTCCAGATGTATCATTCTGAGCGCTTGGAAGTCTGGTAGAATAGTCATCCCATAAGCAGCGATGTGATTGGGTTAATTTCCCCCTGACATCTGATTTTTCAGAGAATTGGAGCTTGTTGCACATGGTCCTGTCTCACCACAGATTCTGAGTCTGTGTCTAATTGGCTTCACGGATTTTAACTAAGGCTTGATTTCCATGAGTGTCACTTTGGCATACTACACAGAGTTGTCTGTATATTCTACTGATAGTGGGTTTTGTCTCCTACTTCTGCTTACCTCACCCACCTGTGCTTCCCAGCAGTTCCCACTGGTTAACTTTGCCCAATGTGTCCTCTTGGAGAGGGAAAACTTACTTGTTTCACAAGCTGCAGAAACAAGATACCCCTAAGCAGGGAAGGAGTGATAGAGTTCTGCCTTAATGTACATAGACCAGTATGTACACGTAGGACATCGTAATCTGCCTGGGTGCTTTTACTCTTTTAATTTCCCCAACTTGATTTGATCACCAGTCAGCCTGTAAATAATGCAAAAAACTGTACACAGTCCAAAAACCTGTTGCTTTGGGTTTGTTTGACCCTTTGGCAGAGTTGTAGCATAATTCAGGTCTAATCATCTGATTGAAATACACTCAGTCACATACACATGAAAAAAGGACCAGTCTCACATGCATTTGAATTCCTAAAAAAGTCCAGCAGATACCATTTTAATGAAAGATTTATTTGGTTTTCAGGAAGGGGGAAAAGCTGATTTTCAAGAACATGAAATAATAGTTACTCTTTATTCAAAAGTATATTTAATCTTTAACATTTATTTTCACTTGAGCAGGTTGCTAATGACCGCTCATTTCTCCATAAAAAATGAGTCCACTACATCTTCCAGAATCTGTATTTAAAAAGGCATTGATAAATTGAAGGGAGTGCAAGGAAGAGAATTAAAAATGATTAAGTGCTGAGAGTATTGACTTAGGGCTGAAGATTGAAATAATTGAATGTGTGTGGGCTTGCTAAACATTTCTTACAACTTTGTTCTCAAAAAGGTAGGTGTTTGATTCTCTTTAATTCAATTTTAAAAACCGAGAAAAATTCTCAAGAAGAATGATCTAATTGTAAAGTGGATACACTTTTCAACTTAAAGACTCAAAGTTTGTTTTTGCCATAGCTATCTTGCAAAATTCCTTACTTCTTACATGTTCTCATTTCCATCAATGAAGTTTTTTCAGCATAAAGAACTACATAACCTTAGTAAGCATGACAGAACTTAATATATTAAAAGTAGGCTTTGGAGAAATTTATTACTTGAATACAGTTCTGAATTTCCCAATTTTTGTGTGCGAAAATAAAGATTCAGCCCACCAGATGAAGACGGTGGTCCTTCATCTCACCATATCCCAGAATATCTGGAAATCAAATAAGTAGAAGAGATTTGTGATGGCACTATGAGTTTTGCAGTGAGGTGGGACATCAGAATCAGTTTATTAGGAATGACCACTAAAGTGTTAGCAACTATTAGAAGGAAATGGAGACATCAAAAGCAAAAACCATCACGTTGTTACGTGCTCACATTCTGGGCATCTTACCCAGTTCTGGTTACTAATGCAGGACACAGGATGTAATAAAACTAGGAAGACCTAGAGAAGCATGGCCAGAAATGAATGCCAGGCTTTAGACTAGGGCAAATGAAACAGATTAGTCTTCTTTGCTTTTAAAAGAACAAAGTGAGAGTAGGATGGAAAAGTTTGTAAGTCACGAATTGCACAAAGAAACGAAAGGGACTGGCCCTTGAAATTATCAGGGAGTAGCTTCAAACCAAGCAAAAGGACATACTTTTTCTCACAGTGTGTAATTGAATTGTGGAACTTCTAGCCACAGGGGAGCTGTGGAAGCAAAAAGTATAAATGAGTTCAAAACGGGACTAGATAAATTAATTTAAGGATTGGCTTAGTGTTTTTTCATAGCAATTAAATCCAATGGTTTAGATGTGACCTCAGGCTGAGGAAGTCCCCCGACTGCTGCTTTCTGGATCTTGGGATGATGGGGAGGGATCACTCTCACAGTGCCCTTAAACACTGTAAAATCTGCCAATGGCTGCAGACTGTGTGGCATGTTAAATAGGTCTGATGCCATACAATAAATCTTAGGCTTTTGTAAAAAAGACCTCAGCTCCTTTTCCCTGACTCCCATCCCCACATGGTTCATTCTGTATATGAATGTCCTCAGGGACCCAGATTCAGTGCCACACCTTAGAGAGGGACTTTTGTATCAGCAGTAGTGATATAAATATGTGCCTTTCCTCCTTATGTCTCACTTGGATTTCCAAGATATAGCTTTGTGTTTTTCCTTCCTATTGTTAACATTTACTACAGCATTCAGGGATCCCACTCAAGAATAACAACATTGTGAAAACACTCAGTGAGGGAGAACCCTTGCCCTGGCAAAGAAATTGCAAAAATATTCAAGTGCAATGTTTTGAGGACCACATGGTTTTCAAGTGTGGATTTTATTTTTTAGTTTTCTTTTCTTCTGAATTTAATAGGAAAGAATAGTTTGGTTTTGGTTCTGAAATGGTGGTATTTCTCCCAAAGTGTAAGTGGTTTGAAAATGGTTCCATCTGTCTGTAAGAAAATAGAAACTAGGGAGTCTTTCCATGTGCTGATGTGTCAATGAGTGACAAGGCAAGTCATTGTGGGGGTTTCCTTCCCTTAACTTTTGTCCTATCATGATTCAGCTGATAGGACCTGGCACAGAGCACAAAATGGGCAAGAAGGCTTCCCCTATTGTGTTGAGTCTTAATAATTTGTGGGATTTTTCAAACATTGCCTCTAATTCCTGTTCTTTAAGTGTATTTTTTTAAATACAATCATTTGAATCATAAACCAAAGAACTGAAGAAAACAGACACAGTGGGAGCCATTAGCAATGTGAGGCAGCGTGTATTGTTCTTTCCCTGTTATAATACTCTTAATCCACACCTCTTTTTGCTGTTTGTTGTCATCTTTCACTGTGTACATCTAATTTAGCCTGTAAGCACCTCAGGGCAGGGTTTTGTCATTCTAGTTCTCTGTAAAGCATCAGGTCCACCTGTGGTGATGTATAAATAATAATAATAAATAAAATGTTGAGCCACATCACTCAAATGGGAAAGGTGTGAAAATGGATCTAAGAAAGGATTTTTTGATTAATAAACTACATCTCTTATTTGCATTCATGGTAACTTTGTGGGAAATAATATGCATACCTGAATAAACAGAAGTATTTTGTTAGGGTTTGGGCTTTTTATTTGTTTGGATTTTAAGACAATAATTTACGTGCTTGGTAAAACTTCAGAGCCTGAGGCTTCTTACTAGAGGACTAAATTGTCCTATTTATCCATCAAGATGGCATCATGGATAAAATAATAGAAAGCCAATACTGCAAACAACTAAAGCATGGGAACCATTTTTTTTCTGAACTGGCACTTTTTTTGGTGGGAAACATCTCTCTGCTACTTTGCTGAACTTTAGTCAACAGAAAGAATAAGTCAATAGGATAGGTGTGGGGTTGATGCCCTGCTGGAAAAGGTGCATTTTCTTCAGTGAGGCCACAAAGGTGCAGTGGCTGCTGCTCTGTGATGTCCTGGTGGACCAAAGACTCTGGATGTTGTGTCACCTCCCTAGGCCATGTCACACGTGGCTGGGGAGCCCTGGGTTGACACACCACCAGTGCAGTCTTCCCAAAAATCATACCCGCACAAAAAAACCCCAACAAACCACACCAAGGAACAAACCCACCATCTGTCGCTTGTGTTGAGGCATTTGAATTTGCATTGTGCAACGTTGTTGTTTCAATGATCAATAGTGCCCAAGGTCAAGGCTGGGCATATGTTCCTATTGAACTGTGAACTGGGAACTAAAAGCTTTTTGGGAACTCCTCAATTAATGTAAACTGCTTTGACTGCCTTAAAACTGATGAGTGGAACTAGTTCTACGTGAAGACAGAAGAAGGGAGTTTGTATCACTGTTTATAGCACTACTAGGATCCTGTCAAAAACAGCTGCACATTTCTGACAGAGAGCCATAAGAAATGGTTGCATTGACAAAGATGCAGGAAAGGGGTTGAAAAATGGTTAGAAGGCTGATACTTTTATTTACATCTGGAAACTTGCAAAGTCTGATGGTCTCTAGCTGTAAGAGGAGAAAGTTAATCCTGGCCTACAAGTGGCTAAATGAGGAAAGCTGTGCTTACAGGAAATCAGCTGAGCAGACAGAGCTGTAGCTTTGGATGGCAGGCAGCTGAGGTTACATGGTGAAAAAATGCATTTCGATAAAGGCCATGGCAACTAACCATTGGATAATCAGAGGTGTGGTAAAATTCTCTGTTCTTGTACTCTTTAACAAAATACTCTGATACCTAATGGGTTTTCTCATGCCTGTGGAAGCTGGGCTGCTCACGGGTAACAAAATGCCTGTTGTGTACATATGGGTAGTGCCTTTGTGCTCAGAAGGGTTTTTTAAGGTCTTTAAATTAAAGACATGCCAAAATCTTTGCTGGGTCAATACTAAGAGCTGTGTGTCTCCTCCTCCCTGCCCCAGTTATCTTCTGTGAGTGTTTTGCAAGCTGAAGCCCCACCTCACACAGTACAAGTTTGATTAGCTTCTTCAATGCTCCCTCTTGTCTCCAGCAGAGCTGAATGTCTCTTGTTATTTATTTCATGCATTAAATGCTTACAGTGTGCTTGGGGGTGTACAAGACATAAATATAAAGAGAGTCCATGCCCTGTAGGACTTAACTGCATGGAAGGCAGAGAGGAGTAATAGCTTGGGTGTTGGTACTGGTTGTTGTTCAGAAATAATGCATTATTATTTCAGGAAGAGGTTGATGCTTGAGTCCAAGAGCACTGGGGAATGGGTTGGAATGGAGAGGAGGTAACTGAGGCTTGAACAGCAGCTGACATGTTGGGGACAGGATGTAGGAAGGAACTGAGCAGAAGTCAGGGGGTGAAAGGGACATAAAGTGCCACAGAGTGACAAAAATTAAATTGTGAATTGCCATCAAGGATACAGTTATGCAGATGCTGGAAGCGAAGAAGGAGTTGTTTAAACCTGAAACAAGCATGAGGAAACCACAAATTACTGAAATCAGCAAAGAGAAGAAGGCAAGAGCAAGTGTCTCCTGTTAGAAGATTGTCAATCTTTAGTCTTTTTCTCAGAGGAAGATGTACCAAAAGATCTTAAATAGCCTGTATATGAACAGCATCAAGAGGTAGTTGGAGGTGGAATAGCCATCAAATATTTCTATTTATGATTTCCTTGATGACCTGAAATCTCTGTTGTTTAATTTTATTCCAAGTTCTTCCTCTCTTCAGGATGATCATGTTTGTACGGTAGTAAATCTCTTGCCATCCATTTATGAATGAACATCATAAACACCACTATCAATTTATTTGGTGGTCATTTCAGCTGTTGGAAGTATTTCATATCACAGGTCACTCTGATTCCCCATATAATCTGAATCAGTAGCACTCTGACTGATTGTTAATTCTTTCATCTCAACCTCAGGATTACATGGAGGCTCCGAGTTCAAATTATGTTTAACAGCTTTTGACATTTTGGATGTAAAAGTCATGAATAGCTGTAAATTGTTTTCTGGATGATTTGTGTGTCTGTACTTTGAGAAGAGAAGAGGAAATCTTTAATGTCATAAAATAGCCCAGGTGTGCAGAAAGCCACAATGACAGGTGTAACAACCTCACTACAAATTCCACACGCAGAGTAAAACAACCAAAGAAACACCAAAGAAAGGGAGCTGAAAAGCAGTTTTACTACTTACAGTAATGGCATTATCCATAGGAAAGTAGTTTGCAGTATTTGTAGCTATTTAGAAAATATAAACTTACTTCTTCTTGTCCTAACTCCAGCACACTGTTCAAACAATTTGTTTTATATATTTTCATTATGCAGTTGAAGGAGAAACTCATTCCTCACATGAAGGGCTCAGTGCTTCAAGACTCATGTACCTTGTTTAATCATGATAGTTATTTGATACCGTTATCTAGTAATCACTTTATCAAACTCTGATGATCACCCAGAAGCAGCTTTGGGCAGGATTGTGGAGAACAATAGGGATTGATGAAGACAGAGCTATTTGATATTGCTCACTGAGCTCTCTGGCTTGCGGGCAGTAAATGCCACTGCTTTTCACATTTGAAACGTAAAAGATATATTCAGTTCAGTATAACACTGTGTTACATCTTCTGAAAAGGGAAACACTCTTGCACTCCATAACTCCTCTTGTTCTCCTCTGAAATGAAAAGTGAAGATATTCAGCACTTATTTCTGTGATGTGATGGTCCCTCCGTAGTTATAACTGGAACTTACCTTGCATCACAAACCTCTCACACTGGGAAAAGCAGTACATTTTCTATTAGGAATCAGTGACTTTCACTCTCATGCAAAAAATGTCATCTTTTTTCACGTGAACATCAGCTCTGTGAGTGAGTTTGAATATAAACTAACATATTCAGCACAAGTATAGGTACAGAAATAGAGTGGGATACAGTAAGATTCAGAAAAGAGTCCCTAAGAGAAATGCAGATGAATTCCCTGAAGTTAGCAGCTTATCTATGCTCTTCAAGAGTCCTGAGGATCACAAGCAGGGATTTCCCTTAGCTCTCAATGTGCTTGATGCTGCCAGACCTGACATTCAGGGTTCTCAGAACTTAGGAGCAAACTGGTGCAGTCTAGGTGCAAACTGGGCACCCTTGGGTAGCACTAGAGGTGCTACTCTTGTATGCAGAGAAGTAGATTTTTGATCCTTAACATGGATGTTTGCTGCTGAAATGCTTCCATTAAGAGTCCTTTGAGGAAAGCATGTATGCAGTAACTGAAAATAGCAATATATTTTTTACCAATGGCCTGAAAGGTTTTTAAATAATTCAGTTTCAGAGCTGATCAACGGCCAGGTGAGTGTGGAGCCCTTGGAGTGTTTCATATACAGATGTCAGTGCTCCCCCAGTGGTCCTGCTGCAAGAGGGGCTAAGGTCCATGTGCCCTCTGCTGACCTTGAAAGCCCCTTCCTCAGGAAGGCTTGGATTTTCCAGCAGCTTGCATCCTGCCCTGGTCCCAGGTGGGAACCAGACCCGCATTGCTCACAGTATGGAAGAATTGAGTACAGGGAACAAGTACAGGGAAACTGCACCCATCATCTGGCTGCCTAATGCAAATAAGGGCCATTAAGACTGTGTCTCTGTTTCTCTGTTTGGAAAGCAAATTGGTTTTGATATTCAAAGTGTTCTGGCACTCTTAAAATCATTGCACACCAGTGGAAGAGAAGCCTGCTTGTGGCAGTCAGGTCCCAAACAGAGGGGATGCAAATCGTGTGATCTCCAGTGTTGCCAGCGGTGCACAGTGAGGAGTTGCAACAAATTCAACAAAAGCAGAGGAAAGTATCATTAAGCAACTGTTCAGACACCTGTTTGACCTTTGGAGGAATCTTCATTTCATGTCAGTAGGTGAAAAAGATGGATTGTGATAAAGTCCAATGTTAGATACTTGGTTTCTCTTTTCTGGCGTGTCACAGACATACTGCACAGTATTGAACCAGCCAGTGACCCATCCTGTGCAGCAGTTTCCATGTTATCAGCTCCTGCTTGTTAGCACAATTAGCTTATTAACAGCTCTGTGATGCTGAGATGATATGGTGGCACGTCCTAGAAAATTAAAAAAGGTAAATACTAAAACTGCAAGTGACCTCCTTATATTTTGCAACTTCTTGCTTGTAGATTCTCTCCCGTCTTGGAGAATCAAACAGTTTTGTTGAGGGAGGGTTTTTTGTGTGTATTATAAGCTGCAGTGAATAACATATACTTAACAAAATTACACACTGCATTTGTTGTGAGCAGCACCCCAGTTCCTTTTCACTCCAGACAAGAAGAACACCATCACCAAGAAAATCACTGCCCTCCATTTCCACCCCACTTTTATTTGGCAGCAAACAGTCAAGTTTGTCATCGGCTTCCTCTGGTATTGTTCGGCTCATGCGGTATGAGATCACATTAAAGAAGATTGTTGCAATTTGTCTCATCTTGTGGTGAAAACACATGCTGTCCCTATGCACTCAAGCCATCCTTTAAGTGTGAGTGATTGAGTGGACCTAAGGAATGCTGAGTAAATATGTTGCTGCAATGAGGGCTTGAGGAAAACAAACAAACCAAACAAAAAAAAAAGTGTATTCAGTATTTTCCATACCTTTATCATTTGTGTATAAAAGGTATATGTGACCTTTCCCCTGTACTCAAAATATTTAGCAGATAAAACAGCCTGGAAAATGTTACCATACTGAGAGCCACTTTCTGAACTGGTGTACCTGCTGCCTGTAAAACAAAAGAGAATCTGGCCCTGTAAATATTAAGGCTGTCATTTTTTAAGGTAAACTACTAAAACTCATTTTTCTTTGTATTTTGTGCTCAACGCAGAGATGTCTGAAACATATTATTCTAGAAAAGGGTGCTGCAAGATAGGAATCTCTTCTCTATGTCATACAGTGGTTTGATTTTGCATTTAAATAACGTCTTTCACCCAAGATCTTGCAAGTTTTTAAAGCTATTAATTTAGCCTCACAACAGACCTGTAAAGAAGTTACAAATGAACAGTAGATAACAGTAGATGTAATAGTAGATAACTTAATAATAGGTTTATCTTTCTTCTGTGGTCACAGAGACCAACACAAAGCCCGGTTTTATTTTCTGTATGAATATTAGTTTGTGATGCTTGTGATTTTTGAATGGCAAACTAAGAGACCTTGGGTTTCATTTTTAGAGAAAGTGTATATCTGAAATTGTTCTTCATTTCAGCTAAAATTCTCAGTGCTTAGAAAGAAAATCAAGTGTGTGTAGCCTCAAATTAGTTTCCCATAAACAGGGACTCTGTGGTCAATGAGCTACTTCAGAAAACATTACCTGAGGTATTTTGTCTCGTGTTGCACAGCTTGTGTCTAGCCACATAGATAGGGATAGACCCAAGCTCCTCTGTCTTTGCTTTCAGATGACCAGGTATGAGGTAGCCCAAGTGTGGAGGCAGAATGCATAAAGTTAATGGCCCGCAGAGGATTGGTTGAATATCCAGTCTTCTGATAGAAATATAATAAAGGGCACTCTTTCCTCTTATATGGCTTCAAAGATGACTCTAAACTGTGTATTTTTGACCAGACTCTATACTCAGACTTTCTGTTTTAAATGCCATTAATGTAACTACCTGTTTGTGTGCAGAAAACAGACATTAAAATCAAGCTATTTAAGCAGCTGTAACACCAGTACCTGATGCTTTAAATGCTGAACAGCAACAGAAGAACGCAGCCCTTGTCTTGTTGCTCCAGTGCTTTGGGAAGAGCTTTTTGCAAATACGTTGCTCTGTGACAATGAGAAGCACAGCCAGTGTGCTGGCTGCATTGACATTGTGATGGTTGAGAGTGTTGCTCTTTACATTCACCTTTGTTTGCTTTACATTGAACTCAACAGGAGTAACCCACCTGGAAGATCTAGGGAAGGCAGTCGGTGTGATCTTTTTGGATTTCAGTAAAGCTTTTGATCCTGTCTCTCCCAGGATCCTTCTGGACAAACTGCCCAGCCCACAGCTGGATAAACACATCCTGTGGTGGGTGAGCAATTGGCTCATGGGTCGAGCACAGAGGGTGACAGTGACTGGGGTGGCATCAGACTGGTGACTGTCACTGGTAGGTTCCCCANCTTGGAAGGGAAATGTGTGAGGACACTGAGGGCACTTAGGGTGTCCAGCTGGAGAAGAAGAGACTGAGGGGAGACCTCATTGCAGGGACAGCTCCCTGGGGAGGGGCAGAGGAGGGGCATGCACTGATCTCTGCTCTGTGGGGACCAGGGACAGCACTAGGGAAGGGCTGGAGCTGTGTCAGGGCAGGGTCAGGGTGGATCTCAGGGAAAGGTCCTTCCCCCAGAGGGTGGTGGGCACTGACCAGGCTCCCCAGGGCATTGGGCACAGCCACAAGGCTACCAGAGCTCCAGGAGGGTTTGGGTGATGCTCTGGGCACAGGGGGTGACTCTTCGGGATGGTCCTGGGCAGGGCCTGGAGTTGGACTCAATGATCTTTGTGAGTCCCTTCCAACTCAGTATATTCTGTGATTCTGTGATTTGTTGACTGGGTTCAGGATCAAGTCCTAATACCTAACAAATATGTATGTTATTGCACAGTGAAATCTACTTTAGATTCATTTAGAGGGTACCAGCAGTCAGCAGGACCAAAAACTGTTTTAAAAATGCCAAGAGTAGGTTGGTGATTAATGAGGAATTTATTTTATTTTGCAGTGTCTCTTATTTAACTGGATGCCTCTGGAGACATGCCTTAAACAGTGAGGCACTGCCTTAGACTAGTATGGTAGATTTTCATCTCACGTTGACTCCATTAAAGTAAGCTTCTATAAACAGACATCAATTACAACCAGTTTAAAGGGTTTTAAAATGTAATCCAGCAGTGCTGCTTAACTAAATGAATCCTGAGAACTGATCTCCAGTGAATTAATAGAGCAGTGTGTGGAGAGCTCACTATGAATCTGAGTTAATGACTGGAGAAGATCAAATTAATTACAACTGTCTCTGAGGACCTGCAGGGAAGAAGTCCCTCACATCAGCTAAGGTTTGATTAACTCTTCAGGTACCAATGAGAGATTTTCTACAAATCTTTTTTTAAGTAATTGGTGGTAAGACATTGGAGTGTGTCAGCCTGGCATTTCTCAGGTGACATGAGACCACTGTCAGAAGTGATAGTGCTGAGCTTTACTGCAAATTACACATTTGTTTTTGCCTCTCTGTTTAATTGAGGAATTCAAATCAAATATTAGTGCCAATATCATGCTAAGATAATAACAAAGTCACCATATGGTGTTTTCTCTGCATGCTAGTCTAAAGACCATTGGAATGATAGGCTCCCATTCTGAATAAACATACACAACTATGCCCCTCGGTTTCCTCTGAGTTTTTGCGCTATTATTTATTGTTATTGTTATTATAATTGGGACAATTTTGTTTGATCTCACAGTGTCAAAGAAGGTGTGATTACTGAATTAATTAATTAGCAAAATAAGAAGATACAACTGCTGGTTTAAAGCAAGGCTGTGCTAATGCATTTATGAGGCCAGGAAGGCACACAGGTCCAAATCATACCTGGTAGCAATTGACCATCTCAGAAGAAAAGTATATGGGCATTGATCTGCACTTTCATCCTCCCAGGAGCAAACTCCTTCTTGAACTTTCCATTCTTATCCCTTGCCCCCATCAAGGACAGCAAGCATTTAATTTTATAGAACTGTAAAGTCTGCATTCTGTGTGAGGGGCAGACCAACCCAAAGTGTCCCCAGAGCTGACCAGGACACACCGATATGGGATGTCCTCTAGAATCACATAATGGGTAATGTTGGAAGGGACCATAGTGGGTCATCTGGTCTAAGCTCTCTGCTCAGCCAGGGGCAGGATTGTATCCAGATGGTTCTTGAGAGTCTCCAGTGAGGAAGACCCCACAATCTCTCTGGGCAATCTGTTCCAGTGCACTGTTCCCTGCACAGGAAAGAAGTTCTTCATATTCAGGGGGAATCTCCTGTGCATCATTTTCTGCCCTTTGCCTCTTGTCTTACTGCTAAGCACCACCAGGAAGAGCCTGGTCTATCCTCTTGTCTCCCTCCCTTCAGATACTTACAGACATTTATAGGGTCCCTTCTCAGTTATCTCTTCTCAAAACTGAATAAGTCCAACTCTCTCAGCCTATCCTCATAAGAGAGATGCTCCAGGCCCCTGATCATCTTTCTTGCCCTCGGCTGAATCCAACCTCTTGGCAAACTTCTCTTAGGTTTGTCTGCAGAGGCTGAGTAGGTATGTACAACTGGAAAAATATGTTTTTTCCCCCCAGAAATACGCACATATTTGCACCAGGAGCCATAAAGACATGCCTCCAGCCTACGAACCACATTAGCTGCAACTGGCTGCTGCAGATTTAAATTCATTCTTTCTCCATGCTTTTGAATTACCCAAAGCTTTAAAGAGGATACTCCTGGCTTTTATATTCAGAAAGTGTTCAGTTCTTGGGTTTTTTTCCTCACAAAACTGCAACAATAAAATCCTGCAATGCATTTCCCTTTACAGTACATTAGGAGGGTAATGGGGGTGCTGTCAAGCAGGAGAGCAAGGAAGGCTAAAGAACAGATAATTATCAGGAGCCTACAGTGAAGAAGATATCTTCACTAGGAAGGGAAGGTGCTAAACTGCTCTGAAACTGTTAGGCAGCGTTTATAGCAGGAATAAGTGATACAGGCAGTTCTTTCTGCCTCATCCAATAACTGAAGCTCCAAAAGGAGTTTAGAGAAAAAGTGATGTGCTGGGTTTTAGCTGTTTCCAAAGCACTTTATAAGCATGGCAAATTAGGTGTATGAAAACATGATGGTTACTCTGAAATCAATGGGGAAACCTCCTTCCTATGAAGTGAATACAGTGATTCAGCAAAGAGAACTGAAAAATAGCCTCAACACCCTGATTTTCACAGACTGACATCAATATTCTTCCCTCTCTACTCAAGCCCTTCCACAAAATCTATATAGCAAACAGAAAATCCCTAACAGCTTTTGGAGATGTTTGTTTTTCTGCTCTAACATGTTCCTTTTATTGCATTTAGTCATTGTATACAAATACCATATACTTTCTTGTCCAGAAAATACACTTTGCACTCTGGTTTGTTTTATAATTTTGTATGTTTAAAACTACAGAACCAATTTTTTGTCCAAAATGTTATTTTTCATCCAGCAGACTCCGGAGTTAAGCTGTCATATTTCTTCCAGAAAAATGAAAAATCATGAACTTGAATTCAGAAAAATGGAAAAAACAAACACTGTTTTCAGAGATTTTTATTTTTTTTAATGGTCTTTATTACTTAGAAGCTGCTTTAGTTCTTGTTTGTATATACATAGAATTCAGCTTACCTCATGAAATCTTTTAGTGAAATCAAAAGACCTCACTCACTATTTGTTTGGAGTTCGTTTCAAATTCAAGTTCTTTCCCTGCATCTCTTCTCATTTTCAAAAACTTCTTAAGAACTCCTTTTGTTTGGTCACTGGAACTCCATACATTGCCCCAGTACCTGTCCCATCAGTGGCCTCAACACAGCAATAATGTCATTCTTGTCCTCTTACACACGGTGTTTCTGCTCCCAGCAGTTCTTTGGGAAGGAGCTGTGCTCTGGAAGTTCTGTAATGCATCAAAATAAGCAGCTTTAGCTTGCAAGAGGCAGTTCTTCTTTTGGAGATATATCCTCTTACCTTGTCCACCAGTGTATCATTGTACATTTTGCACTCTGTTAAAATGGACTTAAACCCAGCTTACCAGGTGAGTCAGGTTACCTGTTCTGACTGCCCAGTTCCTCCCAGTATTTGCCATTTTGCTGTCGTGATTGCATGTTTCCTTGTTGGATAACAGTATAAATTACAAGAGGAAATCTGAACCCTTTTGGGCATTACAGTGGTCGTGTCGTCCTTGTGTCTGTGTTTGATCCATGCAGAGGCTGTTAAAAATGCCCCTATCAGAGGATTATGCCCAAGTGTCAAGCTGTCAGTTAGCTGGTTCTTAATCCATTTGACATGTACTATATTGTTATGGTATATGCCTGATTTTCTAAAAAGGAAGTCTGAGGAGTTCATGTCATCACAATTTCTTTGTACAACGAACTTGTAGCTCTCTTGGACACTGTAGTCAGACTTGTCCATCTAAGCCTGTTTTTCATAAAGCCACATTGATTGGTGCTATTTGTTTTCTTGTTTCTTAATTAAGAGAAGCCAATACCATCTTTTTCATTACTTTTCTTGGGATTGAACTCTGTTTAGCATCTTATTCGCAGACCAATTCTGTCTTTTCTGCTTAATTTAAAGAATTTTAACCACATTTGTCTAATAATGGGCCTGGCACATTACTGGATTCTTCCATAGTCCTACCATACCTTTAAAATAATGTTAGTGTTTCTGCTCTTGGGCCTGTCACAAATTTTCCTGGATGTTTTCATTTATGGCATTAATTCTTTACACAATAAGCCTTTACTCTAGACCAATTATTTTCTTTTATTTTTTTCTGAATTGATAATGTTTGTGGGGTTTTTCTTGTTCCTCTCTGATTTTCTATTAAGCAGGGGCAATATTTTAGTCAGAACTATCTTATTTACTTAATTATGCCTCTTTGCTATCAAATGGTGATTTTCCTCATATTTTTCCTCTATGCTTTTCACTCTTAATCAGGTTTTGTTCAAATTGTTTGATTTCAATAATTTTTTTCTTGAATGCTCATATGTAGATGTCAGTAAGAGTTCAGTTCTTTCTATGCCATCAGGAACCTGATGATCTAATCTGGTGGGTGATCTTTGGTCCCTGATCACTCACCAAGATGTTTAGATGTTAATTCTTCTTCACCTGTTATTAGGAGGTCCAAACTGCAGTTGCTGCTTTCTGTATGCAATACATTTTTAATTTTAAAGAATTGCTTGCATTTTTTAGAAACCGTTTGGTTGTTTGTTGGGGTTTTCTTTCACTGATTAACTATAGGAATTTATCACATAACTTGTCACTTCTTCCATCTATCCCCTCTCTCCCTTCATATGTTGAATGACAAAATGACTGGTTGGTTTGTAGGAGACTCCTGCCAGGGCTCTTATAATGAGCAAATAATCCACACTGCATGGAAATTAAAGATACAGGGAAACTGTAACTGAAGTTAAACACTTTCTGATGCTTTTTAAAGTTTATGTGGCATCATTTGATGTAATTCAGCACTTCCTGATGTTTGATTGTGATTCAGGCTCCAGTATCCCTTAACTGTGGATTCAGTTATGTTTCTCTAATGACATCACAGTAAAATGTGAAGCTTCCACAGTGTATTTTGCCCAAGTGCAAGTACATTCTCTACTGCTTACCTCTTGCTTGTCATTATTAGTTGTGTTGCACTGCGCTGTCTTGTAAAACACTTTACAAGTTTTAACACTGCACCAAACAAAGAGCAGAGATTGAGATTCCATAAATTTAAAGGAAGAGGCATCCTAACTCTTTTGAAACCATAGCAACTTTAGCAGCTTCAGAAGAAAACACACAAAAAATAAAGTACAGTTCATGTGGTACTTGCAGTAAGTGGCTGACCTTTGCAGAGGATTAAAGAGGGAATGACCCTGAGTGACACATGGACCATCTGAGTTGTAGCTTCCTGGAGTGAGGAGTATTTAGGAGAGCAGGAAACTCGGTGGACAGCAACCACAATACCCATATAGAAGGTGAGAAGCCAGAACTGGGATGGAGAAGGGCTAAAAAGAAAAGATTTCTGGATGGCAAGGGTTGGATAGAGAATATTTGAGAAAAATAACATTATAGTCAAGCATGAGGAGGTTTTAAAAATAATGAGAGATGAGCTTGGTGTGGAAGTAAAGAGGAGAAGTGAAATGGTACCTATGAGGGGAGAGTAGGAGTAGCTAATTTCTGAGCATCTTTCTGCAAGGCAGGGAGAAGAAAGAGGAGGAAGCAGCCCAGCAAACAGCTATGAATAGTCAGAAAAAAGGCAGAGATGAGATAGGTGGTCTTGCCCAGTGAGGAACAAAGCAAATTATGAAGGTCAGTCACAAACAAAGTCTTCTTGCCAGAGCAAAATATCAATTAGAGATTACATTGGAGGCCTGAGGGGAAGGGATAGAGGTAATGTTGTCAGTCTTGACAGAAAAAGAGGAGAAGTAGGGAAGAGAATGAAGTAATTTTTACAATGTAAATTCCTTACGGGAGAAATCTGTCTATTCCATTTCTCTGCAAAACATCATGCAAGTTTCTGACTCTGAATCAATCATATGTTCTGTGGACAGAAAGCCTGTAATAGCAAACACAGTCCAAAAAAGGAAGAAGATGAGGTGGATTGAATGGGACAGCAGAGTGGGAAAAACCCTCTGGGAATCACAAACTTGGGGGCTATGGCTGAAGGTGTAACAGCAAATGCAAACAACCTCAAAAGGCTTGGTAAAAAACAAGAAAAAATGTTAGGATCAAGAAATAAAAACAATTAGAATGTATGGAAATCAGCAGAATTCAGGTTTCTCATGCTGGTTAATTATCACTGGTCCCCAACCACGACACTGACTTCTGCCTAGGAAGGGGACTGGAAACAGAAAGTGAAGGAAACACAAGGAATGTTCTGTGAAAGAAGAAAATTATCAGCTCTGTCAGGCAGGTGCAGTAGCTCAAGATCTCTGAGTTTCTGCTTTAATACCAGCCTGAGCCCCAGCACAGCAACAATCAGGCATCCAGGGTGTGTTACCACACAGAAATATGATTAATGTAGCGGGTGCTACGACAAGTCTCCACTTCAGTGCTGGGTTGTGTTGTTAACTGAAAGAACAAAAAGTTTCAGGCTTTGAAGGGTCAATTCCAACGTGCCATGCAAAACAGCATGCCATCCTCACCTGCCAAGCACCTGAAATGTCTCAACACCAGCCGTGTGATGGGTCATTTGGGCTAGTCTGTACAGACAGGCTGGAGGGAATTTGCCTGCCTGGATTGAAGAGTTAGGATCATTTGCTTTGTGTTCAGCTGGTGCCATGAATATTTTCCTATACGCAGGGAATGATTTCATAGCCATGGGATTATATGAAAAGCACTGGTTCTTAATAGTTTGCCAGCAGAGGGAATGTTGGTGCACCTCTGCAGGTGACTGAATTATCACAGCTGCACTATCACTGTGCTCTTTTCTTGCTGCAAAAACATTCCTCCCAGCATAATGTCCATGTTCTCAGAGAGAACAATGCTGCACTGGGAAGTGTTCACATTGGGAATAATTTTCCCATGGAATAATTTTCAGTAATGATGGGAGGAAGGTAATAATGGAAGGAAGATAACTACTCACTGTATGTTACTGGCCTTTTCTTGGAACATAACTGTTCTCCAATGTGCTAGAAATGTATTGTTGTTACTTTTAAGCTGCAAGAGGGTAACTGGACTGATCACTCCTTAACTTGAAGTTGTTCTGTACCTGAAAAGGGAGTCATAAATGGTTATGCAGCTGACCAAGTCAAGGTACTGTAACTATGCCTACATATGATCACTACAATTCCTATTACTTGAATTGTCAGAACCGAAGGATATATTCTGGGAGAAAAGAGAAAGAAGCCAAAGGTTTCCATCCTTTACATCAGCAACCAAGGGCTGTTGAGGCAGGGAGCAGGCCTACCATAATTCTCCTGTTAAGTGCACACCAAACAGTGCAAAGCATGTGGTACACTAAAGCACCTCCAGTCACATGCAAAAAGACAACTTCCATAAGTTCACCCTAGCAGGCTGCTGTGGCAGTAAAGCACCATTCCAGCTGAAAAGGGAGTCATTTTAGGAGTCTAAGGATGCAGAAATTGCCATATTGTGTCGGAGCAGGAATCCATCTACCTTAATGTCCACTCTCCAGCACTGACCTCCTTCACAAAATGATGTCTGACAGTAATCTCACTGATAAATATTTCATGCAAGAACTGGCTGCTGGATAAGGTACTAAACACGGGATGTACAAATGGATGAAGCTGTGGAGGTGGCCATAACAGAGAAGAATAGTGGAGTTGCTTGAGGATGTCCTGTCATCATGAGTGGGCAGGTTTTATTTGGAGATGTATCTTTATTAGTCAGTTCTTTGTGTTTCTGGCATACGATGACAATGCAGAATATTCAATAAGGGAGGGACACTGGAAGGGCAGAATCAGGGATGGATTTCATAGCAGATCCAGATGTTCAGTTGAGGGTATAGAGAAGAGACCAAGAAGGAAGAATCAAACAAGTTAGTAAGTGCTATAGGGAGAACAGAAGGAAGGCAAAACATAAACATCCGAGATACACAAGTCTGTTTCTTCCATGTGCAAACTGCAATATCAGAGCATGCAGGTAGGCCCTAGGTTGGTGTTTAAATAGAAGCATCTGTTGCCTTGTAGAAATCTGCAACATCTGTTTAAACTGTTTTGTAGGCTGGAACCCTCTCCCCAGCACCAGCTGGAGCAGACAGTCCTTTTCATTAAGCCTAGACAAGGGAGCTTTCCATTTAATCTGCCCCAATGGCTGCACCAAGAAAACAAAATATTAAAAAGCAATAGGCACCAATTGTTTTCTGAAGGCTTGATGCCTGCCATTCAGTGTAGAGTGGGGTAAATGAGTTTATGGTTTGGACAGCACAGGAGATATTCAATACAGTGAATAGCATATCATGCAAGGCCAGAGAGCTCATCAATACCAACTGTCCTGTAGCCTCCCAGAATAATTATTAACATGGTTCTGTTCCCCACTTTGCCCTTATTATGGGGGAACTATTGATACTTCTTTTTTAATTATGGAAACATTTTATTCCACTGTGCCTTGCTATGGCCTGTCCATTATTGTTCTGATAACTATCTTGTGTACATGGATATCAATTCTGATCAACAGGTACACGCTGTAAAGGAATCTGTGTGCCAACAATACCCAGTTGGAGAGCATCCTTAATTAAAAGTTTTATATTGAATTAGTTCAGTGTTGTAAAGAACAAACCCAACCTAAACTTGAATATTAAAAGTTGTGTGGACTATTGTATTCAAATTTGCCATTTTTTTTTGGTAATGTTTAATAATCTGCTTTTCTTCTACTTCTTACTGAGCATCCTAAGGAGTTTACATTTGCATAATTGTGTAAATGATAATAACAGTTACATTTCAGAGGTTTGTATTTAGAGTACATTCAAAGTAGGTCATTGTTCCAAGAGATTGTTTTTCCTACTCCTTGCCCCATCCCTGCCCAGAACTGCATAACTGAGCAGGACACCAGAGGATAAAATTCATTATAGCTAAATACAAGATAATGAACTTAAGATATAAAATTCTAAACAATATACAAAGGATGAAGCATTCTAAATTAAGTGTAACGTGAAAATCTTTAGAAATCTCTCCAGACAACTTAAAGAATAGGTAATTAGTGAAAGGGGAAAAAAAGGAATAAAACAAGGGCCATTTAACAAAAAGGAGTTTTTATATAATGTATTGAGAATCAAGCTTGGCTTCAGTAGAAACAAAGATCCTTTTTATTTTTTCATAATTGGAGTCTTAAAGCATCCATTTAGAATGTTACTTAACATCTATATAAATTTAGAAGTAGTCTGTCTAAACTCGCTGGAGATGTGTTATGCCTTTGTGTTCTTCCGTGCAGGATATGTGTTTAATCACTGTCCCAATACCCTCAGTAAATTAGAGACAAAGTTGCCTTGTTGTACGTGGCAATGTGGATGGAACAGCTGGTGTCCTGAGCAAACATGGGTCTAAGTTCTGGAGGCATCAACCATGGGGCTGCAACCAAGAGCAGTCTTTTTATTCCTGTATTGTAAACTTCCATTTGGAGTTAGACAGAAATACCCTCACCCCAATGTGGTTTTATATAGCTGTGCCTACACATTTAGGTGGCTTTCTAGCAGTCTTCAAAGGATCACCATCAGTGGCTATCTCAGGTTGGATTTGTTTGGGATTTTTATAGCAAGGCATAGAAAGGAAAACATTCAGCCTGAAACTTCTAAATGCTCAGTTTAAATACTTGTTGACTGCTGCAGAGGGTCACTGCACAGGCAAAAGCAAGTTTACCTGATTTTTGCTGAGATGGAAGGAAGCCTGTGACCTTTAGTTTGGGGGTATGAGCCAAGATGCTCATTAGCAGGGGTTCTGGCGTCTCCTTCCTTGGGCTCACCCTGACCACAGTGTGAGCGCTGCCTTCTGAAACCAGGCAGCAGCAGCCCTGCTGTGTGACTGCTTAATCCACCCTGTGTAGTCAGCTGAGCAAACAGAGGCGATTCCTCCTCTCAAAGGTAAACACAGATCTCAGGCGTGAGGCAGCGTGCCTGTGTGTCAGAGAGATGTTCTCTCCTATGATATCTCACTGAAGGCGTATTCAAAACCAACTGCTTGCACTCCCCTTTTCTGCGTTCTTTAAGCCAGTGAGAGGGGGAGCAAAATGTTCTACCAGCTCTGTTTTAGGGAGTGAGCATTGCTCTTTAGACTGTCGCTGCCCTCGCCAGTGCTGTGACCTCCAAGGAGGGACAAGTGGCATCAGGAGTGGCTGGATGATGGATAATCTAGGTAACATCTTGCAAGGACTCAGGCCTGAAAACCACCCTGTTTGCTGAGGATAAACAGCGAGAGCATCATGGTGAGCCTGGTCCTATGAAAGTATTTGCTGTGCAGTGAAGTGAGGGCAGATTTGGGCAGGGAAGAGAACATGAGGGTCTGCAAATCTTAAGGAAGCTGTAGCTGGCAAGGCAACACACTGACTGGCAGGTTGTTGAATCCTGCCTCACAAAGTGTTTAGACAGCCTCTCACTTCCTGAATTCTAGAGTTTAGATAACACATAGTAACTCGTAAGTCAAATATAGGTAGATGTTTATCTCTCTGGGGGAAATATCTAAGGGCAAGAATGAGCAATTTCCTAGTCAATGACTGTTATGTTAAAAGTGGTATTTGGTGAATTCTGGAAATTTTAAAAAAAAAATATTAAAAAATCCTCAAATCCTGTCAGGTGAAAATGAAATTATTTTTTGGAGAGGTTGGCTGTACCACTCCATAGCAGAAATTGTTCTGCTAGTGCATAAGTGAGTTGCTGGACTTACAAACATTTTTTCCTATGAATGTGCTGCAGGAAATTTTTACTGACAGGTTATTATGACTACTTTAATGCACATATGACCCACTGTCTGGAAAACAGTTAAAATTATAAACTGCTCATGAATTTACTGACACTGTTGGCAAGGCTGTTACAGCAGTAAACATTTAATTTGATCCTCATTTCTTAAAATAGTGGTATTGCTAAGCCTGCAAGGATGCAAAGCTTCCTGTTGAAGAAATCTATTTCAGGCCTCTGCCTATGAGTCCTTCAGCCTGGCTTATGTGCATTTGTGACAAATGAAAGTAGTCATATTAAATCTCCATTTAATGTTCAAATGAAAGCGACAAATTCATACAATTCACAGCTTTCTGATTAAAGTTCTTATAAAGCCCTACATCCCAATTGGAAGAAATCATATCTGCCCATGGTCTTTCCCTAAATGATTTTTTATGTAGTTGTCTGCCCCAGCTGCTCATGATACATGTGAGGCAGAAAGAATAATCTTGTAACAAGGGAAGCTTGTAAGTTCTTACAGTCCCTACTCAGGCAAATTTCTTTCAGTGAATAGGAATTATGCTCAAGTGATAATTGCATCATCTGGCTTATGGTTTGAGTATTTAGACATCCCTCAGTGCTACGAACTGATGTTAGGATGCAATGGAGCGATTACCAGAGTCCCCTGCCCTCATTTCCTCACATTCTGCTTTTTCTCCCACACATAGGTAGAAGTCACTTAGTGGCAGAAAACGAATCTTAGGGGCAGCAATAAGTTGAATGGAAGGAACCCCTGTTTGTGTTTTTGGTCTTTTCCCTTTTGTGTGCTGATTCTTGCTGTGAAGAAGTGGAAGAGCTCTGAGTTTTGGCAGCTCTTGGTTGTCTGCACAGAGCTTTTGCCGAAGTCAAGCTTAGGGAGAATCTGTTAAATGCCTCATTTTCGGGGACAGTATTGCTATCAAAGCTCTTTTTGTGGGGTTCCTATAATTCAGGCCTCTTTGGTGCCAAACAAGCCCTATATTGCTTGCTGCTGACAGCACATGTTTATTTTCATGGCTCTCACTACAGCCTCCTAGAGCCTGCCCTTCTGCCTTGCAAAGTCCATGCTTGTTGGTTCCTTGAATTTTTTCCAGAAAAATCCAGTTTGGTATTAATTTGCATGATTCATGATGTAGGATTTTAGGACTGGCTTGAGAACTCCTAAAGCACAGCCACAGAAGGAATTGAGGTACTGGAAGAGATTAAACAGCACGATCAGAACATGTATGTCATTTTATGCTGTTTCACCATAAAGCTGGGGTTCATCATGGGACATTAGACAGGGGACATAAAGGCAGCATCAGGGTCAGCTGTAAAAATTCTAGAGTGGCAGGTTAATGTAAATTTCATGAAGAAAATATAACCCCCAAAGAACTGAATACAGAGCCAGAAAATAATAGAAATGTCAATACACTGAGGCTCAAAACCTCAAAAAATGCTGAAAGCAGAAAACCACATCACAGGTGAGTTAGAGTTGGGTATGAGACAGGATGCCATGTGTAAGTGGGGTGAAAAAATACTCAACACTTAGGAAACAGGCTTGGCATGGGCTTTGATGACAGGGAAAAGTGATGGTGTTTTGCATTGTGTGGATCTGCAAACTGTAGAACTGACAGACAGATAAGCAGAGGAGCAAGGTCAGTCAGAGAAGTGTTCCTGCCACAACAGCAAAGCTATTTGCAGCTGATCATAATACCGCAGAAAATAGCAAAAGGATGAAAGTGGAGGTGAGAGGACAAATTTCTGTGAGGAAAAGGCTGCTTAGAAATGTTTTTAAGTTACATGGACATCAGTGTTAAAAATAATATGTAAGAACCAGGCAGGTAGGGAAAGCTGGACTAGAAACATCACTGGTACCTGTTAAAAGCAATAGTGAGAACAAAGTGCTTCTAATTTGTGAACAGAGCAGCTCACTATTATTTTCTCCTTCTGTATATAATTAAACAACATCTGGAAGATCAAAACCCATAGAAGAGTCCCCAGGCAGATGAGAGTGAAATTGAGCTCATTGTCTCCCTGTAAAAGTGAAGCCCTCAGTAACATGGAAAAGAGCATAGAATTTTTTAAAAAATTCAACTCAGTGGACAGCTTTCAAATTGCTGTTGCCAAAATCGAGAGGAATTCAACTGCTTTTCACTTGCATGGCTCAGTTTCATGCCAGGAGAGCTGTAAAGATGCTGTCTGGTGGTCAGCAGCAAATCCATACATGGAGCCCTGAGGAGTCACAGAATGAGAGGGAACAGAGGGAAAACATAAACAAAAGCAAATGGAAAAGGTAATTTTTGAGAAAGGAGAGAGTAAAGGAGGTTGGTGCGTGAAGAAAGAAACAAAGTGTCCTCTAGGTGAACTAGCTGACTTCCAGCAGCTGGGAGGGCTCACCTACCCTCTTGCCTTCTGCACTAAAAATGTAGCATTTATTAGTGGGTTCTGTGCAATTAACAAATATTCCTCCGCTTCCCTGAGGGGAACAATGCAGTTATGGAGCTGCAATTGTTTCACCACACCTGCATGTAGTGCTTGACAATCTGTGTTGCTCCCAGATCACTGAAGGAAGCTGCCTGTTTATATCCACAGGAACTTCCCCACATTCTCTGCTCCCACCCGAGAGACAGAGCAGGGCTCAATGCCTCCTCAGTTAGTTTCTGCTCTAGATTTGGGGGAAGAAAGGAAAAAAGAAAGAAAGAGCTGTGTCATTTCTAAGAGCTGTGGGTAGTGGGGAAGGCTGGAGCTTCTCGGGTGAAAGCACTGCACAATTAGTATTCACTGGAGGAAGTGAAGTGTGTTGATGGTGACAGTTCTCAGCACAGTATCATGGTGCTCTTGTAGTGTTTAGCTAAATGTCATCTATTAATATTTCAGCAAACAAGGCCCCATGCAAAACCCAGCTGGGAGCTCATAATCAGTCATTTTACATAATGAAAAGAGGCTCTCCTAGGCAGAGCCCAACTCTGCTTTACAATTACTTTTATCCATGCACTGGGACCCCTCCTGCAGTTCTGCTTGCCCCACGAGTGATGTGGAGGACTCGGTGTGTTGAACTGAGACACAGCAGCACACGTGCAGAGCAATGCCCCCACTGAAAGCATTGTTCACTCAAACACACAGCTCTAAGAAAAATTATTTTAATGGCAGATTTTAGGTGTTGCCATTTCTCTCATCTGACCTCAAAATTCAAGTTTTGTTGCCACTGGAACTTTGGGGTAAAGAAGCATCCTGAGGGAAAACTTAGCTTTGTAGTAAGAATTGTTTTCCTCTTTACCTTCATTCACTTTTTTTTCTTCTATCTAGTTGAAATTTCCTTTAATTTTATCAAAACCAAGTCATTTTGGCTAACATTTTGAAAACACATCATATTTTGCACACCCTTAAAATCCATTCAGGTCAAAAAATATCAGTAGTTCCTAAAAGTGCTCTGTCCTAAACTCCCACCACTGGCTCCAGAATACTCTCCAGGTTTGGATGAGCTAATTATTGTCAGTTTAAAAACCTCTTGTCTTTATTTTAAATAATTATGTCATTTACTACCCTGTGAGCTGAATTCTGGACACTCAAAATGGGGTTTATCTTCTGTCTGTGGTTGGAAGCAAACAGAGACTAACTTGTGTTCCTGCAGCCTTGAAATAGCCCCCCCAAGTAGCAGATGGACAGTGCACCAAGCATTTTGAGATCAAACCTTCTCTTTCTTTTTGAGCTGTCATTTATTTTCATCGTCTCTTCACGGTGCAAACTGATTTTTTTTCATGGGACATTTTTGAATTTCCCATCTGAGATGCCATTCATGCAGATAGTTTCACTGAAGTCCCCACTTTTGCCTGTGCAGTGAAATTAGACTTGTGTGAAATGTTATTCTGTCCAGATTTAGCAGAAGATTTCAGGCTGCTTTTGCCAAAGAGTGATTATAAATATTTTAAAAGGTCATTCTGCTAGCTAAAAGGAGGTATTATGTCAATCAGTCAACATCCTTAAATCATCCTGTGCAGCGCTGTGTTTAATGGGAACTAATTTAATAAATCCTCTCATTTTGTCACCGAAGGGTTCCTGATTGTGTTCCTGTAAACACAGAGACAGTCCTCACAGAGCTGGGCTTTAGACGAGGTTTAATTGTTTGTGTAATTTACCCTGGGAGCCCTTTGTGAAAAGCACTGAAAAAACACAAGAGTTGCCTTTCTATAAATTCACAAGAGGATAACTGCACCCAAACTTACCTTTGACACAGAATATCATCCTTTGGATAACCAACTGCTGGCCTGAAGTGGCAACCCATTTCAAGGCAGCTGGAACTTTACCACATAAGTGTATTTTAACTTCAATTAATTTAGATGTTTAATTCTTTCTAAGGGAATTATTGGCTGTGGTTTTTTCTGAATCAGGTATATATAAATCATATTCACAGTAAATCAATGGATTTCAATATTAGCATTATTCCAGTGGTGCAAAACTTGTAATTATAACAAATAAAAGGGTTTTTTTCCCACCCTCATAAATGATTTCAAAATATTCATGTTGGTTTCTTAAAGATTCCACATGAGGTGCACAGATTTATCCATTATTCAATTACATTGTTGTGTGGCCTTTGGACCTGCTATGATTTAATTACACTTTTGTTCATTCAGACATTTACACTGCAGGTATGTTTTCAAATCATTCTCGCTGTAGCAGCGATTTCCCAACTACTCTGTTTGAGAAAGTGATCTTTAAAATTGTCCTCGCTCTGTAGTACTTAAGAAAAGGAAGAAATACATGAAGAAGAACCTCAAAGATGAAGGCCAGGCTTGAAGCACAGTTTCATTAATACTGGATGGCAGGAAGGGAGCCAAGTCCCAGATAATGAGGAAGGAGTTGCAATTTTTTTTAAAGCTATCTGGTGACAGGGAAAACAGAAATGACATTCAGCTGACGAATGAGCAGAGTTTGACCTAGCCTTTTGACCCTTGACAATCAATCTTACCTGCTGCTTCATAAAGAATTATAGCTGTGCCACTCACATTTGACTCTGGATTTTCACTATTGTGTTTCCCTTCCCTTCCCTTCC